>ML799464.1:18397-36592 GCA_009831015.1 Picea engelmannii | reverse complement strand
ACCACATCCCAGACATCTGCACCTAAAGCCATTATGTAGGTTCTCATTCTAACTTTCCAGAAGGAAAAGTTTGTTCCATTGAACATAGGGGCCTTATTGGTTGAATTTCCTTCATGGCTTGACATGTTTAAGCTCTAGGATCTTCCCTTAGATAAAAGGGGCCGTCTCTGATACCAATTGTTGGACAACTGAGAGGGGAGGTGAATCAGTTGTTACCATGCTTAAACAATTATGGTTATTTTAAACTCTTTACAATGTACTCAATGACAATCACAATAATGTAGGGAAATAAGTAATAGCACATTCAACATCAGTCACACATATGAGATACACAAAGACAAATATTTCCTGAGGAAACCCATAGAGGGTAAAAACCTCTTCTTCTTTATATGATAAGTAATCTTTACACTCTTTACATTATCATACATATGAGCACCAACTCATAATGAGGCTGCAACCTCTGTTTTGCAAGCTGCTACTTGCTGAGAGCACCAACTCTCTGGATTTTATAGCACCAACTAGAAGGAAGAACCAACTCCCTGGTTTCTCTAGCACCAACTAGAGGGAAGCACCAACTCCCCAGTGTTCCAGCACCAATTGGATGGAAGCACCAACTTCCAATCATACAAGCACCAACCTGTAAAACAAAGAACAATAGTTCTCCCTTGCACCACCCTGCCTCCCTGGTTTCTCTGGCTGCAACCAGATGGAAGCTACAACTCCCTTTGTTCAAGCACTCACTTGAACCTCTGAGGACAACATTCCTTCCTAGCACCTTCCTACCTCCCTGAAATATAAATCTTTGCTATTTTGACTTATTACAGTGATATAAATTTCTTCAATGGCTTACCGGTCTCATCATTGTTCTGCTACACTGCGCTGCTCTGTCTGCATCAGTGTCTTTTGCACACTCCTTGCACTTTCTGTTCTTTTTCCTTTTATGCTCTCTACGCCATGTCTATTCAATGCACCATTCCCCTTTTGTGCATTTCTGCTGCTGAGCTTTCCTCCCTCTTCACACCTCAATCCCTCATAACAACAACAACACTCATCTCTTCTTTATTCTGCATACTTATAGTCTCTGTCCTCCTTGTGCATGCTATCTCACCATGCTTCTGCATGCTCCCTCCATCTTGAGTGATCTGCCTGATCATCATCGCAACTCTTCAACTTCTCTCGCCATTTTTTTTTCTCACGCATCCATCATCACTGGGTGTTATGTCGAGATTCCTCAGCTTCTCTGGAAGTTGAGATTCTTCGTCTTCTCTGTCATAGACGAGCTCATCCTTTGGTAGAAACCATCATTTGTTTCTAGTAGTTACACTGTGAAGTGCAACAATAGCCCTCCGATCTTATTCAAATTCATCCACACCGTTGAATTGACTTCATTGAATCTTACGTTCATTTCATCATTTCGGCATTTCGACATTCGACAATTCGGCATTCGTGTGATCAAGTGTCTCGACACTCTAGGTCGCGAAACCCAAAATGGAGCTTGGTTACACTAGCTCCTTCCTCCATCTTCCGTCGATGTGACCAATGGCTGTGACCACAGCCTACACCAAAAGGTGTTTCGCATTTCAACGATTCCTGTTGCGAGGTATCTCAACTCTCCAAGTCGCGGTCCCCAAAACTCCGAAATGGAGCTTGCCACTTCAAGATTTTTCCCTACAACTCTTTGACGGTGTGATCACCATCGGTGACCGAGTTATTATCCTTAACGTGATTTCGTGATTTCACTTTTTGGCACTTCGGCGTTCCTGTGGCGATGTGTTCTTGATGATCCATGTACCGGTATCCAAAGCTCCGAAATGGAGCTTGGTTGCACTAGCTCCGATCATTTTGGCAATTCGCATTTCGGCCTTTCACGATTATTGTGATGAAGAGTCCTGTCACTTGACTCTTCCAACTCCCGGTATCCGAAGCTCCGAAATGGAGTCGGATCAACTGTCCACACCCTCGATGATTCGATGGTTATTCTCTACCCCGAGAATTCATCCTTCGGGACTTTGGGGGAGTGATAGTGATAAAACTCCCGAAGAAAAAACTTCCTAAGTGAGGTCAATATTGCGTCACTCGATGACATGTTGTGACCCAAGTGGCTGCCACATGTCACTCAGAAATGTGAATTCTAGTGGCCTGAAATGCCAAATAAACTTGACACTTGTCATTTTCTGATCATGCCACGTGTCATGGTCTTCCACCTATCCTTTCTGACGTGGTCTTCCACATTCATTTCCTGGAACTGTCGGCCCATATCACTTCTCGATTTCGCATATCGCGATTTCAGGTTTCGCGACTTCAGGATTCCTGTAGTAAGAGTTCTTGACATCCCCAACTCCCGGTATCCGAAATTGTCCTCCTTCTTCCAGGATTTTGACGTTTCACATTTCACGATTCGGGACTCCTGAAGATGAAGAGTCTTGACTCTTCCAACTCCCGGTACCCGAAACTCCGAAATGGAGTTATTTCCTGATCTGCAAAACTCTTCATTTATGTGCCTCTTTCAGGATTTCGGGATTTTGGATTTCGCAATTCCGGGACTCTTGTGTTGAAGAGTCTCAATTATTGGCTTCTCAATTTCTCAGTATCTGAAACTCTGAAATGAAGTTTACGCCCGGTATGTGAAATTATTTGTTGATGTGCCTCTTTCAAGATTTCAGGATTCTGAATTTCACAACTCCGAGACTCCTGTGAGGGGTCTTTGACATTTCCATCTCCCAGTATCCAAAATCCCAGTAGTCGAAACTCCGAAATGGAGTTTGACCAACACTTTGATCTTGCCATTCGATCATCGTTGCGCTACTAGTCTTCCTTGCCTACTTGTTTTCCATCAAATGAACAAGCACACCTTCGCACTGCGTTTGACTCTGCATTAATTCCTCCTGAGCTTAATTTGTTCATGTTTTTCCATCGATGCATACTCTGATCTTTCCATCAATGACAAACATACCTGCTTGTAAACATGCCAACAGAGTTTGCGGGGATATGCCAATACATAGTGATCAAAGAGTACAATGGACTGGAAGAGCACAATCGGTTATTGTTTTACCTTGGAGTTTTCCATGGTTTCCTGGTGGACCAGGAAACAAAGCTCTATAGCCTTGAGTACCGCAGAAGCAAAGTATATAGAATTGAGTGTGGAATTCCTTGAAGCAGTGTGGCTTCACAAGCTTATGACATATTTATTTGATCATGAGATGGATCCTATTATTATTTGTGATAACTAGAGCTGTGTGAAGCTCTATGAGAAACCTGTGTTTCATGATAGATCGAAACACATTGAGACAAAATATCATTATATCAGAGACATGTTGCAGAGGAAATTAGTACATGTGCAATACCTTCCTACACATGAGAAGACTGGATATATCTTCACCAAACCACTTGCGAAGATGAATTTTGAGTATTTCTATGAGAGACTTGGCCTGGTGGAGAATTCCTCCCTAGCTGAGAGGGAGTGTTGATGATTACAGTTGCGTGAGACATCCTCTAGGACACAGACCTGAGAGAGAGCCCCTAAGTTGGGTGTGTGGTTCCTATCTATGATAGAACTGGAATGTTGTGCTGGCCTCCTCTATGCAAAGAGTTGATATGATACTCTAGATGATTGTCCTATGTAACATAGTGAGAAATAAGATCTACTGAGTTGGATGTGCCTATTTCTAAGAACAAGTGAACGTGTGGAAAATCCCATGAGTTGGGTGCATTGTTCCGAGACAGAGATGGAATGATGTATTAGCCTTGTCTGAGAAGAGAGTTGAGATGATGAACTCCAGATGAATCTCCTATGTAACACAGTGAGAAAGAAGATCTGCTGAGTTGGACGTGCCTATGGATGAGCACAGGTGAACGTGATCCTAGTGGCTGAGTACTAGTGAGTGTGGTTCTCCCGTGAGACATAGTGAGATAGAGAGACATCCCTCTGGCTGAGCACAGATGGATGTGCCCCTAGTGGCTGAGCACAAATGGATGTGCCCCTAGGGGATGAACACTAGAGGGTGTATGAGTTCCCTTGCTCTATTGTTCAAGAGTCAGACTTACCTATAACCCTATTTGTAATGTAAAGGATACAGGTCAGCCCCACCTTAATGTAAAAGATAATTAATATGGTCATTATTAATTATATTTTGAGTTATTGAGATCGACCCTATTATGCCAATAAACACATCATTTGATGTGATAAGTCTTATATAAATAAAGGTGAATCCCCATTGAGGAAACACACTTATCATTGTGCCATCTCATGATTTCAGAAGTTGTGGTATGAAATTATGAGAATTACAACACCCTCTTGTGTGCTAGGTTTGGTGATGGTGTGGGAGGTCTTTCTCTTGAAGAATATAACAAAGGATTGGCTGGGTTTTCTTCCCTTGTTGAGAAGGGTTTCCCAGGATACTTTTTGTGTTCTTGTGCATGGTTATTCTTCTTGTGATGTTGGTTTTTTGCAGTAGTTATGGTTCAAGTAAAAGTTAAACAATTTTTTTAAAGAGAATACATGAGCCATAACTCATTGAAAATTCAACATGGTTTCAGAGCAGGTCCTGAAGATGACCATTGCACAATTGAAGAAATGATTCTAAAACTTTACCACTGATATAAGAAAAGAAGGCCATATTTTTTCTTAATTCTCTATGGAGATTTGATGACCTCAGTCCAACCATAAAGAGGGACCGGGGGAAGCCCCTAAGAGGAGACCACATCAAGGAAGAGCCCTGTTGAAGACCCTAAGAGGAAACCACAACAAGGGAGAGGCCCCTCTAAAATCTTCCACATAAGACCCTAAACAACAAAAATTTAATAAAGAGAGGCTGAACCCCTTCTGAAGTGAAAATTATGACTGCCACATCCCAAAACCTGAGACAATTTCCATATTTCTGAAGTGAATGTTGAGGCTTCCATCCTGTGTAAGGATTACCTCAGTCCGAGGTCAATGGAAGAACACATTTTCCATTTTTGTGGGCAAACTGTGGAAATTTAAAGGCTGTGTAAGCCTCCTGTAGTAGGCCGAAGGCTGTGGGAAAATAATTGTGCTGAGAGAGGATGGTTTAAAGAGACCTTACTGAGATAAGAGATCTGTTTGTTCTCTTAAAAAGTCTTATAATATCATATCTATTGTTTTCCAAAGAAGACCACCCATTTTGGAGTCTATCAAGTTCATCTTATCCACATTTCATCCAATTTATTTTGGGCAGACTAAGGTGCACCAATTGAGGGTATCCTAGGCAATTTATGGTTGACAAGTTCATGCATGGAAGAGTATTATTTTTGGATTTTATTAGTTCTTTTTCAAGCATGGATGAATGCTCAATTGGTGGACAACTCAAGTATTTTATTTCTATGTATTATCCTCTCCAACTATTGTTTGAAGTTGTGTTGATGTATTATCCTCTCCAACTATTGTTTGAAGTTGTGCTGATGTATTAGCCTCTCCAACTATTGTTCGGACTTTTATGCTCTTGCCTATAATGTTCCACCTACTCCTGCAGTTATCTCCACAGGAAATTATAATCACTTGAAGATATTGATGAGAAGAGTGGACTCGTAAAACTTACTGAAACACAAAGTTTTAATATTGAAGATGATTTGGAGTACATGATGGATGAAGCTGAAAATCCATTTGCAATATTGTATTCTGACTTGCACAATTTTTGTATTGCATCATTAATGGATCCGAAAGACAACAACAATGGTTTCTTGAAGCTTTTGGTCTTAAATATTTGTGCTAGCAACTCAAGGGTATTTCAGACAATCAAGACATTGGTTGACAACAAGGAGATTCTCATTATTACTTATGTCATATACAAACAATAATAAAGCCTTGATTACAGTCTTGAGCTACAAGGTTGATGCAGAGACTTGTATAAGTGGATACAAGGGCAAAAAAGTCTGTTTATAGAATGTAGCAGTGGCAGGTGGCCACAGGAAGCTACAATAACATAATGTGCCTTCTAGTCTATGGAAAACACGCGAGGAATGTCATGGATCATCATGACATTGAAAAACAAGAAGAACCTCCATTGGCGTACACTCTCAGGTATGCACTTGTATATATATTATTTGCATCATTGTCATAAGGGTACTTGCAGGAGGAAGGAACCCTTGGTGCAATCGTGGATCCAGAGGGATCTCAATATATACAGAAGAACAACACATTGGAAGTGAAGACTCCATGTTTGATTGTTTTAATTATCATGCTACATTACAAGTAGGTGTTGTAGTTGTGACAACAACCCTTAAATTGTTTTGATTCTAGAGATGTACTCATGAATCTCCTCTAGGATATATTCTTGTCTTGTTTCCTTTTGTTTGTTTCCTTGTCCTAGGCAGGTTAACAACAAAGGAATATGTTTTTCCTTCAAGACTTTAGAGGGAGTCACTTGACTTAGAGGGAGTCAAAACTATTTGAGAAGAAGGAAAAGACAATTACCTTCTCCCCTTTAGCAGTTCAGAGGGAGACATTTATTGATCCTATTTGATCCATTTGTTCCAGTTGATATTCCCAGAGACTCTGCAGTAGGCCATAAAAGGCCTGTCTGGGCTTGAAAAACTCTACAAGAGGAAGAAATACATGCAAATGATGGAAGTGTCGAGAAATACAAAACAAGACTTGTAGTCAGAGGATTCTCACAAGCAGAGGGAGTGAACTATGATGAGACATACTAATCCAGTAGCCCGATGCACTTCCATCTGTACTACCAACCATGAGTTGGAAACTACATCATATAGATGGATTCTTGATGAGTTTAGGTTTCAACAAGAGTGTTTCTGATCCAAACCGATACTATTACATTATGGTGACGAGAGACTGACTTATTTGGGAAGCCATGTTGCTAGATATAAACAAGCCTTGACTTCTGATTTCGAGATGAAGGATCTGGGTATGATGCACTGCTTCTTGGGACAAGAAGTATGATAGAGGAACAATGAGATTTTTCCTAGTTCAAGGAAAATATACAGTGGGGATATTAAAGAAGTTCAATATGACGGAATACAAATCCATGTCTACACCGATGGTGATGGATTTGAAGAAATAATAAATGATGATGATTAAGACGAGATTGATTCACATGTGTACCGACAACTGATTGGATCATTGATGTATTTGGTTAACACTAGACTTGATATATGCTATTTAGCGAATGTGCTTTGTCAATCTATGAGTCAGCCAAGACATACTCACTGGATAGAAGTAAAGCATGTATTGAGATATATATGAGGCACAATTGGATATGGCCTGATATATGCCTCCAGTGTGAACTTGAGTTTACAGGGATATGTTGATACAGATTGAGCAAAGAGTACAATGGACCGGAAGAGCACATCTGGTTATTGTTTTACCTTGGAGTTTTCCATGGTTTCTTGGTGCAGCAGGAAACAAAGCTCTATAGCCTTGAGTACCGCAGAAGTAGAGTATATAGCATTGAGTGTGGCAGTCTGCGAAGCAGTGTTGCTTCACAAGCTTCTGATGGATTTATTTGATCATGAGATGGATCCTATTATTATTTGTGATAACCAGAGATATGTGAAGCTCTCTCAGTAGGGATGATTTTAAGGATGGAAATTTATTTTAAAATTTAGAAACCTTGGCGAATATTACTAATCCTTCATATGACAACTATAAATGTTTGGCGATATTTTTGTAAAAATATTCAAATTTCTAAGGATTTTATATAGTTTTTATAAAATTTTGGAGATTTTTAAGGTAAAAGTTTTTTATCCTATAGAATTTGGGCGAATCATTTTTAAAATAACGAATCTCTTTTTTGGAAAAAACATGGAAAATTAGCCCATGAGCGAAATTTAGCCCCTAAAATCATCCATGTCTCTGAGAACCTCGTGTTTCATGATAGATCGAAACACATTGAGACAAAATATCATTATATCAAAGACATGTTGCAGAGGAAAGAAATACACGTGCAATACCTTCCTACACATGAGCAGACTACAAATATCTTCACCAAACCACTTGCCAAGAGGAAGTTCGAGTATTTCCGTGAGAGACTTGGCCTGGTGGAGAATGCCTACCTAGCTGAGAGGGAGTGTTGATGATTACAACTACATGAAACATCCTCCAAGACATAGACCTGAGAGAGACCCCCTGAGTTGGGTGTGTGGTTCCTATCTGAGACACAACTTGAACATTGTGATGGCCTCCTCTGTGCAGAGATTTGAGATTATTCTCCTATGTAACACAGTGAGAAAGAATATCTGCTAAGTTGGACGTGCCTGTGGCTGAGCACAAGTGAACGTGTGGAAAATCCCATGAGATGGGTGCATTGTTCCGAGACAAATATGAAACGATGTATTAGCCTCGTCTGAGAAGAGAGTTGAGATGATGAACTCCAGATTACTCTCCCGTGTAATGCAGTGAGAAAGAAGATCTTCTGATTTGGACGTGCCTGTGGATGAGCACAGGTGAACGTGATCCTAGTGGCTAAGCACTAGTGAGTGTGGTTCTCCTGTGAGATGCAGTGATATAGAGAGACATCCTTGTGGCTGAGCACATATGGATGTGCCTCTAGTGGCTGAGAACTAGAGGGTGTCTGAGATCCCTTGCTATATTGTTCAAGAGTCAGACTTACTTGTAACCCTATTTGTAATGTAAAGGGTATAGGTCGACCCCACCTTAATGTAAAAGATAATTAATGTAAAATATAATTAAAATAAATATAATTAATATGGTAATTATTAATTATATTTTGATTTATTAAGGTCGGCCCTATTGTTCCAATAGACACATAATTTGACGTGATAAGTGTTATATAAATAAAGGTGAATCCCCATTGAGGAAACACACTTATCATTATGTCATCTCATGATTTCAGAAGTTGTGGTCTGAAATTATGAGAATTACAACACCCTCTTCTGTGCTAGGTTTGGTAATGGTGTGGGAGGTCTTTTTCTTGAAGAATATAGCAAAGGATTGGATGGGTTTTTTTCCCTTGTTGAGAAGGGTTTCCCAAGATACTTCTCGTGTTCTTGTGCATGGTTATTCTTCTTGTGATCTTGGTTGCTGTAGTAGTTATGGTTCAAGTTAAAGTTAAATAATTTTTTTTAAGAGAATACATGAGCCATAGCTCATTGAAAAATTCAACATGAACGACATGCACCATGCTATGATTTTGTCTGACAATTAACTCATGGAAAAGAAAATGAACAAATATGAACTTAGAAGGACACTGAACACTGATAAATTTCTTGCATATACTATTTCACTAGTGGAAATCACAAGGTCTTCACTCAGTGAACCTGTGACATAGCACCTGCTTTCGTGAGATATTAAAGAATGCCCCTAATTACACTAGATATTGATAAATACATCCATTTTATGTATTTATTTTTATTTATTTTTTATTTTTTTTCGGGAACACCCCTCCAAATACATATTTCCAATAAAAAAAAATCCCCTATTTTTACTAGATACCCCTTTTTGTACTCCCCGTTACCCTTAAACACCCTGATACCCACATCCCCCCCCTATACCTACAATACATTGACTCTACTTTTCACAATTAAAAAAAACCCTTTATGAATGAACGTGATAAGATATTGGTCAACAAGATGAAGCCCCTGTGTTGGCAACAATGTTGGTCATAATTACAAAATAAACCGGAGAATACATTTATACAACAATAGCTCTAGGCTTTGGGACTACAAAATCACGGCTCTTAAGGAACCATTCATTAATGCAACAAGTACATAGGGGATTGAGACTATACAATCACAATTCTAAGTGTCATTGCATCCCTTTACAAGGTCTATTATTGAGATAATGGTTATAAAGAGAGAATGAAAGAAGAGAGAAGAAAAATAATAGTTCCTTAATTTTGAAAAAATAATGATGTTTTAGGTAAATCTTCAATTTATAATGACCTCTTCTCTATTTGGCCCTATGTTTATTTAAACCCCTTATCTTTAATACCTCTTTTATCTTTAACAATGAGAAACTTTGTATCAGAAATGCATCTTTTGACAACCAATGAGAGCCCTCTATTGACCACATGATAGTGCTTATCCCACAATTACTCTCTGCAAGCAGCGCTATTTCAACAATTGCAACAAACAATATTCACCTGTGCACTGTGACCCATCTTATTCACAATGTTGCAAATCACCAAAATAATATTCTGAACAAAGTTTGCATTAGGGAAAAGTAATTTGAAGGTGCAAAATGTCCAAAGTCCACATATCCTGAATCCAATCTGTACTGTACATATTTACATAATTGAATAGTCAAGTCTGATTCCTTTCTTTTATATTCAAATTCTTTTCAACATTGAATGTAATTGAGACTTGTTTTTCAGCTTAAAGTAAGTGTGAATATTAGGGAAGAGGGTTCAGAGCGATTTTTCAAATTTTTCAGAAGGCAGGAACAAACCAGAGTAGCCATGATTGAAGAATTTTTCAGTTTATCACTATGGCCATCTAGTCCTGTCCTTGGTATAGTCAGTTTGAGGTGGTTAATTTGTCTGAATAGTTTTTTTTCCTTATTTGGAAACTGAACTGGTTTTTTAGTTTTGTTTTTAGCCCCTTTATTCTACTGTATCCTCTGTCAAAGTAGTTACTCGTTGTATTTTCTCGAGAAGGTGGGGTCATTTCTCACATTATTTTTTTAGTTTATTACCGAGAGGCTTTGTTTTAGTGGATTCCAGATGGCCACCTCAAGGCTCAATACTATTAATGCGGAGGTACATGCTATGCTAAGTGAGCCTGTAGATGATTTGTGGCATATGCATGAGGTTAATGGCGGTCATATCACTCATCAACCTAACTTGAACACTAAGTTTTCTCCTAGAGCCCCTGGTATTCCTTCGGTCACTCAGCCTACTGTTTCCTCATAATCGACACACGCTTCGTCGTTTGATACTTACATACCTGCTGGCCATGCAAATTTGCTAGGGGATTTACCACTGAAACAAGGTACCTCCAAGCATGCTGATAGTGGGCCTGGATTAGGACAGAAACATGCATTTCATTCGACGACTATCGGTGACGATACTTCAAATAGGAAGCAGTGGAAATCCTCGAAAGAGGTTAAGAAGATGGTTCTCAGAGAAAACATTGGTTTAGTTGATACCTGTAGGCTTACACTTTGCGGACTTGTTGGTTGGTTTGCGTATCACAATATGAGTGGTGTGAAACTTGAGGCCTGGTTAGAACGAACTTCGGTTTCAGTTATTGGTTATGTTCCTGATTTGTATAGTTTATCCAAAGGTTGGATAGGCTTTCTTTGTAGAAGCCTGGAAGACGCAACAACCCTATTGAACTCTTTCTGGGTGGATGATATGAATAGCCTTATGATAAAAATATGGAGATTTGCTTTCAACCTGGATACTGAATTTTTCTCATTTAGACACATTTGGGTCCTACTTCCTGGGTTACCCTGGTTTTTATGGAATATTGGAGCCTTAAAGGCTATTGATAATTCTCTTGGTAAGTACATTATGGCAAATGATAGATCTATGTCAGGCTCTGTGCGAAAGATTGGAAAGGTAATGGTGGAAATTGATGTCTAGAAGGGACTTCCTGCGACTTTAGAAATACAGTGGCGTGGAAACCTCATTGTTCAAAAGCTCGATTATTTAGGGATTGATTTTTGCTGTAGTTTCTGTAGAAGAACTTCACACCTTCGCTGGGAATGCCAAGGAAAATATTTACATGAAGAGGTGATGGAACCTACCAGTGGATACTATACTCAGGATGATTTTTCGATGGATACGGATTTTGAAGGTCTAAATGGCAGTGGTTCGATCTTTCGGGAGCCTTCGACGTTAGTTTTAGGTAAGCTACAAACCTATTGCCCGTCTTTCTATCTTTCTTTGACTTCGGGGGAAAGAGAATTGGTTTTATCCTCTGACTGGCTAAACAAGTTATTGCTGAGATTGCCTCTCCCCCCTTATCTGTTGATGGCCTTTCGGACAATGCTGTGGAGGTCCATGATGACTCTGTTTCTCCCTCTAGTTCTCAGTCGACTGTTAAGGTTATGAGACCAGTGATGGGTGACAGTCGACCACCTATATCTGTTGTTTTATCCTATGTCGACCCCCCTGCCATTGAACCCTCAACCCCTATTTTGTCTCCTATTTCCTCTGACACTTGTCAACCTGATTCTGCTTCGCCTCACATTATTCCTGGTTTTCGTGAATTGGAAGACGAAGACTCAAATTTGTCGGCTGTCCTTGATTCACTTATCCCCTACATTCGTGGAATGGAACCACCAGTCAGACTTCCTGTCTTTCTTGGTAAACCTGAATAGGCCCCAAATAATTCCCTTGGGGAGGCCAGTGGGATTTGTACTGAAGGGGGGGAGACTGGGAAAGAGTTTGCCTGGTCACGTGGACTAGGTATTGAGCACTCACTAGTGAAAACTCAGAGTGCTAGGAAAAAGGCTTCCATTGAAAAAGATTCTGAACTATCGATCCAACCTTCCATTGAAGGCAGGCCCCTTAGAGCGATGAAGGCCCTAGCTTGCTCCAAATAATGTTATTACTTTCTCTCAATATTAGGGGAACGAGAGGCATCCTAAAACTAGCCTCTGTCAGAGGTTTAATTGATAAAGTGCGGCCAAGCATTTTTTTTCTTCAAGAGACGTTAGTAAATGCTGATAAAACACATGCTTTTTAAAATTTACTTAGACCCCATTGGCATAGCTATGCGGTAAAATCTGTGGGGAAATCTGGGGGTCTCTTGGTCTCATCGAACATGTTTCCTTTCTTATTATCTATGGGTCATGTGTGGATCGCAAGCTGTTCTGGGAACGACTTGAGAAATCGAGGCTGTTAGCACAAAAGAATCTTGTTATTGCGGGAGATCTCAATTTGACACTTGCTTCTAGGGAGATTTGGGGGGGAATCCATACCTTGGGTACTCTGGCAAGTTATTTTATCAATTACTTCAACAGGAATAAACTGATCGATATCATTCCTGGTACTTTAATGCCAACATGGAGGAATGGTTGTGTTGGTAGTGAGGCTATATCTAAACTACTTGACTGGGCACTCATTTCAGAAGATATTTTGTCATCAGTTGGAGTGTATAGGGCATGGGTTGAGTACCCGTATATATCTGACCACGCAACGATTGTTTTGCAGCTTGATTCGGTTTTGACTTTCAAATCTTTCCCATTCAAGTTTAATCTGTGGTGGTCTAAAGAAATTCACTTTGCAGGGCTAGTGCAAAAAAATTGGAATGATCCTAAGTTTCTTGTGGAGCATGGAAGACAAAGGTGACTTATCTGGAAACTAAAGGAGCTGAAAATATTAACAAGAAACTAGAAAAAGGAGGTGAGACAACAAAAGGACTCAAGACTCTTGGAGTTAGAAAAAGAGATTTCCTTTAGATTATAGAATCAATTTGCTGGTATCTATAATAACTTTGGTGAATTGCCGCTTAATTTATTAGATCAAGAAAGATCCAAAATTCTCATTGAAAATGAGGAACAATGGCGACAACGAAGTCAGACAATCTGGTTACAAAGTGGAGATCTGAATACTAAAATTTTCCATTGTTATGCGAGCTTTAGGAGGAATAGCAAATTTCTTTGGGAACTAAAGGATGAGGAGGGTCGGTTGCATAGTGGTCAGGAAAATTTAAAAAAAGCTACCTATCATCATTTTAGTGACTTTTATAAAATGGTCTGACTCCTCCTATAAGGGAACAAGTCCAGATGGTGGCCCATTATAAGGAGATGATAAATAATATGGAATCTGAGGTCCTATACAAACCGGTGGATTTAAAGGAGCTACAAGAAGTTATATATAATTTCAAAGTTGACAAAAGTCCGGGCTTGGATGGCTGGACTGTAGAATTTTTTAAGTTTTTTTTTGATATTGTAGGCGTTGATCTACTTGGAATGGTGGAGGAGTCCAGGCATAAAGGTATGATAACTGGTGCATTAAATACAAATTTTATTACCCTCATTCCGAAAGTTAACAAACCTCATCACTTTTGAGATTTTTGGCCGATTTCTCTGTGTAATATTTGCTATAAGATTATCTCAAAGATAATCGCAGATCGCATAAGACCTTACCTTTCTAAATCTCTTTCGGATGAGCAATTGGGATTCCTCCAAGGGAGACATATACATGATGCTATCGGGACAGTACATGAATGTGTCCATAACATCAAGAAAAAGAAAATTAAAGCAATGATACTAAAGCTAGACTTACAGAAATCCTACGACCATGCTAATTGGGATATGCTAAGACTAATTCTCCTTCAAATTGGTATGGGTGTCAATATGACTAACTGGATTATGAGCTACGTTGTTTCTACTTCTTATTCAATTATAGTGAATGGTGAAGCTACAAAGTTCTTCAAGAGCAGTAGGGAACTGCGCCAAGGGTGTCCATTGTCCCCCTTACTATTCATTCTAGTCATGGAAGGATTGAGTTTATTGCTAAAAGCTAGCCAAAATGTCAGTTTAATTTCAAGCATTTCGATTACGAGATCATTAAAAATATTACACATATTTTTTGTTGATGGCATGGTCATTTTAACAAACAATTCCATGCAGGAGTGGTGGGAGATTGACAAGATACTTAATTTTTTTTTGTTTAACCACATGATTAAAAATAAATATCTTAAAATCTTCTTATCATTATGCTGGACTAACTGATATGGAGCTCAATGTTTTCAGAGGCATTTTCCCATTTAACTTTATAGCGCTGGAGCTGGGATTTAAATACCTGCGATTTTATATCAAAGCTGGAGTGAAAGGATTGGAGGATTGGAGCTAGCTATTAAAAAAGTTTGAAAATATAATTAATAATTGGTGTTATCGCTGGCTGTCATTGGGAGGATGCTTAACTCTTCTCAAAGTTGTTTTAACCAGTCAGTCGATTTATTGGCTATCCATGGCAGTGATTCCTCTTAAGATATTGAACTTGATTAGAAGAATGATGTACAATTTCTTGTGGAAATGAGAAAGTACCTCTCATCATTTGCATTTGTGTAACTTGGAGAAAATATCGATCCCAAAATAGTTGGGGAATTGGGGCATTCTCAATATCTTTGATTTCAGCAAAGATTTAGCAGCTACTGCCCTTTGGATGGTTCTCTTGGGAAAAGGTATTTGGCACAAGATTATAATGGATAAATATCTTGGAAACAAAAGTGTAACTATGTGGCTCAGATCTAATTCCTTCATACAAAATGGAGTTTCAAAAATCTGGAGCAGATTAATGAAGGTGATTTATATTATTTTACATGGTATAAGCTGGAACCCGGGATCAGGAGATCTCGTGGCTTTGGGAAAGGACCGTATTCTGGGGATGGGAGACAACTCATACTTATCTAATCCATTGTAGGCTTCATTAAAAGATTGAAATTTGGTGACATTGGCACATGCACATAATCCTTCAACCACAACAATTCTAGCTAATTATTGGGTAGAAGGTAATGATTTGGGATTGGGGGAAGCATTGGCATTAGAATGGGATACATATAGAAAAAACCTTATAGATGCCAGAGTGATTCTTCAAGATAATACAAATCAAATAATGTGGACGGGTGGGGCCAGTCCTGGTAATCCATCGGCAAGAAATTTTTGTCTTAGTATTATCTCATCGAAATGCTTTCCAAGTGTGGAGAGATGGAGAATTTCATTATGGAAGTGGAATGTTCAGTTAAAAATAAAGTTGTTTATTTGGTTAGTGATGCAGGAGCATCCGCAATTCATCATATGAACCAGCGCGAGGAGAAAGAAGAGACAGCTGGACAAGCCAGCAAACCTCAAATTTTGAATTCTACCTTGGTATTGTTGCGCCGCCGTTTTACTAAAGGCATTCAAAGCTGAGCGCACTTGTAATGTAATGTAGATAAGCAGGCATTTAATGGTTTTAATGCTGTTAGATAGAAATTAGCTGTAGATTAGACAGTTTTTACTTCCAGGAGGGAAAACGAATATAGGCACCCTCCTTGTATAATTGAGATTATTATTCAGCATTAGGACAGAAGCAAGGAGGAACAGAGCAGAGAGCTTGTGAAGAAATTCCATGTATAGATATTGAATTAATAGGAAAAGCTTCGATTCAAATCCATGGAGGTGTTTGATCTCTGTGTGTTGTTGATATTATGCCTTTGCATGTTTTCTTCTTTATATGCTTATCTTTTATATGCTGCGTACGTGATTGCTTATCAGGTTCGAAACCTGAGGGAATGAAGGAATGAGTTTCAATTGTTTCTCTGCCTAAGCCAGGAGATTCCTGCGTAGAGCGCAGTTGAATTCCTCCGCATAGAGTGCGTTGAGGAGGCTAAGCAGTTGAACTTTTGTTCTCTCTTGCCCAGAGTGAATTGAGTTGTTCGAGCCGTGCATGTGAGTGCAGGTCGGGATGGAGTCTCAGTAGCGAGTCTGAGAAAAGGGAGGTCGGGGTTGCTGTGATTGAGAAAGCACAGAACCTGGAATATTTCAAGCACTGTTGTGAGTGGTTGAAAGTCAGTCACAGAAAGTGTGTGAAAGTTCTCTGAAGGAGTCAGAAGAACAAAGCTCAGGAGGGATAGTTCCACATATTATCGTGGGAACAGACCCAGAAGGAGCGTAAACATGATCGAACCTTGGGAGCAGGAAGAGTTCTCAAGAGAAAGAGAATCGACGGCTGGGAAACCCCCGTGAAGTTCTGCGAAATCCCGAGGATCGTCAGATCACGGAGGAGTATGCGGGAGTTAACCTGTAAGCACAGGGGTGGAGAACCAAAGTCCATCGGAATTCAGGGGTTTCAGTGTTTCGGGGATTGGTAAGGTGAGAGTTCTACACCTCGAGAAATCGCGAGTTGCGATTCCCCGAATTGATCTGAACCGTCGATCAGGACATGGACACGTGGCGTGAGATCCCGGAGGATCGGAGTTCGACATTCGGCGTTTCCCGGAGGCAAGAGTTTCAAACTCTTTGAAATCGCGACCGACGATTTCCCGAATCAACGGGAGCCATTGATCAGAATGGGGATACGTGGCACAAGATCCTGAGGAGTCGGGATTCGGGGTTTTGCAAGGTCTGTGACCTTGTGTATCAGGAAGCGTGAATTCCCGAATCGCGATTTCCCGACAGCACGAGTGGGAGACAGGTGTCAAGGCGTTAGGCCTCACCATGCGGTGTTGACAGGTGGCATCAGAGGACCAGGGTTCGGAGTTTTGTGATGCAAAGGATCTGCGACCGGTGAAATCGCGACCTGTGAGTCCGTGATATAATCCCAACCGTTGACTTGTGGGACACACGTCAAGGGATCCCTTGGAGTCGGGGTTCGGGTACTCGGGATTCGACGTTTTGGGATTTTCGACCACAGGGAAATTTGCATCGCGGATTCGCGATCCGCGAAATCCCGAAGTAACGTGGCGTGTGGGAGCGAGACCGCTAGTGGAGTACAGGTGGAAGCATATCGGAGTTCGGGGTTCGGGGATTCGTAGTGGAAGTGAATCACGACATTTCATGTGCCGATTCCCCGATAGGGAAATATCCGATAAAGGGAAGTGTTGACCCGTTGACCATCGAGGATCGGGGTTTTGCTTTGTATGAGAATTGTGTTCGCGTGAACCGCGAACTCCCGAGTCGCGATATCCCGATTTCCGAAGAGGGAGATTGTCGAGGGATTATTGTGGGTGACTCGTGACTCCCGAGGGGAGTTGGAAGAGCTCAGACTCTTCGGGCCTGTGATTTGAAGAAGGTCCTGGTGGGAGCGACTGCTCGCTGAGGGGCAGGTTGCGTCAGGTGGTATCAGAGCAGGAGTGTCTTTGTTTTTTGAAGAAGAGACAAAAGAGACATAATGCCGCCTAGGAGGGAAAGGCAGTCACCTGATCGTGAGGACAGGGACGCGCGAAGAAGGGGTAGACCAGCAGGAAAACCAGCAGGGAATCCAGAGATGGAGCGTCAAATACGGGATCTCAGGGTGAGACTCGAAGATATGGAAACCACCCAGAGGCGTGGAGTGGGTACAGCAGAGTTCAGCGATCCTGAGGTTGAAGAGGAAGCTGGACACAACCAAGAAGAGGTTGCCGCAGAATATGCCTCGACAGAGAGGTTGATCAAAGCCATTTCGAGGATGAGCTCGAAGACGAAGATGGATATTCCCGTCTATGAGGGAAATCTAAATGTAGAGGAGCTGCTGGATTGGATCCGAGCACTCGACACCTACTTCGACTACGAAGACATCGAAGAGGACAAGAAGGTGAGACATGCTGTCACCAAGCTGAAGGGACACG
>ML799463.1:188680-201005 GCA_009831015.1 Picea engelmannii | reverse complement strand
TAAAGGAATGCAAGTATTTCTTCTGTGTCTCTCATGTCTCTCAGATTCTGATCTTTTCAAACCAACACCCACAATTTTATGGCTTTCTTCACCTCTGAAAGATTTGCAGCAAACTGGATCATCATGGGGTCAGGGCCATCTTGGCTTAGTTTATTTCATTATGATTTTACTAATTTTGTGAAGTCTTCTTCTTCAAGCCACACTTGACTGATCTTTAATGGGGGGAGAGGTGCTTCCCATCCAAAACTACATTGAAGAAGAATTGGACGATGATAAAAAATTCCTCCATCGCTTATAAAGGATTTAATTCAGATGCTTGTCTCTAATAAATCCTTTGAGACTAGAAACCTATCCAGGAATTTAGCTATTGTTTCTCTCCTGAATTTGAAGTTCTTCCATGTAGTTATTAATTTACTGTATCCACATCAACAAGGCATAGCTCCTCAAAGAGGGAGAGTAAACATCCCCTTATATGGTCTTCCTTAGGGATTTCACCCCACACTTCCCTTAAATAAAGGGAGAAATTTAGATCTCCACCAACCACCATGAAGGGGTGTAATGTCTCTATTGGCCTAGGAAGCATAAGGAGTGGTTCTGTTAGCCTAAATTGGTTCCCATAGGCTAAATCGAAAAGTCACCTAGGGAACTCAACTTTTTCCTAGTAAATAACTTTATAAAGTGAAAAAGGGGAACATGGGTCTTAGGCAAATGAATTCACTTAAAAATTGTAAAGTGTGCAAGCATAAAGTGACTTTAAAAAGAAAATTAAAAGTAAAGTGAGCAGGAAACAACTCAATGGATAAATAAAAGAGGGGAAATGAGGAGGCACCCCTCATTCTTGCATTTGCTCATTTGAGAAAAAAAATTTGGAGAGATCTTGAGAAGAGAGACTATGGTTTTTGGAAACCCTTCTTTGTTTACTAGTTTCGGTGTTGCAACAATACACCCTAACTAGTATTGGGATCAGAATCACTCATATTTTGACATTGCGCTGCATTGATAAGGAGAGAATCATTCTCACAATCGATTTATTGAGATGGGTGGAGAATATTCTTAGTGGTTTCTCAGTGCATATTTGGAAAATTGATTTCTTGGTTAGGCTGAGTTTACAGTTGTGGGCGCTAATATTCTTATGTTGGGCGCTTTGTCATTCCTTGGGCAACTTGTGTTGCTTGGGGGTTGACCTGTTTGAAGAGAGGAATCAAAGATATCATTGCTAGCTCTTATATACTCCTTGTGGGGTATCAATCCTCTGAACTGGGAAGATCTTTTCGCATAAGGATAGAAACAAACAATTGTTGCTTGAAGGCCAAGTTATATCTCCAAGATGGGCGCATTTATTCTCTATTTCTGGACTGTGGAGCGCTGCCACTATTTCCTGGAGTCTATTTATGTGCTTGGTCAAGTACCAACAATATTTCTGGGTGTATTCTATTATTATATGTTCCTATATTTGTAGCTGCATAAATATATATCTGATGGTGTTTCCTAGAGGGGTCGAAGCTCTACTTTGAGGTGTCCATTTGTCGCTACTAGAAGACAATATTCCACTCTAATCAAATCACTACAGGAGTTCACCTATTCACCCATTAACCCCAGGTTATATCTTATTATTACAACATGTGTATTTGTTTTTTGTTGTTATAAACTAAAACTATCATTGGAATTTTCCATATGCACGTTCTGGGATAGTCTATATATGATTTTCTTGATTTTAATAAAATGAGCAGCCACTATTATAGTTTGTACTAACATATTCAATGACTGTGATTATTGGAAATTACTTATGAATGTTTAAGAGGTCTCTTCATTGTAAAAATATATAAAAGTTGCACCTACAATAGCTAGTATACAAACCGTTTGAAGAAATACCACAGTGACAATCCCTCCTTAAACTCAGAAAAATCACCTCAACTCTAGAGAATACCGAGGTGGGTATCCTACAATGTTATCAGAGCATGTTCCTTTGCAGTTGTGGGTTTTGAGGGGAGCTTATAATAAGATTTGTGAGACCAGAAGATGAGCAAAATATTACTTACTGAAGACGTAGGGGAAGAACCCCAGACCCCCCTGGGTGGGAAGAAGAAGAAGTGGTTAGAGAAGAAGAAACAAGAGAGGAAACACCATCTATCACAACTAAGGGAAAAAAAACTATTGGGAAAGAAGATGACATCGAGATCAATAATATTTTCAATATTTTGAATGATTTGGCCAAGGGTCAAAAGGCCATGATGGACCTTATGGGGCAGCTAACTAAGAATTCCTTGGAGGGCCCAATGAAGCAGAATCATAATGGTGATGGGGGTTCAAACAATGGAGAGGGTAGCCACTCACGCACTACCATGCAGAGCCACCCCCACTTGTACACCAAATCCCCCAGACCTATTGCGCCTCAATTTTTGGGGAATGATGTTGCGAGTCCATTGATGCAGGTTAATTAGGAGGAGCCCTATAAGGAATATTTAGAGGAGTACATGAGGTTAGGAGATGATTTCCACTCAACCATGTCATTCAAGGATTTTTACAATATGAAGAGCAGAAACCGACCGAGAGGGCCCATGAGGGCCATGACACAAAATTTTGAGTTGCAGCGTACCCTTGGGAAGGTCACTATTCCCAACTTTGACGGGGGCTATAAATGCTCCACTAGATCATGGGTGTAGAAGATCGAAACTTACTTCCAGCTGCACCAGATGACAGAGATAGATGTCATTAAGTTTTCCCCCTTGCACCTGTATGGCAAGGCCCATGAGTGGTGGTACCATGGGTTAGTCACCTTGGGACATGCCGAGGTTACCTCCTACCTAGACTTCACACAGAGACTCATCGAGAGATTTGACAGGAAGGACCATGAGCTTCACTTCAGAGAGTTGGCTCAACTCAAGAAGATAGGTAGCCCAAAGGCCTATATGTATGAGTTTCAGAAGGTTGTTGTGATGGTGACAGACATTTCAGAGAGTCGTTTGGTGATGTTGTTTGTTGAGGGGCTAATGGTTCCTCTATGAGGATGGGTCAAGGCCTATAAGCCGACCTCCTTACAGGATATAGAGAGCAGATCTCGGGACAAGCAGGATGCAATACCTAAAAGATGGTTTCCGCCCAAACCCACTTTTACCCCAAAGACTAAGGAAATCAGGCCATGTTAGAGAGATTGGGTCGATAAGGTCAAACTGAATGAAGAGACTAGGAGAGAATTGAGGAAAAGTGAATTGTGTTTTAGCTGTCAGGAGTCATGGGCACTAGGACATAGATGCACTGTGAAGGACAGGATGGGAAAGGCCCATTACGTTGAGGCATACTCTGATAGTGACAATGATGAGGATGAGGAGGTGGAGCAGGCACATGACCAGGGACATCCAACATCAGGAGAGGAATCTTCACAGGATGGGGATAAGGACCCAGTCATGGCTTCGATGTCAGGATTTCCGAGGTATCATACCTTCAAAGTCAGAGGTGTCCTACAGTGGAACAAGGTGACAATATTGATCGATGGGGGAGCATCCCATAACTTCATTGACGGTAACATGGTTGAGAGGAGAGGAATTTCGACAAAGGAATTCAATGGGTTCACAATAGTCATACTAAAAGACCACCAGATGAGTTGCACCAAGTGGAATCCCAAGCTCACAATAACCATGAGAAACTACTCAATGAGAGATGATTTCTTCATGGTGGACATAAAAAACACCAATGTAGTGTTGGGCATTCAATGGATTTACTCTATTGGGAGATACACTACTGATCATAGGACCATGGAGATGGAGTTCACAGGCCCGGATGGAAAGAAATTGGTCCTATGAGCCATGCACCAGTACCCACCGAAGATTATTTGATCGCACAACATGGAGGCAGTTATGAGGCATGGTGATATAGAGTGGGTTGTAGAGTGTTTTATTTCTAACAGAGAGCCACCCGACCGTCTGCAACAACTTCCAAAGGAATTACAAGTATTACTCCGCAAACATCATAAAGTATTTAGTGACATTCCTCCTAACATTCCACCTGATAGAGGTTTTGAACATATCATAGAGCTAGAAGAGGGGGTCCAAGCAGTTATCAAAAAACCCTATCGACACCCCAAATCTTACAAGGACGAGATTGAAAAAACCATCAAAGAATTGTTGAAAATGGGCCACATCTGCCCTAGTTCCAACCCATTTGCCTCTTCCATTGTCTTAGTCAAGAAGAAGGATGGTACTCTGCATATGTGTATTGACTATAAGGCTCTAAACAAGAAGACGATCAATAATCGATGCCCCATACCCAGGATTGATGAATTAATGGACGATCACAGTGGAACCAAATTTTTCAGAAGATTGATCTTCGATCAGGGTATCATCAGATCAAGGTATGAGAGCAGGACGTACCTAAAATAGTCTTTCGATGCCACTATGGGAATTATGAGTTTCTGGTCATGCCTTTCCGGCTAACTAACTCCCCTTCCACTTTCTAGTCGTGCATGAATCATGTGTTTAATAAGCAGCTGCGGAAGTTCTTATTGGTCTTCTTTGATGACATCCTCATATACAACAAAACATGGGAATACCATCTGCAACATCTTGATGAACTACTGGGTATTATAGAGAGTTAGTAACTGGATGCAAAGGAATCCAAGTGTGAGTTTGGTATGACATAGATGCTCTACTTGGGGCACGTGATTGGGGCGAATGGGGTACAGGTACACCAAGAAAATATCAGGGCAATCATTGAGTGGCCGACTCCCAAGAATGTGACTAGACTAAAGAGTTTCCTTAGTCTCTTCAATTACTACAGGGAATTTGTAAAAGGATTCTCACAGTTGATAGTGCCACTGAATGATCTCACCAAAAAGGGGGCTTTCATTTGGATAAAGGAGGCCCAAGAGACATTCTAGAAAATGAAGCAGGTGATGAGTTCATGCCATGTTTTAGCACTCCCTGATTTCACTCAACCCTTTGTCTTGGAGTGTGATACTTCGGGAATTGGGATAGGAGTTGTATTGATGCAAAGTGGTCACCCAATAGCATTTGAGAGCCACAAACTCTGAGAGTATGAGTGACAATACTCCATATATGACAAAGAGATGTTGGCCATAATGCATTCTTTGACCAAATTCTGACAATACTTGGTGGGAAACAGGTTCAAGGTAAATACCGATCATAATAGCTTGAGGTTTCTCTTGCAACAAAAGAAGTTGAGAGAGCGTCAACAAAAATGGATAAGTAAAATCCAAGCCTATGATTTTGCAATTGAGTATGTGAAAGGAAAAAATAATGTGGTTGTTGACACCCTATCTAGGATACCCACTCTCTCTCTCATATAGATTTCAGTGGAATGGAAGGCACTTCTATTGGTAGAATACACAAAAATAGGTTTTCTTGTGAGATACTTGATGGTTAGGTCTCCGATGACAGGTACAGGACTATTGATGCCATCATATATTATAAGGAATGGATCTATTTAGTACCAGAATCTCAGTTGAAGGACAAAATTCTGCATGCTGCGCATACTTCTCCTTTGGCAGGTCATCCAGGGTACCTGAAGACTTATAGACAAATTTGAGAGAGGTTTGCTTGGAAGTGTCTCAAGACTGATGTATTGAAGTTTGCATGGGAGTGCCACATCTGTCAGCAAAACAAGGTGGAACATACCTATCCAACAAGATTTCTCCAACCGCTTCCTATTCCTGAACAAAAATGGGAAATCATTTCGATGGATTTTATTACAGGGCTGCCTCTGGTTCATGGGAAGGATTGTATCTACGTGGTTGTTGATAGGCTTACTAAATTCGCCCATTTATTTTCCATATCGTCCAAATACTCTCTAGCTGATCCGTCAGGATTTTTCGAATGACTTATGGTTGAGTTTTTATTTGCATGCATTAATTAACCATTGATATACTTAACGAAAGAACGAGAAAAGAAAAGGAATTATACAGCCATTTACATATATGCAGATCTTAAATGCAATGAAAAACAACAAACCATAATACACAGGTTGATAACGGAGTTCGGCACAACTTTGCTTACATCTCCGGGCCTTTTCTCTGTGGGGGAGGCTTCTTTATTTCTGTTCGAAAGCTCAATAGTACATCATTACAATGCTGAATGGATTCAAGACTGATCTGGTCATGTTCTCCCAGATCTCTAGAACCATGGACAAAAAATGGCACGCGAAACGGACGTCCAGAGCTCTCAGAAATGGTCCGACAACATCTCCTCCTCAACGGCTTCCCTGCCTCAAACTGGCTTTGAATTGGCTTCTCCTCAGCATCTCTACTCTGAATGATCTCAAAAGCTGTCCCCATAGCCTCAAAATGGCCTTGGTTAAATAGTTGGGAAGTTGGTTATCCATCTCCAACTTCCTCCACAAATTTAGGCTCTAAAAATTCCCAATAACTCCCAAAAATGAGTTAATTACATTAAAAAGGGGTTAAACATGAATTAAATCCAAAAGTGGTTATAAAAACCCACTTTAAAACTATAGTATAGTTTAAAAACGGGCGCTAGCCCCCTTTGGCCTAACGCGCGCCCCTCTTGGAACGATCACATGCATCCATGTGGCCACGCGCTAGCGCGGGCCACCCCTTTTGCGCTAGCTCTGGTCGTTGGTGTAACCATATGTCCGTTGGATAACGGACTTAACTGCGCCCAAACTGCATTCGTCTCGCACTCGGTGCTTGGTCGCATGGCTTTTACATTGGACCGAGGGTCAAACCTTATGTTAACACAAAAATCGCGCGCGCCAACCATAATACATACTATGGCCATATGGCAAAGAATGGGACCACGGGTCGGGGCTTAGCCTCGACCCGACCCCCGACCACACATTACATAGTGTAAATTTAAATAAAATTAAACACGTTTACATTACAAGTAATACCTGGTGGTCTAACGGTTAGCGGAGGTTTGCAAAAGCTTTGGCACAAGGGGGAGGTCACCTGTTCGAATCCGGTCGACTCCATATAATTTTATATAAACTAATGAACCAATCCTGGGGTGCCACATGGCAGCCCTTGACTGGGCCATGTGGCACCTTAACCACCAACCAAACGATGACACGTGTCGGCTTCTGATTGGTCCACGGGCCTTGCCACTTGTTAAGCCGTACTGCCTCGTCACCCGCCACGTCAGCTCTGCCGTACGGTCCAGTCATCTGCCACGTCACTTGCCGTACGATGATGACGTCATACGCCATGTATGCTACTGACGTCATCCTGTGCCACGTGTCACCCTTCCAGTGGTGACACGTGTCACCTCGGGATTGGTCCAATCGTACATCCAAAATGCCCAACCTGCCTGACACGTGTCGTCCCCTGGTGCTGCCACGTGTCACTTGTACAAATGTGCCACGTGTTGCACGTACGGACGTGCCACATGTCCTGTATGGACTTGCCATGTGTCCTGTATGGACTGTACTGACTGTACGGACAGGTACAGTCAGCATCCAAAAATTTTGCCTGTTTGGCTTGGCGGACAGAATGTGATATCTTCTTCATACAGACTCCGTTTGATAAAGTAAATATACCACCGGAATCAGGAAGACGAGACAGACACAATGGTGTTGGTTTCGTCGGATTCTGAGCACTTTCATTTTTGTGCATTTTTCATGCCCTGTCAGGCTTCTGAATCCGATTTCGGATCACTAGCACAGGTAGCATAATTTTTCTTCAAAGAGGTATTTTGGCTGCATGGATTGCCCAAGACAATTGTTAGTGATCGAGACAACGGATTCATGGGGGGTTTCTCACAGGAGATGTTCAGACTCATAGGGACAAAATTAATGCCTAGTACCAATTATCAACCTCAGACTAATAGGAAGACCGAAATTGTGAACAAATGTCTTGAGGGGTATTTGAGAAATTATGTATTGGGGAAACAAAAGGCATGGATCAAATGGCTACACTTGGGTGAGCATTGCTATAACACCACTTACCACATGTCGATCAGGATGACACCTTTCAAAGCCTTGTATGCTTATGATGCCATCATCTTTGTGGACCTAACATTTGGGGATAGTCGGGCACCCAAATCCAAATATTGGATTTAGGAGAGTCATGAAATCTTGCGAACTCTCAAAGATAACCTGCAAACGACACAAAATCAACAAAAGATGTATGCCAGCAAGCATAGAGTGGAGTTTAGTTTCGAGGTGGGAGACTTGGTATACCTCCGCTTGAATCTAGAAAGACATTCATCCTTGAAAATGAAAGGGGTAGAGAAATTGAATCCATGATTCTATGGTCCCTACATGATTTTGAGGCGAGTCGAGGAGGTGGCTTATGAGTTAGAGCTTCCAGAGGGGTGTAAGATACACAATGTATTTCATGTTTCATGCCTCAAGAAGCCAGTGGGACAACATGTTGTCATCTCTACAAAGATACCACCATTAGACAAGGAAGGGCATTTGATCCTAATTCTAGAGGAGGTGTTGGAGACCAGAGAGCGGAAATTAAGGAACAAGAGCATCAAAGAGTACATACTAAAATAAAAAAATATGCCTATCGAGGATGCTACTTGGGAAGGAGAGTAGATATTACAACATCCTGGATTACAATTGCTTGAGGACAAGCCATCTCATACAGGGAGGATTGTAATGTCCCGGTGGGCCCAGGAAGCATAAGGAGTGGTCTCATTAGCCTAAATTGGTTACCATATTCTAAATAAAAAAAGTCACCTAGGGAACTCAACTTTTTCCTAGGAAATAACTTTATAAAGTGAAAAAGGGAAGAAAGGGGAACATGGGTCTTAGGCAAATGAAGTCACTTAAAAATTATAAAGTGTGCAAGCATAAAGTGACTTTAAAAATAAAATTAAAAGTAAAGTGAGCGGGAAACAACTCAATGGAGAAATAAAAGAGGGGAAATGAGGAGGCACCCCTCATTCTTGCATTTTCTCATTTGAGAGGAAGATTTTGGAGAGCTCTTGAGAAGAGAGATTAGGGTTTTTGGAAACCCTTCTTTGTTTACTAGTTTCGGTGGTGCAACAATACACCCTAGCTAGTATTGGGATCATAATCACTCAGATTTCGACATTATGTTGCATTGATAAGGAGAGAATCATTCTCAGAATCGATTCATTGAGTTGGGTGGAGAATCTTCTTAGTCGTTTCTCAGTGGATGTTTGGCAAATCGATCTCTTGGTTATTGGTTGAGTTTACAGCTATGGGTGCTAATATTCTTATGCTGGGTGCTTTGTCATTCCTTGGGCTACTTGTGTTTCTTGATGGATGAGTTGTTTGAAGAGAGAACTCAAAGATATCATTGCTAGCTTGTATATACTTCATGTGGGGCACCAATCCTATGAACTGGGCATATCTTTTGGAATAAGGATAGAAACAAACTACAACTTCTTGAAGGTCGAGTTATATCTCAAAGATGGGCACATTTATTCTCTATTTTTGGACTGTGGAGCGCTGCCACTATTTCCCGGAGTCTATTTCTTTGCTTGGTCGAGTACCAACAATCTTTTTGGGCGTATTATATTATTATATGTTCTTATATTTACAACTGCATAAATATATATCTGATGGTGTTTCCTAGAGGGGCCGAACCTCTACTTTGAGGTGTCCATTTTTTGCTGCTAGAAGACAGTATTCCACTCTAATCAGATCACTACAGGAGTTCACCTATTCACCCATTAACTCTAGGTTCTATCTTTCTTTTTTTTTGTTTGTTAATTTGTGCGGGACCTGTTGGCTACGCGATTAACCTGTGGCTTGAGAAACCATGACTCAGGGGCATCTAAGTTGTCAAAATCACCCGAGGATCGCACCCGGCCTGAGCCACACCAACCCTTAACATGGTTGGATTTTTTTTCCTCACAGGTTTCGAACCGGTGACTTTAACAACACGGAGTGGCTTAACAACACACTCCGTCACCGACTGTCCTACACCTCGGGGACTTAAATTTGAAGGACATGAGGGTGGGCTGTGATCCACTTATGTGTGCACGGGTCATGATACCATTTAATATGGTATCTCTGGGTGAAACCACACGTTCGACCACTACCTCAAGGTGTCCCCATGGCTCCAGGTAAAGCCCTCATGAGAATTGAACCTTGCCCAACGGTGAAAAACTCCTCGCTTTTCACCATTGGATCCAACCCCTTTGGGAAACTCTAGGTTCTATCTTATTATTACAACATGTGTATTGTTTTTTTGATGTTATAAACTGAAAATATCATTGGAATTTTCCTTATGCACGTTTTGGGACAATCCATGTATGATTTTCTTGATTTTAATCAAATGAGCATCCACTACTTCTAGCGTTTTGCTTTGTAGTAACATATTCAATGACTGCCATTATTGGAAATTACTTATGAATCGTTAAGAGGTCTCTTCATTGTAAAAATATATAAAAATTGCACCTACAACATCTAGTATACAAGTCGTTTGAAGAAATATCACAGTGACAATCCCTCCTTAAACTCAGAAAAATCACCTCAACACTAGAGAATACTAAGGTGGGTATCCTACAATGGTATTAGAGCATGTTCCTCTGCAACCATGGGCTTTGAGGGGCACTTATAATTAGATTTATGAGACCAGAAGACGAGTGTAATATTACCTACTGAAGATGTAGGGGAAGAACCCCAGACCCCCCTAGGTGAGAAGAAGAAGAAGTGGTTAGAGAATAAGAAACAAGAGAGGCAACAACATATATCACACCTAAGGGAAAATAAACTATGGGGGAAGAAGATGTCACCAATATCAACAATATTTTCAATATTTTGAATGATTTGGCCAAGGGTCAAAAGGCCATGATGGACCTTATGGGGAATCTAGCTAATAATTCCTTAGAGGGCCCAATGAAGAAGAATCATAATGGCGACAGGGGTTCAAACAATGGAGAGGGTAGCCAATCACACACTACCATGTAGAGCCACCCCCACTTGTACACCAAATCCCCCAAACCCACTATGCCTCATTTTTTGGGGAATGATGTTGCAGGTCCATTGATGCAGGTTGATCAGGAGGAGCCCTATAGGGCATATTTAGAGGAGTACAAGAGGTTAGGAGATGCTTTCCACTCATCCATGTCGTTCATGGAGTTCTGCAATATGAAGAGCATAAACCGATTCAGAGGGCCCATGAGGGCCATGACACAAATTTTTGAGTTGCACCATACCATTGGGAAGGTCACTATTCCCAGCTTTGATGGGGGCTCTAAATGCTATGTTGGATCATTGGTGCAGAAGCTCAACTCTTACTTCCATCTTCACCAGATGATAGAGACATATGCCATTAAGTTGGCCACCTTGCACCTAGATGGCGAGGCGCATGAGTGGTGGTACCATGGGTTAGTAAACTTGGGACATGTTGGCGTTACCTCTTACTTGGACTTCACATAGAGACTCATCGCGATATTTGACAGGAAGGACCTCGAGATTCACTTCAAAGAGATGGCTCAACTCAAGAAGATAGGTAGTTGAGAGGCCTATATATCTGAGTTTCAGAGGGTTGTTGTGATGGTGACAAACATTTCAGAGCACCATTTGGTGATGTTTTTTGTTGAGGGGCTAATGGAGCCTCTACGAGGATGGGTCAAGGCCTAAAATCCTACCTCCTTATAGGATGTAGTGAGCAGAGCTCGAGACATGCATGATGCGGTACCTAAAATCTAGTTTCCACCCAAACCCACTTTTAACTCGAAGACTAAGGAAATCAGATCACCTCAGAGAGATTGGGTTGTCATGGCCAAACTGGATGAAGAGACCAAGAGAGGATTGAGGAAAAATAAATTGTGTTTCAATTGTAAGGAGCCATTGGAACCACGACATATATGTGTTGGGAAGGACATAATGGGAAAGGATCATTACATTGAGGTATACTCTGAAAGTGACAGTTTTGAGGATGAGGAGGTGGAACAGGTAGAGGACCATGGACATCCAACATCAGGAGAGGAATATTCACATGCTGGGGCTAAGGACCCGGTCATGGCCTCGATGTCAGGATTTATGAGGTATCATACCTTCAGGGTCAGAGGTGTCCTACAGGGGCATGTTGGCAGCCAACAACTCTTGTCAAATTTTATCATGACAAAATGTCGTCGCCAAGGGATAATTTGTTTTTGTAGTTTCCTCCTTCTCCTTACAAACTTTCATGTATTTTTGGCTTTGAGAAGATTCATTGGCCTAACTAAGTGTAATATTTCTTCGTTTTTAATCTATCGTTTGTTTTGTTTAATTTCATGACTGAAAGTATGAAATTAGAACAAAATTTTGGCTTGGGTAATCATCATACAGTTTGTGATTTCTTTGTTTCTTTTGCAAAAGGGATTACACCTAAAGGGCATCTATATTTTTATAAACCTTAAAGTTTGTAAGCTAATATTTTTATTTGTTG
>ML799463.1:93906-105562 GCA_009831015.1 Picea engelmannii | reverse complement strand
AGGTCATTAAATGTGATCTGTAATTTGAATTATTACTCAGTTAACCATAATTAATTTCTTTTAATTAATTTTACTTTATAATCTTTAAGCATGTATCCAATTAGGGTCGTTACAACCCTGAAGTACCAAAGTGCCAGAGCCCCTTTCTCATAAACTCTTTTTCAAGTGATGTGTCATATGCCACCTTTCAATTGATTTTAGATGACTCGTGGCACTCATTTCAGGTACTTTGGTTATGTCATCTGTGCTATTTCAGGTGACACGCGTCACTCTCATTTTTATGACACATCATCGATTGTGAAAACATGCTGCCACATCACTCTGAGAGATTTTAATCCAGAGAAAACACAGTTTCCTGAAGCCCAGAGCCCCAAAGTGCTAAATTCCCCGAAGTCCCGAAATTTTAAATGATTAAAGTATCTTAATCTCTGGTGAATTTGCTTAGCGATAAGCATTGGTTAATGACTTCGCGAGTTCGGTCATTCGGGAGATATTTATACTCTTCATTCAAAAGCTCCCAAATTCCGAATTGTTGAAGTGCCTTATCCTCATTAATTGTCTGCATTAAAGTATTCTTTAAATGGGTCCAAACGAAGAAAATGCCATTTTACAGGTGAAGCTATAGATTTGCATGTCTCAAATGAATTTCTAATATAGATAGTCTACAACATCAGACTACTCATCAGGAAACAACTCAGATTCAAAGGAACCTAAGGTAGTTCATGGGTATGACATGAGGAAGAGGAGAAGCATAACACTAGCAGACCACAACCTGCCCATCACAGAGAAAGACAAAAAAAGGGGATCAGTTACGGTCGAGATAGAGAATCCTGATGAGAATCAATAGGTACTAGAACTGAAGCTACAAGTCCAGAGATTGCAACACCATAATCAAGAATTGGAGAAACTGTACTCCAGGCTGCAGGAGAAATATCAAAAACTCCAGAAGAAGCACCAGAAGACTTGCTTCTTTCTAAAGGAGATAATTTGAAGGAGTGTTTGAAGAAGCTGCCAACACACCCAATTATCTCCCAGTGGCCTCCAAAATCACACATGGGCACCAATGCTCGATACATGGTTCACTTTACTCCAACATATGCATCAATCTAGTTCATTGCTAGTAGCAGTTTTAAGCTGTTTAATTGCAAGACTCTTTTAGATTAAGGCATAATAAGTGGTCATTTATGTTTGATATGAGCCACTCCCTTTTGATTAAGTCAAGATCGAAGTATACATTACTATACTCCAACAGTATTTAGTTAATTCAATAAGTTTCTCTCTAACTGATAGTGTAGATTTAAGCCTTGGTTCCAGATGGATGAGAGCCTCTACAACTTTGATAAATATGCAATCTTTGTATGTTTTGAGGGTTTGATTTTGGGGAAGAATATCAATACATCAGATTGGTTGAACCTGTTCTATGCATGGATTAAATCTGTCTACCTGGTAAATATACTCTTGATGATAATGTGTTTTGTCCAAATCTACATTTTTTTTTATCTTATATTGAATGCATTTTTTGGTTTGTGCGAAGTACATTTCATTTCCTTCAACTATTTTATAACTTATTATTATGAATATGCAACCTATAAAACAACTAATGATCTGGTGAAGTTTTGTTTTTATGGCAACATGTGGGAGTAATTGTGTTTAGATACATGTTTAATGCCTTGAAATGATATTTTAAGACTTAAAATTCTTAAAACATATTATGCATTGAGTGGTTTGTTTTTTCTCTTTGTTTTTACCTCTATTATCTCACTTGTTTGTCATTTGTGTGCCAACATCCAAGGAGGACCCTCATCCATATCATTTTTCCAACCCAATCATTCTCCTGTCTTGGTAAAACCAACCCTCTAACTAACCAATAATAATAAAAAAACCAACCATTCCAAACTTGAGGTGGCCTAGCTCTGCCCTTTAGCAGCCAGGTGTAGACTTTAGGAACAACATCTTCTGGCACCACTGTCGGGGAACAGAGTAACAAAACAATCTTTCCTTGGGAGAACGACAACGATCATATCTGGTTTTTGATGGTGAACAAAAAATAGACACACATAATGACTACAATCTTTCACCAGGTGACTCCACAATCAAAAGAATCCACTGGAGGATGAGCCCCACTTACAGAAAATGAAAAGGTGGAAGGAAAATAACAGGTACCAAGCCATTAATTTTTTCAAGGAGCTCATATTTTTCTTCATCAGTTCATTCATGTCTTTTCCTTTACACGTGAAAATAATTATCTTATGCTTTGTTTATTCACATGATTATAAGCCTACAAATGCATATTCCTCCTTGAGTAAATAATATGTGTCTTATTCTTGTACTATTGACCTTGATCTGATCTCATAATATGACTTTATTGGAAAGAATGAGGTCCATATCTCAATTCCTCCTGAAGTTGACCCATCTTGTAAACCTGTGAATAACAAAGCAGATTTATCACCTCCTCAAGTTATTACTGCTCCATTTTATGGCCAACTCACTTATGTTCAATCCAAGATCAGAGAAGGATATAAACCTCTTAAGCTACCTTTTGTCCTCCATGACTATCCTCCAAAGTTTTTAGATTATCTTCCCAGGTTCAATGGAGAAGATCATGTGACAATCAAGCAACACATGGTTTATTTTGAATGGTTCACTGATATTTTACAAATTATTCATGAGGATGTGTTCATGATAACCTTTTTCCAATCTTTATCTGGGGATGCTGTATTTTGGTTTAGAAATTCGAAAGATGATTCTATTAGTTCATGGACTGATTTGTGTAATGTTATTTTGAGGTATTAGGGTGAAAACAAATCCTTTGAACAATACCTATCAAAGTTCTACACCTTGAGAAGGGAGAAAGATGAAATTTTTATTGTATTCAATAGAAGGTTTCATCATTTTTATCTTAATATGCCCATGGAAATTCAGCCTATTGAAGTTGTTGCCATGGTGCAATATAAAATTGCACAACACCCTGATCTGGTTCTTTTTCTCAGAGAGAGAAGGTCATCGTCATTGCAACATATGTTCACTGATGCAAAGGAGATTGAGGACAACATCTGATCTTGTGGAAGGCTCTTAAATTGAGTTTTGGATGAAGATTTGGAACATGAAATTTTTTATGAGTAGCATAAATCATATTTGGATCCTGAATCTAATAAATCAGTTTTTTCTATTCTTGAAGCTAAGTATATTGATGATTATCAGAAAGATGAATTTACATGTACATGTGAACCTTTTATTAGTTATGAGGAGAGGAAAGAGTTTGTTAATGATGAATTTCATGAAGGTTTTGTAGAGAGATCAATTTGTCAAACAACAAGTTTCTTCCCATCAACATTTGACTGTAAATATTGGAGATCAACTCACATTCTTGACTTATGATAACCTTCAGGATTATATGTGTTTAAATTTTGGTCAAGAAAATGAAGAGGAGCTACCAAATCAACGTTTCAAATATTATTTTATAGTAGATGCAGATTTGCATTCTCCATAAATTTTTGAGCAACAGGAAATCTATAAGTCTGAAAATGACATTCTGGAGAAAGAACAAGAAAAAACCTGCAATGAAGAATACATACTCATTCATTTCAAACAGTAAGATGAGCAGTATCAAGAGTGTTTTTCTTCCCTTAATGTTTGTGAATCACATGAATTTCACGAGATGTTTCAACGAGGACAAGAGAAAGCCAATGTTTTTCATTTAGTATATTTCAAGCAACATCGACTCAGTCTTCTAGATCAGCTGGAGTCTCCTCATGTTCTTGATGATCCCATATCTGATTGGATGGATTCAGTTTCAATAGGGGTATATAATATTGTAGTTGTCGGTATGATGCACATAGTGTGTTTTTGTAAGTATGAGCTTCCATTATAATTTTTGCTGTGTACATTTTTGTTTTTTCATGATTTCAGAAACGTACATGAAGACATGCCAAGAATCGCGTTGCTGGATTGGTTATTTTGGAAATTTGTTTATACTTGAGTATTCAATTTCAGTTGGTTAGAGTAGGGGGTATTGAATAAGGTTTTCATTTGAGCATTTCATTTTTAGTTTGTTTATACAGTAGATCAACAATAAGACTCCATAACCCAACAAAGGAACTAGGGTGTAGCTATAGATTTGGGTTTCAGTTGAATAAGGACACGATGCATGGTTGAGAGACAATGACATATATACATGACTGGCTAGCAGAAGCACAGGGAAAACAAGGAAGGTGAGAGAAATTTATTGAGTTCCAAGGCACTGATTTGTTGTTCTCATCACCCCACACGGGGGTGCTATCCCAATTTGGAACCAATGTTGACACCTAAGTCTGCACCCCTTCCCTTCTTCTCTCATTACCCTATACCTCCATAAAAAATCATACCTTTTCTGATTGGTTAAGTTGGCTCCCCATTACTAAATGACTCAGTTTTTATCATTACTTTCATAATTGATTTTTTTTACACCATCTTTTTGTTTTCTTGAAGGGTAATTACATGTTATGGTTTGGGCTTAAATACTTGTCATCAAATTCACCATAGGATGATATCATAGCATGTCTACCAAGTCCTTTATATGCACATGAAAAATCCAAAAACAAAGACGCAACAATCTAGAGCAGTGGATTTCGGGCTTAGGTTGCGAGTAACAGACATATTAATTTTTTTGATGGTCGAGATACGACAGTCAATTAAGATCAATGCCTCTTGTGCATTCAGAGTTTCAAAACTGCAAATTTTTTTAACCACAAAGCAATATGAAGTTTCACTCTATGACTTTTGTGTCTGGGAGTCCACGTTTGTTATTTTTTCAATCCTGAAAATACCTGAACGCCGAATTGTCGAAGTGGCTTCCACGCCATTCTGGGAGATTGTCACTTCAAGATATTTTAATCCATAGCAAACACAGTTTACCTAAGTGTCGGATCCCTGAAGTGTCAAAGTGTTGTAGCCCCAAAGTGCCAAAGTGCGAGAGCCCCTTTCTCATAAAACCTTTTTCAGTTGACGTGCCATATGCCACTCGTCAATTGACTTCATATAACACATGGAACTCATTTCATGTACTTTGGTTACGTTATCTACGCTATTTAAGGTGACACGTGTAACTCTCATTTTTATGACACGTCATTGATTGTGACAACATGCTTCCATGTCACTCTGGGAGATTGTCACTCCAGGATATTTTAATCCAGAGAAAACACAGTTTCCTGAAGCCCTGAAGTGTCAGAGCCACTAAAGTCCTGAAATATTAAACGATTAAAGTATCTTAATCTTTGGTGAATTTGCTTAGAGATAAGAATTGGTTAATGACATAGCGAGTTCGGTCATTCGAGAGATATTTATACTCTTCATTCAAAATCTCTCGAACATCGAATTGCTGAAGTGGATGATCCTCATTAATTGCCTGCATCAAAGTATTATTTAAACGAGGCCAAACGAAGAAAATTCCATTTTACAGGTGAAGATATAGATTTGAAAGTCTCAAATGAATTTCTAATCCAACGAGTATACAACATCATATTACTCTTCAGAAAGCAACTTGGATTCAAAGGAACCTGAGGTAGTTTGTGGGTATGACATGAGGACGAGGAGAAGAAGAACATTAGCAGACCACAACCCACCCATCACAGAGAAAGAAAAAAAGAAGGGAAATTTACAGTCGAGATAGAGAAGCCTAATGATATTCAATAGGTATAAGAACTGAAGCTGAAATTCTAGATATTGCAACACCATAATCAGGAATTGGAGAAACTGCACTCCAGAATGCAAAAGAAATATCAAAAACTCTAGAAGAAGCACCATAAGACTTCCTTCTTTCTAAAGGGGATAATTTGAAGGAGTGCTTGAAGAAGCTTCTAACACACCCAGTTATCTCCCAGTGGCCTCCAAAAGCGCACATGGGCACCAGTGCTCAATATAGAGTTCAATTTACTCCAACATATGCATCAGTGTAGTTTATTACTAGTAACCTTTTTTAGTTGTTTAATTGCAAGACTCTTTTAGATTAAGGCATAATAAGTGGTGATTTATGTGTGATATGAACCACTCCTTTTTGATTAAGTCAAGCTCAAGTATACATTACTATACTCCATAAGTATTTAGTTAAGTCAATAAGTTGTTCTCTAACTGATAGTGTAGAGTTAAGCCTCAGTTCCAGATGGACCAGAGCCTCTACAACTTTGATAAATATGCAATATTTGTATGTTTTGAGGGTTCGATTTTTGGGGAAGAATATCAATACATCAGATTGGTTGAACTTGTTCTATGCATGGATTAAAGCTCTCTACCTGGTGAATATACTCTTGACGACAGTGTGTTTTGTCCAAATCTACATTTGGTTTTATATTATCTTGAATGCAGTTTTTGGTTTGTGAGAAGTACATTTCATTTCCTTTAGCTATTATATAACTTATCTTTTCTAATATGCAACCTGTAAAACAACTAATGCTATGGTGAAGATTTATTTTTATTGCAACTTGTGGGATTAATTGTGTTTAGATACATGTTTAATGCCTTGAAATGATATTTTAAGACTTAAACTTCTTACAATAGATTATTCATTGAGTGGTTTGTTTTTTCCCTTTGTTTTTACCTCTATTATCTCACTTGTCTGTAATTTTTCCAACCCAACCATGCTCTTATCTTGGTAAAACCAACCCTCTAACTGACCAAGAATAACAAAAAAACCAACCATTCCAAACTTGAGGTGGCCTAGCTCTTCCCTTTAGCAGTCAGGTGCAAAATTTAGGACCAAAATGTTTTATAAAGGACACATGCATATATATTTGGGGATATAGTGTAATTCCCCCATCTTTTGACTATCATGTTTCGTTCATCGCTCTTACCGTTCACCCATCCATGCTACCATCGATACTGGTACATGCTATGGTTGCAGGTTAAAGAGGAGGGTTGTCAGGATCGTAAGTTGAAGAGGCAGGTTGTTAGGCCTGTATGTCGAAGAGGTAGGTTGTCAGGCCCATATGTTGAAGAGGAGGGTTCTTAGGCTTGTATGTTGAAGAAGCAATTTGTCATGCCCATGGGTAGTTTTATCCGGGTGAGAAACTAATCAGAATGGTTCCCTGGTGCACTGAGAAATAACTATAGGGATCTAATACTTCCTATCCGACTTGTTGTTGAAGCCCCAAAAGGGAAGTGGGGGAACCGAGGGACTGTTGAACAGAGAAGGGGCACACTTCTTGGGGTGGGACAGACATGTGGAGAATGAGAGATTGTAGGATAGTTGCAACAGTTGGGCACCTTGGACTAAGCAATTCTGTAGATTATCAGACCTTAGACTGGATTAGGACTCCCTTCTCCATGACAGATTTTATCCCTAACTCGGGGTTGACCCATTGCTAATATTATGAGTAGTGTGGTCTATGGTTGGTAGGAACATGGAAGGTCTGCATGTAGTTGGTGTTTATTTCATGAGATAAGTGCCTTTCATGTGCTTATTCTATTTACTATGTCTATAATTATGGGTCTTCTCTATGGAATCTCTGTGATAATTGTGTTTAAAAATTGTTATTGTTATTCTGCTTAACTCTGTTCATATGCAAAACATATCAGTAAATTTAATGGTATCATAATTTGAAATTTGGATGTGGCATTTCCCAACAGGGATATGGGGATGTTAAAAAGTGGTATAAGAGCTCCATTTTTAAACATTGATCCTGCATGGACCATTTAGCAGATCCCAGAAGTGAAATTACAGAGTTTGCAAGCAAACTTTTTGACAGAGTGTCAGGAGGACTTCATTTGTAAATTGTTTGAAAAAATGTTTACAGTGAACTTGAGAGAAATTTCACAAGAAGGTTGGGGAAATTTAACCAGAGAATGAAAATTTCCAAATTTTATTGGTAAAATTAACAAATTCGGGTCTATAGATGGCCAAATTTTGAGTTTATGGTGTTTTTGTGGTGAAATCGGGAGAAGCTGGGTGAAATTGCAAAAAAATCCCCAATTTTTGTTGTTAAATACATGGGGAATTTGGAAATTTGGTTCAGGGATGAGATATTCTTGATTTATAGTTTTTATTTGAACATATTCAAATCTGTAATTGGTCAAATTTGAAGTTACAATAAGGCCATGGCAGACTGGGTGAAAATTGCTTAAATATATTTCCAATTAGTGGGTGAGTTGAATGGAATCCATTCTAAGAATATCAATCAGTGGTGCACATGAGAAATTGATTGTTGCAATGGTTGAATTGGTTTTTATCAGGATGAATTGGCTGAAATTTTGGAAGTTGCAGTTTGCCATGGTGAAATTAGGCGAAAGTGGGGAAAAGCCCCAATTTCCACAGAGGAATTAGATGAACATGAATTGAATTATAGTACAAGGGTCGAATTCGTGTGAAAAATACCTAAATTGATTGTATTGATATTGGTAATAGAGATCTAATGGCGGGCCAAAAAGAAATTTTGAAATTAAGCGGAATTGTTCATTTTTTGGGTATTTTGGAAAAATTAAAAATTAGGAGAAATTGGAAAAAAACTTTTTATATTTTTTCTGTATGTTGACATCAGCATGACGTGTGGGACATGTGTCAGCTGATGTGGAAGGCATGTGATGTTTACTTTCTTGGGGGAAGGTACACGAAAACAGGGTGGAAGGCATGGCAGAGGTACACATTGGTAGTGGCAAGCGCAAGGTGACATGGAAACTGGTGCCATAGAGATGGTGTTATCCTACCCAACAGGATCTTGAGCCAAGACACATGTCACCCCCATATGGATATCGGGGGGTATGGGGTGGTTATACTAACCAAAGGCCAGGGTGGTCAAAGTTCATATATGTGACACATATGCCCCATCCCTAATCATGGTTAGGTCTCTTGACCCCTCCCCCATGTGTTAAAGGTCGACAGGTCAGGGTGCCAAAATGAGATGTGGGACGTTGATCGCCGCCAACACCATTACACCATGAACATTAGATCACGAGGTGTGAAATTCACGCACACATGGATAATGGGCCTATAATGAGATCCTTCCATTCCCATGACCCAATAAGAATATGCCACATGGAAGCCAAGGACCGTGGGACCAAACATTTAACTAATGAGCGCCAGTAGAGGTAAATAAAGAGGAAAGGAAACATAATGAATAATACCAAGGATGATGGGGAAAATATAAGAGCACAGGGGATGAAATGGTTCCACCTCGATATGCAATGTGGGAATAGGTTCCACATCAACATTCTAGTCAACATATGGAGGATAAATTTATCAAAAAATTAATGAAAATTATTGGAAAATTTCGGTGTTTTCCAGGTTATGTTTTTGCAGGGCCTTTTTGAGGCCCTAAACAATGTTTTTAGCTACTTGAAAAAAATGTACAAGAAGTGTTATTTTTGCAGCTTAGATGTAAGATATTGGTGATATATTTCTAACGATGTATACCATTTGCCAAGCATAGTTAATATGAGGGAGTTATGGGTCAAACAGTGAGGGGTAAAGTTTAAGACCTAGGTAATTTCCAAGGGCCATAAATTCCTACTCCAGAATCATATTGAGGCACAAAAAGAGTCCATGGAAATATATTGATCCATAGAACACATTTATGGAGCTAAATTAGAAATACAGGCACATAAAATGCACAGGAGGAGTTAAAAGGTACCTGTAACATTCATGTCAAAAAATATTAATTGGACTGAAACTTCAACAGGTTGTATCCAACAGCCTGGAGCTCAGATGAAGGTGAAAATTGGCCTAAGTGTATAGATTATGTTAATGAAGGAAACCAATTGATATCTGGTCAAATTTATAAAGGAACATATGCAAATATGCATAGGCATTGCACCTGGTTGAAAGGTGGACATGAGGAGTTTTTGGGCAATCATCAAATGACTATAACTCTCTGCTCAAAACTCGGAATTGAGCAAGAAAGAAATCATTGAAAAGGTATTGAACTGAGGAGTCCATGTAATCACCCAAAATTGTGATATGAGCAGCATAATTCACAAGAAGTCAGAAACAATATTTCTGGTGACCATAAAGAGACAAAATTGTACATATGTACCTGAATTATATGCTTGCTTTAACCAAATTTTTTAGAATTGTTATCTTATAAAATAATAATGTTGCAATCAAAGATTAAGGCTGATGATAAAACAAATAAAATTGCATTTAAAAAGTGGTATCTTCAGGAATGAGTAACAAGGCAGGGTCAGTTCTTCAAAATGTGGAATGATTGCTTGAGGAAGCTATCAATTGAGGATGTTTATACTCAGTGAGTAATAGAGAATATTTTCAATGGAACTATGAGTTGGATCAGTACTTTTGGATGAAAAATGTGTAGACCAATTGAGTATGTTGAGTAAGAAAGAGATCATCCATGTTTCATGATAAAGCAGGAGTAACGAGTATGCATGAAGCTAAGATTATGGATGTGTGGAGAGATGGGTTTCATAACCGGTGAGAGGATTGAAATTTGGTTAAATATAAGCAGATGTACTCAAGGAAAGAGTTCTATGACCATAATTCTTTACAATATGATCAAAGTGCTCAGTGGAATTAGGGTGCAAAAAATATCATTTAAATAGAGGAAGTGGTGAAAGATTATTCAGTCTAATAAAAGCCAATGTACTTAAGATAAACAGGTACATGGTGGGAAGACCTATTCTATGCAGATTGATATATCAGGATGCTATTATTTTGATAAAGAAAGACATAGTGTATACTTGGAAATATGATGTAACATTTCCAAGGATCAGACCTAAAGTTTTGGAGATAGCACCTCCATGATTTTTATCAGAGTAGTGCAGTGGAAGCATGGTTGTATGATAAAACTTCAGGGTGAAGTAATGTAGGTGTGTGCATACTAAAGGAGTGCTAGAAGATGCATAAGAAATGCATCATGTGCATATTGGGACTGGAGGTTGAGGATCTAAAGTCAATAAGAGAGCATGGTTGGAAATGTAATTTGATCATGTATGTGTTTGGTCAGATGGATCTAGGAACTAGTTTAATTATGAAATTAATATAAACATAGTATGTGCCTGGAAAAGAAAAGGTATCCAAGAGTGGATTGACAATAAAACGGCTTAGGGCATAAATAATCATGTGCAGTGATTACTGTGAGAGCACAAAAGGGATGCAGGAATCCAGTGAGACTTAGGGACAACTAGGAATAACAAGGAAAGTTGTACATGAAGAAATAGGTTGATGCAATTGTTGTAGCAGGAAATATGAGATTGCCTATTGGAAAACCATACATAGCACAAGAAATTGGAATGCATATGCATTTATGAGAATGTTAAAGATGCACTTTTAGTACATATAAATATGCCTTGATGAATGCAGATTTGTTAATATATATATAACATAATAAGACTAAGTTAGTCTATTGTTGAATATATTAATATGAAAGTTGCTAATGGTGATTGTTGTACTAGGAAAGAGAGAATTATTGCATGATTTCAAAGTGTTTTTACTAATGTTGTTTCATATGGAAGGAAGCAACAAAAAGTGGAAGTGTTGATTATAATACTGATAAAAGAGGCATGTGAGCTTCTACTGTTATCATTAACTAATCAGGTAGCATCAAATTTATTTAATGGAAGCTATGCAGGTATGTATTTTTTAAATTTATGCTGCATAATTGCTTAAGGGAATTTAGGTAAGAATTCCCTTATCCAAAGTTATTCTATAAAATAACATTATTGTACTATTAGAATG
>ML799463.1:73162-84529 GCA_009831015.1 Picea engelmannii | reverse complement strand
AAATAGAAGGTAGGTTGAGGTCGCCTAATAGAGGGAATAGGGCTTGACCCTCATCATTGGGGTATCCAAGGACGAGGCTTCCAAACATAAACTGGACCTGATTTATACAACCATGGAACCTCTCCAAATCGGGTCTACCCACTTGAGAGTGATGATCATTGGAGAATTACCTCCCCAACACAAATTGTGTAGTAGTTTACAGCCCACACCCACCAGTGCAAAACAAAAAGGATTAGTCAGGCCATTAGGGTGACCAATACTACTGCACATCAGGGCCTCGAATGGCTTGCACCTGGGATTTCAGCATTGGTCATAACAATTAGAATACAATTGGTTCTACAAAAATAGATTCAGACAGAGGCTACTCGTAATCTTGAAGATCTCTGTTTATATCTTGTGAATGCAGTGCCTTCTACCAACACCCCACCTCGGCCACTGGTTCTAGTTCCAAGCACTAGATTCATGAGTGGATACTAATATTTGACCCTTCACTGGTCACCTCAATGGATGTGACCAATGTGGGAATCCCCTTAGCACCAATTCCTACTCCAACGGTGCAAACTGACGTTACTACCTTACTTACTGAATTGAGGGAATGACATGAGACACTTAGTATGGATCATGCACAACTTCAACAACAACACCAATTATAAATCATAGTGCACAATCATACTTGTTTGTGCTATCAACCAGAGGTTTAGGCTCACCGATCCTTGTAACAATTATATGACACAGAAGTATCAACACATGAAAATACAAGCCTATGAAAAAGAAATGTCTTCCATTGTACACAAATACCAATAATAGAAGCACTACATTCTCAGGAAGGAAACAATCATCAACACTGATTACAATCCTCTATAGTTCATGTAGACATAAGGAAAATTGCAGAATGACCGCCATCAAAATTTGTCTACATACTTGCAACAGTTCCATCACAACATTAAATATAAGACAGGGAGATCCAACTATGTCGTTTACTGCCTTAGTCAACCTCCAATTTCAACCTTAACCATGGTTCTCCACTCTTGTGGCCATGATGCATCCGAGTGGCCCCAACTCTACAAAATCAATACTGACTTTGCTATCGCTTACCAGATCTTAGGCACAGGAATGACTGTCACTGACTTTCATCTTTAGGAGGGACTGTTATGCCATTTGGGCCACCTCTATGTTCCTTCAAGTGAGCATGTGAAGATGATTTGGGAAGATCAGTAAAGTTGGATGGAAAGATATTTTGGCATGGAAAAGACTGTGGCAGTACTACAAAAGAATTTCTATTGGTCGAAATTGCGGCAGGACATTAGAAAGTATACCAGGTCCTACACTTCCTACGCCATTGCCAAACTAGCCACTAAGAAGCAAGGCTTGTACACCCCTATGCCTACTCCCGATAGGCCATGGGAATCCATATTGATGCACTACATGTCGGGCCTTGCATAAAAAAAAATGTAAATGAATGTGTTTTTGTGGTGGTTGATCTATTTTCTAAGATGGCCATCCTAATAGTCTGGAAGAAGATTATCACAGTAGAGACCACTTCCAATCTCATCTTCGAATGAGTGTGGGTACACTTTGGGATACCATAGACCATCATATCAGATCGAGACAACAAGTTCCTAAGCAAAATTTGGTCTAGCCTCTAGTCACTATTGGACACTAATATCACTGAATCCACCACCTTCCTCCCTCAAACTGATGGCCATACATAGGTCATCAATAGAATGATTGTGCATATCTTACACATGCACAACTACAAACATCCATGCACATGGGATGAGAGTATTCCCTATGTTCAACAGAACTACAACATATCCCTTCATAGATTGACTGGCCACTGTCCCTTTCAGGTGGGATTGGGATTTCAACCATTGGGTCCCATTGATGTCATTCTTCCCCTTGCATTCACATAGGTCGAATCATCCCATGCTCAATCTAAGGCTGAGAAAGCCAACAATTTTATTGAATGGATTCAACACATCTGACAACAGGTCCATGATATTTTTGAGAAATCTAATGCAAAGTACAAATAACACCATGATCAACATCGGGTGTCGCATACGTTTCAGGTGGGAGACAAGGTCTGGTTGTATTTGCAAAAAGAGTTCCTTATCAGATCCCATCAGAAGCTTCGTCCAATTTTATATGGACCTTACACCATCACTAAGGCCATGGGAGACAATGATTTTGAGCTAAGTATCCCCCCCTTCCTTGGCTTGCACCCAATGTTCAATGTTGACCTCCTTCGACCATACTTCCCACCATTATTGGACACATAAGAGATTACACAGAATTTGATACCGACATAACTCAACCTTGACTACATGGAATAGAAAGTCATTTATCATATTAGGTACACTCAAATTAAGGTCACTCACCAACAGAGGATCCAACGTTATCGGGTTGTTAGATCAGGGATGCTCCTGCACTAAGGCAAGTAGCTCACCCGGGGCCAAGTTCAGTAGAATTTTCCCCATTTGATGGGGGTGCTCAATGAATTGGAGACCATTTTTTCCTAAGGGGTGAGGATTGATATAGGTGGATATCGGTGGCCACCCACCTATTCCACTGGCTCAAAGAACAGTTTCCATTTTGACAGTTTTTTTACATTTTTTCAGGTCCTAATTTTCTGGGGCCATTTTGAGGCCCTAAACGACGTTTTTATGCTTGACAAGGCCTAACATAAAGTCGATGTTATTTTTCAAATACATTTTTTTCAGAGGAGGGTGTAAACTAGTTCAGGGGTCAATAAAAAAGGTCATGAGATCTTGTTTTGAAATTTGTAGATGTCTCACTTGGTTTCTATCTAACTCCATCCTATACTATTTAGACATCTTATCCCCATATTTAGAAATATCATATAATTGGTATTATCCATTGGCAACAAAATTTATATTGGTCTCCAACATTGTAGTTAATGAAAGGCATGGGGATTCTTTGGTGTTTCTAAAATATTGTAATAGATTTTTCATTTTTATTTGTAAAGTACCGTGGATATTCTACTCGAAAAGTTCATCACAAAAAATCTTATAACGTTCTATGATTTTTTTACTATGCAATATTCTATTGAAGATTGCAGACTTAATATTGATAACTTTAACATAGAAATGATTGAAATAATATGAAAAAATAGAAATGAAAGAGACAAGCAATGACACAACATACACATAATTAACTAAATATGTAACATGTGAAAACCTGATATGGAAAAAAACCAACTATAAGGTGAGGTATATGATTTGTTCTTTTCTTCTCAATTATGAAACACGAGTAAAAAGAAAGGGGCACTCATTATGGAGATTCCATGGACATTATGGCTAGTATTGATGCTACATGATCTCCTTCTTTCTTTGATCTATGCTGGGTAGGCATTTTTTGGGATGGAACAGTGAGAAGGATGAAGTACAAGGAAAAGGTGAAGGAAGGGCGAACACAAAAGAAGATAAATAAGATAAAGAATATCGAGAAGATAAAGAAGATCAAGAAAGAAGAGAGAGGAAAGAGTAGAAGATGGGGGACAATAAAGAACAACTAGTGCAAAATCCAGGAAAACCAACCGAGCATGAACTGTATCCATCTCATAATGAGTTGTCACCAGTCGAGCATGGGTTGTAGCCAACTCATTATGAGATTTCAAAAGGATATGATCATAATGTATAAATATGTAAAGGGTGTCATGTGTTCGATGGATGATGAAGAAAATGCCGAAGAGGGGGAGAGAGAGAGAGAGAGAGAGAGAGAGGTCTGATGAGAGTTCAGAATCAATAACATTGTAAATAAGTTGCAGATGTAAGGTGAATTGAAGCATTCATTGTAGCGTAGAGTACAACCCAGACACTTAAATATAATAAAGAATCCTATCTTTTGTGGACGTATCCCGGAGGGGGGTGAACCATAACAACCTTATGTAGAAATGTGCTTTGGATGCTAATTCACGTCGATAATGTGAATGGATGTTTATCTTTAAAAGTTGTATGTATGTTTATCTTTAATGTTGATGATAATATAATAGTGTGTAGTGGCCATGACTATATCTCTAACCACTAAATAACATAACTATGGGTATATGTGCATATATAACTAAGTAACGAGTTCAGGGTAACAAGGCTGTAGTGCATGAGAGGATCTTATAGATATGATAGAGTGGGTTTCCAATCTTTCCCTCACTGCTGTAGAATTTTGGTTCCTACAGTTCCCATAAATATACCTCGGGTGAGACTTCACCTACATGCAGGTGATGTCGATAGGGCCAATGTTTGTAGGGTAATTCTGGAATAAATAAATTGAACCTAGGGTATTAAACCTACCTATGCATGTGCCAACAAATGGTTCTGTTGTCAGGACCCATAATCTAGATGTGAGGGAATGTGTTCGAGACCAATGAGGAAGGACATAACTGAATGGCTGGAGCAAAAGGAGAAAGAATTTTCCCAAAAGGAGAATGAAAAACCTCTACTAAAGAACAAACAATGGATGCAAAGGTATGTGTACACAGATTTGCATGAGATATTTTTCGGCTAATTTCCTAACGTTTTAGCAGAATGGATGGAAATATTTGTGGAAAATACTGGTAGAAGCAGACCAACCGCACCAAAGAATTGGACTCCTGAACTAGTGGGACATGTGGACTCATTAGACAATAGGACTTCATGCACATTTGACTTTTGGATGGATAGTATACTAGGAGGATACATAAAAAAATTGTCCATAGACTGTACCTAGGATTACAGTGTCGCTGAAAGAAACTTCTTTAAAGGCATGCGAGGAAGATTCATAAAGTCATTAAATACCTAGAAAACAATGTTGCTATGTGATAAGGAAGTGATGGCAATTGAGTCAGATAGCTTAATAATTTTTCACACACAGGGGGACTGGGGTTGTTGACTGGGATATGATCCGAGGGTAGGAAAAATGGACAAAGGAAGGAAAGACTGATAATGCAGGAGAAAGAGGAAGGGATATTAGAAGGAGAAGACAAATTTGAAGTTCTACGTAGTGGGAGAAGGTAAAAGAAGTTGAGAATTGTGACTAAAGAGATAGAGAAACGTAGTGAGTACTTGGAACATTGTGCAGATATCCATATCATAATAGTACATCAGATAGAGGGAGAATAAGAAGATACCTAGTTCAGACCAATTATAGAAGAACCAGTAAGTCCTTCCCAAGCCAAGTCCTGTGTCGAAACCACAACCTTGTGTGCATCACCTGAATCTAAGACAATGTTCGAAGACCTCTCCAGAGAACTTGTAATCAGTAGAGGAAGTCATAGAAATAATAACCATAGAAACATTAGCAGTACATTTAATTAGAATCAACCAGTATTACCACAAAGAGGTACTACACACAACAACATGGAAGGAGTAGATAACACACTAAGATTACTGTAGTTTAAAGGAATTGGATTGGAAGACCCATAACAACATATGTCCGTATGTGAGACCATATGGACTACAAAGAATGTCCATGATGATGGTGCAAAGATCGTGCAATTGGAAACAACCTTTAGAGGGTGTGTGGTAGTTTGGTACATGAAGCTCCAAAGTACCACACCACTAGGTCAAACAAGGACATTATGAGAGATCACACAAGCATTATTCAAAGAATTCAAGAAACCAAAGTCGGAGTCGCAATACATTACCGAGCTCAAGGAGATCAAGAAATTACATAATGAGTCAGCATGGGAGTTCGATCAGAGATTCAAACATGTGATGGGTAGGTTAAAATTCCAAATACTCGATCAACAACATAGAGAGTGATTTATTGCAGGCTTGCTACCCCACATCCATAGTCCTTTAATACAAAAAAAGATTACGTCACAATCTGAGGTGTTGGAGATTGATATGAAATTGGAAGCCTCTTCAGTCACAAACAATAGTGGAATGGAACAGATATAGAACCAACTAGTTGCATTAACAATTCAATTGGTAGAAATCATGAAGAGGAAAGAGAAACAGGAACAAGTATGGTGCACCAAGAGTAGGACTGGAGGTCACCACAAAGACAAATGTCCAGCCTTTGCATATTACCTAACAGATGGGACACCAAACTCACTACCAGGAGGAGGATACTCTGAGATATGCAATAAATAGGGACATAACCCTCATGAGTGCCATTTATTACATAAATATTAGAGTACCCCAAGAAGCTTATTCTGTAGCTTTTGCAAATTAGTGGGACATGAAGATAAGGATTGTCGTGCATTTGATTTGATGAGGGAACACACATCATATATGTACAGGATTTAGGAGGAGAATGTCGTGACATAAAGGGGAGGAAAATATAACAATCAAAGAGGATTTAATCAAGGAAACCTAGAAGTATTTAGTAGGGGTGGAGGTAGAGAAAAATTCAGAAGAGGAGGAAGAGGCCCCATAATACATTGTGTGGTTGAACACGAAAGAAAAATTATATTGGAAAAAGTGCACAACGGGATATAAGAAGGACATTATTCAGGTAAAGACACTATGCAAAATATATTACGTGCACTACTATGATGGCCTACACTCCACAAGGACACGAAGGAATACTATCAAACATGTGATGTTTTTCAAAGGGTCAAAAATCCCTTCAGAAGGGACGAGATGCCATTGAATCCACAAGTTACATTACATGATTGTGATAAGTGGGCCATAGAATTCATTGGACCAATAAGAATATCAGGGGCTAGGTACATCATTATGACAACAAAATATCTGACTCGATGGGAAGAAGTCACACAAGTTACATATTGCAGCGCAGGAACTGTTGCACATTTTTTGTTCGAGAATATAGTAACTCGATTTAGATGTCCATGAACATTGATGAGTGATCCAGGGAAACACTTCATCAATAATACCATAGCATATTTGAACGAAGAATTCCAAATTCACCATCAGAAGAGTACGTCGTACCACCCATAGGCCAATGGCACATTGAAATCATTCAATAAAATCCTAGAGAACACACTGACAAAAATATGCAACGTAGTAAGAGATGACTGGGACATAAGAGTCCCAGATGTATTATGGGAATATAGGACAACCATCAATAAATTTATAGGGAAATTGATAGGTGATAATGTTGATGGAGTTTATTGTACCAAGCCTGCGCGTTGCAACTATCATGGGTATTTTGGATTCGGGTGCAATACATGACTGCCTATCACAAGTAGTACAGCTTGAGGAGGATAGATTGATCATAGGGTTTCACTAGCAGGTTCAAAAGGCAAGGGAAAAAACATGGTATAATAGACACTTTAAGTTGAAAATTTTCCAAGTAGGCGACTTGGTACTACTATATGATAGAAAATTTATGCAACACCCAGGGAAGTTTCGTATTCACTGGTTAGGACCATATGTGATCAAGGAGGTGACAAAGTCACATGTCACACAATTGGAAACACTTAACGGAGAAGTGTTTAAAGGAATGGTGAACGACAGTAGGCTAAAAATCTATCAAGAGGGTCGACAATATGTGTAATAGGAGGAACTACGCAATGAAAAAAAAACATGTGCATACAGAATGAAAACAAGAACTATGGAGAGAGGTGCAATTGCACCAACCAAGGAGAATCGACACAAAAGAAATAAACTATAAAATAGTAATTACGCCATCCCACATAACAAGACCACGAAAAAGTATGAAAAGGGCAGAAATGACAGTTATGCGTGGATAAGGACATGCCATAAAATGACCGTCATAACATAGCATAAAGACACCATAAGGTCAAGTCATAAATCCATCATAATGACATGGAATAAAAGAAAAATGTCACCGATACGAATGATAGATGGGCAGTCCATGGAAGAAATATACTAACGGATTTGGAAATAAATCACCATTAACACAAACACCTATCACACTACGGGAAGATGAGACATGAGAGAAGGCATGAAGACCAGTGCACAACTAGAAAAAGGGTATCAAAGTAGTCAGGGATGCTAAACGCAGGTTATTATTACTTAGAAGTGCAGGAGAAACAAAGAGCACAGAGCTAGAATGAGATCCAGAGATACAACAACTGTCAAAGACTACTTAACTACTAAAATGGCTCCACCCAGAGCCAAAGGAGAAACAACATATATACCAGGGAAGAGTCGTAGTAGAGATCCAACAACCGAACCAGATATTTAGGAAACCCTTGGCACATCATCATCAAAGATGAGGTTTCCTAGTGATTACATACCACCTAGAAAATATGATGCCCCACTGGTCATACTGCAGAAGACTCCAGATTATACGTTGGTGACCCTAGACATTCCCGAGGAAGTCATCATTGACGAAGGCATGTCGGGGAAGGTACCCCAATTGAAATATGCAGACCATGAAATTACTGATGTGGCTAAGTTCCCTGAACTTGTGCCCCACAAATACCTGGAACTCAAAGTAGATCCACTTACAAAGCATAGCATACCAGTAACCAAGGTTTGGTCTAAAGGATTGGAGTGAGTAGGCCTCCTCAACCTGTTCAATATCACACACTTTGGACACAACATTAATGAATTCAATGCATGCGTTAAATTCCTCTTATCCTATGTGCATGGGGGGTACATGTGACTAGATAAAGAAATATCTTTTGACATGGAATTGATAGCAAGAATAACCGGGCTTCCAAACCAGGGTAAAGACACTACTCTGTTATTTGCAGACAACACGAAAGACAGATCATAGTCAGAGGCTATGCGAACAAAGTTTATCACAGTTAGAGAGGTGAGTGGCCTGTATGTGCCAACTATATGTGACCCAACCATTCAAATAGTGACACATATGTTTGTTACACATCAACATTACTTGCTTTGATAAGTGTCGCAAGTGTCAAGCAAAGCATACTACCATGAAGCCTATGTCATGCTTATGACGACATTAAGAAGACACTCAAAATGCCTCAAACACTTGATTTGAAGGAAGAGGAATGGTTAAATGAAGTTAAATAGCTCTTGACACCTGAAAGAATCACTGAATCTAGGGTTTTAGAATAGAGCACTCCCCTATATCTCTCTTAGGAGCACTGGCGCTCCCCTCTAAACTGCTAGGGAGTGCTATAGCACTTAACAACCTTGCAAGAGGAGGGCTATTGATTTTAAGAGCATTGGCACCCCCCTAAAGCCTACTAGGGAGCACTATAGCGCTCTGATGGCCCTTTTGAGGGAGCGCTGCCTATTCTGGGCAGGAGTTGGTCTGTTGAGGAGAATAAGGAGAAGATCTTTCAATCTTGGAAGGCAGTTGAATTCGAATTCCTGATTCAACCATGATCTTAGGGAAGATCCCTAATTCAAGGAGGAAAATCCTCAACTTACCCTAAATATACCTCAAGAGGTTAGGCCTCTCTAAACCTATATAAACATGCTCTATCATGGTGGAAAGGAGGGAGAATTAGAAGCATGAAACCTATGATCTCATAGGAAACACACAGTGAATTGGAGGAGAGTAATCAGTGAAGTTGTTGTCATTCGGATCCTGGATCTTTTGAGAAAGGGTTGGACAAAGGGGATTTAACGAAGTTGCTGCACTCACATCTATGGTTGTAAGTTACTTCTATCATTGTTCTCATATATATGACACACTTGGCCTGTTTCTTTCTAGTTTGTGTTTGATCTCACATGAACTTGTCTCTGATAGATAGGTCTATTTTCGAGCTAATGTTAGTAGAGTAGGAAGTGGTTGTACTATTGTTTGTCTACAGGGCTTATCGAGGAGCGAAAGATTGGAGCTCAACTCGGAGCATGCAGGGACGAACGCCGGTAAAAGGTACTTCTTTTCTCCTTCCTCCTCATACATAAGTTTATATAGATCTAAAAGGAATTCAGTGTCCATGATAAGCGTCTTCTGTCTTAAGAGTTAAGAGTCTAGCTCTCAAAAGGAGATCTACCTGTCCGTAGGGAAATTTTCCTTCAACATAAGTGCTCCTAAGAGAGATATAGGGGAGTGATCTCTTCTAAAACCATAGATTCAGTGATTCTTTCAGGTGGCAAGAGGTACTTAACTTCAGTTAACCATTCCTCTTCCTTCAAATCAAGTGTTTGAGGAATTTTAAGTGTCTTCTTAATGTCATCATAAGCATGACATAGGCTTCATGGTAGTATGCTTTGCTTGACAATTGCGACACTTGTAAGCAACATGCGACACTTATCAAAGTGAGTAATGTTGATGTGTAACAGATTTCCCCCCAAAGTATGAAGTTAGAAGATGAGAACTGATAACTGAAATGCTTTGTAGACTTTCAAGCAAGGATATAGACGCGGAGAACCTGATAGAAGATGAACACAAACATCCAACAAATATTATGACATGTTTCAAACCCAAGGCAGGCATACCTATGCTTGGGTGATCAAGACTTGCAAGATATGGCCACCATAAAATACACTAAGGATCCATAATCGTATTGATAACATGCATAGCCACCGAAGATACAGTGTGGATCTATACTTTGATGACCTGAACTGATTGTAGCCATGAAGAATACACAGTGGATCTATGAGATGACAAGACATAGCCACAACCAATACAAAGTGGATCTATGTGATAGTATATGTGACATTGTTCAAGAGAAAACTCCTTCACATCCTGGGGAAAGTACATATCAAAGTGGTCACTCAACCCAGGGTCTTCTTACCGATCCCGATGTAGTACGAATCTAACCATGTGAATAGATGTCCTGATGTCGAACATGGCACAAACCACTTGATTACCGGTCAATGATGTAGACCGTTAACAAGCACGAGGGAGATCACCATTAATGCCAATGATCCCCAAGGTACTCTAGTACATTCCAACGAATGTGAATGGATGAGATGGAGTTGAACATCTGTGGAATCATCCGATCAGAGGTCAATGATGTAAACCTGTTGTTGGATGTGAGGAGGCCTGCCATTGAGGCATGCAGGTCCCAAAGTAATAACTGGTTTCTAAGTCTGATTCCTGGATAATGTGTTGAATTCGATAGGAATAGGCTCGTCGAAGGAGGGCCTTGATGTATCCCCCATTAACGACACCAGCCAAATGAAAAATCTCCCTACGGACAGGTAGATCTCCTCTTGAGAGCTAGACTCTTAACTCTTAAGACAAAAGACGCTTATCATGGACACTGACTTCCTTTTAGATCTATATAAAATGATGTATGAGGAGGAAGGAGAAAAGAAGTACCTTTTACCGACATTTGTCCCTGCACGGTCTGAGTTGAGCTCCAATATTTCGCTCCTTGATAAGCCTTGTAGACAAACAATAGTACAACCACTTCCTACTCTACTAACATTAGCTCGAAAATAGACCTATCTATTAGAGACAAGTTCATGTGAGATCAAACACAAACTAGAAAGAAACAGGCCAAGCATGTCATATTAATGAGAACAATGACAAAAGTAACTTACAACCATATATGCGAGTGCAACA
>ML799463.1:4151-43404 GCA_009831015.1 Picea engelmannii | reverse complement strand
GAGAAGACCTCCTGAAAGGGAGCTAGTGTTTTCATGCCTACAACAACTACGCCTTTTAAGTGTATTTATTTTCAATGCATGAGTGTTTACTTGATGATCTTGATTGTTGATGGGTTATTTGAAACATTCTGAGAAGACCTCCTCAAAGGGAGCTAGTGTTTTCATGCCTACAACAACTAAGACTTTTTAAGAGTATTTATTTTCAATGCATGAGTGTTTACTTGATTATCTTGATTATTGATGGGTTATTTGAAACATTCTGAGAAGACCTCCTGAAAGGGAGCTAGTGTTTTCATGCCTACAACAACTAAGTCTTATTAAGTGGAATGCAAGAGTTAGGATTTGATTGAATTTTCTTAGATTAGAGTTAGATGCTTACTCCTGCATATATTTTGTTGGCATCATCACAAGCTTACGAGCATCCTTGGTTGATAATTAAATGAAAGCAATTTACGCAATTGAATTGCCCCAACATTTTGGCGCCATTGCTGGGGATGGCGCTAAGGGATTAGGCATTAGGAATTTAATTCAATCTATTTTCTTTTCTTTGGTTTGATTAATGCAAACAAAGGAGCCAACTCATGACGAAATGACATCTTGGTGACATCAATATCTTAGTAAGATGAGGGAGTTCAATTATATGATTGTTTTTAGTTTTTGTTTCATGTTTCTTTCCATAAAATTTCATTAATTTCCCCATGATTTTCATTTGGTGGTGCAGTAAGATCCACCTTGTTTACTAACCATGTATGGAAAAAGGATCTAGAATGCAGCCCAAAGACTACATTGAGGAATGGTATCAAAAAGCGGTTACGCCACAATGTTCATCAATTCTTCAAGAGATCCTTGTGGMAAATCGAAAGGTCAAGTCGATTTCTCATATCCTTACAAACAATCAGGTACATTTTTCAAGTTGGGATATGAGCATTTCAAAAATTCTAATCCGTAAATGGCTTCATTGGAAGCATGAATATACTTAAAAAATAAAAACTAAAAATAGTTTTTAGATAGATAGGAAAAATAAAAACAAACTTTTATAATTTTCAGAATAAATTTGATGTTTTGTGGTGCAGTAAGAACCATCCATCTACTAACCCTTGGCAGGAAAGATTTGCAATAAAACAAATGATTGAGAACAAGGAGCGGAAGCGAAGACCACAAATGACAAATTAAGGAAGATCGACAGGAAAAAGGGACACACATCAAGGAGGAAAACAAGTGGAGTTTAAGGCGCTAAAGAATTTGAGGTCTGCATAAGAGGTAATTTTTTAACATGCTTTTCAAGTTGCAAATTTCAAATATTTTAAGCGTCCCCAGGTTCCTGAGTATGCTCTCTTCCCTTGCCTTGTTGCGATCTGGAAGATTAGAAAAGAGGATTTGGAAGTTAGTCTTGAATGTCTATTTGATTTGGCAATTTCCAACGTTTTGCAACAAATTTTCATTAATAAATAACTCATTTTTTTCCCTATAAAATCGAAAAAATAATTTAGGGTGTTTTTGAAACTTCTGAATGTTTGCACAATAGGATTTTTCTTTGTCACTATAGAAAGATTTAAAAAAAATAATATAAATAAATAAAAATTTGTATATAAAATTAAAAAATAAAACCATGTTCAAAAATAGATTAATGAATAATTAAAAAATATATGATATAAAAAAAAAAAACAACATAGATTAAGAACATAAAACAAAATAAAATAATAAAATAAACATAGTTTAATAAATAAACTAAAAATAAAACCATGCGTAGACTTTGACACATTTATAAACCCTTCCAACCGGCGTTAATCTGACTTCCGCCTTTTATTCCTGAGAGTGTTGAAACCACACTGGAAGCGACCAGCCCTTGGCATGCAACCAATAAACAACGTTGGATGTGGATTGACAGAGTACTAGCTAGAAGATGATTGCATGTGCTCGTAGGTCAGAATTATTTTTGGTGAAATTTTCTTTTCTGATATGACATTCTTAATCATTCCAGCGGTGTATAGAAATTCTTAATCCTTGAAAAGGGAGCCAAGAGAAATTGATTCCTTGTGATTTCAAGGTGGTCTGGACTTCGAATCTCGTTGTGCTGCAGTTGGCACTAAGATTCTGGACGTTGTGTTGTTCTACCTAGATAAAAAGAACCAGATCCAGAATGTTTCTATCCACTCTTTGGCCGCCGGTAAGAAGGTTGTTATCTTTGGTGTCCCCGGGGCCTTTACTCCTGTATACAGTCGAGAACACGTTCTAGGATTTGTTGAGAGTACCAAATCATTGAAGGAAAAAGGCGTGGACGTCATTATCTGCATAAGTGTGAATGAACAATTCGTGATGAAGGAAGGGAAATTCGTATACATACAACAAACATATCAAATTTCTTTCTGATGGCTCTACGGATTACATAGTTGAAACCCTAAATTGTGAAATGATGGATCGATGGTTCAATCCGTTGGACAGTTGCGAATTTCAGTCAAAACTCGACAACGAAATGGTTAAAACGATTTCTTGATGTATCAATCCCGCAACCGTGCTATTATTTTGGCAATTAAAGTCTGCGAGAACTTTGCAAGAAAGCACACGGGGCCCGACATCCTCTCCCTAGCCAACACGGACCCTAACACTAACGACTGCCAGTTCTTTATCTGCACTACACAGACCTCGTGGCTGGACGACAAACACGTCATTTTTGAGCAAGTCATTGAGGGCTTGGATGTGGTGCGCAAAATCGGGGAAGTTGTCTCCAGATCTGACAGGACTTCAAAGTCGGTTTCCATTGCCGATTGTGGACGACTTATTTTGAATCATCATTATTTCCCTTCACAATTTCATTTCATAAGTTCTTAGGGTATTATTTCTCTTGTTGGAAAGGATTGAAATCACCCACCCTTAACAAATCCCCTACGATGTTACGCGCTTTCGATGGGCGAGGTTTTCATCCTCACAGACTTTTTCAATCCTTAGCCATTCAGTTGGGTGAAAAAATTGTTATTATTGATGTCGAGGTGGTTGATGCCCCCCTCGATTACAACCTACTACTCGGAAGAAGTTGGTTCTACGCTATGACTGTCGTCGCCTCGTCGGTGTTTCGATGTGTACAATTTCCCCATCAAGGCAAAATTGTCACTATTGACCAACTAGATTTCTGTACACCCGACCCTCATGCCCCCCCTCGTTACCAACAACATTCCTTTTTTTGGAGACCACAAAGTTACGTATGAAAGCGTTGGTGTTGGCTTGTTGAAAGATTCTAGCCTTATGGGTACCTTCCCTACACCACTTCCACCTACCACACATCATATTGCCACCGTCAATATGATTTTGACTATGGCTTATCAATCTTTGGAATCATATGACCCTTGGATTGTACCTAGTCCTATGGAATTCGATGTTCTCGGTGACACCATGCCACTTAGCCCAACCAAGGCCACATACGTGGCTATTCAATTTGCCTCTCCCTCCCCGAACAACCCCCATCTATTGGCACCTGATGCCTACTCAATGTCGTCATGGTTGGACTCCCTATCGTCTGCAATCGATTACATTTCCCATATTTTTCCTTCCGACGAATCTATAATGGAAATGCTTAGTATAGACGACGTACCTTGGGATGATAACCATCACTGATCCTCTTTTCTTCCACCTCTAGAAGAAATTCATAAAGACATACACTCTGTCTTCCTTCCTGATGTTACCAATTCTCCACAATCTCCCATCCTCACACAGGATACTCTTTCTGAGGGGAATATGGGTAATATCTCTACTACGATCATTATTGATATTTCGATCAAAGAAGGTGTTGTGGAAAACATTAACCTTGGTGCTAATTGCACACCCGAAGAAGTGGTATCTTACACTGCTCTGTTTAAAGAATTTTGCGATGTCTTCGCTTGGAGCTACGAATAAATGCCAGGAATTGACCCCTCGATCGTTGTGCATGAAATCAAGAATTACCCATGTGCAAAACCTGTTTGACAGAAACTCCGCCCGGTTCATCCCAAGAAAATCGCAGCCATAAAGGCAGAAGTTGAGAAACTTTTAAAATCTAGCTTTATCTATCCCGTCCCTTTGACAGAATGGGTCTCCAACCTTGTTTCGGTTGCCAAAAAACAAGGGACCATTCGTGTCTGTGTTGATTATCGGGATCTCAATAAGGCTTGTCCAAAGGACAACTACCCTACGCCCTTCATTGACCAGATCATTGATAATTGCGCTGGGAGCGTAATCTTCTCTTTCATGGATGGTTTCTCCAGGTATAACCAGATTGAAATTTTACTTACTGATCAACATAAGACAACCTTTATCTGCCCATGGGGAACTTTCGTCTATTGGAACCTACCTTTTGGTGTCAAAAATGATGGTGCTACTTTCCAGCGGGCCATGTCATACGCTTTCCACGATATCAAGCATATTGCAGAACCTTACCTCGACGACTATGTTGATCACTTACGGGCTATTTTGATCAGATCATGTTGATCACTTACGGGCTATTTTTATTCGATGTTGGTTTTACCGTATCCGCTTAAACCCACATAAGTGTATTGTTGCTGTTGAATCCAGTCGACTCCTTGGTTTCGTTGTATCTAAAGACGGGATTCAGGTGGATCCCTTAAAGATTAAGGCTATTCTGGCCTTACCCCCACCTACTAGTTTGACCCAACTCCAGAGTTTGCAAGGAAAAGCAAACTTTCTTCGCCATTTCATTTGTAACTACGCTGAGATAACTAAAGGATTCATGCGATTGTTATAGAAAGACACCCCTTCCATCTGGGATGACATCGCTCAATGATCATTTGACTCTCTCAAGCATGCCTTGACTCACACACCTTTTTTGCACCCTCTAGAGTATACAAAGGACTACATCCTTTACTTAGCTGCCTCTACTTCCATTATTGCAATGGTATTAGTTCAGGAGGACCCCAACGGTGAGGAACATGTGATCTATTACCTGAGCAAGAGTCTATCTGGACCCAAACTCTAATATTCACATGTAGAAAAACTAGCTCTGGCAGCCGTCATCGCTATCCAGAGATTTCAGCATTACATCCTACTACGCAAAACCATTGCGATTGCGGACTCAAACCCCATGTACCATGTCTTGACATGTCAAGTGCTCTGGGAAAAATACTCTAAATGGATCGTCATCCTTCAGGAATTCGATCTTGAATTTGCGAAGTGCAAAGCCAAAACGTCCCTGGTGTTTGCGGAGCTTATCTGCGATCTCCCCCATGCTGATGAAGATATTGAACCTAGATATTCTCTCCCTGACGAAACTATTTTCCTCATCAACACCTCTGATCCTTGGTATGGAGACATCCTCCTTTATCTCCAAACCCAACGCTTTCAGCCTAACACTTCCCGTGAAGAGCATCGACATATTCGCCACCATTCTCTCTGTTATCTTATCGTCGAGGACACCTTGTATCACCGTGGTATTGACACTATCCTTCGATGATGTCTGATTCATGCAGAGGTCGAACGTGTTATGAATGACTGTCACCTTGGAGACTGTGGCGGTCACCTTTCTGGGATGGCCACAACCCAAAATATTCTACGTGCCGGCTATTTTTGGCCCTCGATTTTCAAAGATTGTATTGAGGCAGTCAAAAAATGCCCACCCTGCCAAGTTTTTAACAACAAGGCACACACCCACCCTACTACGCTGCACCCCATTATCACCATCTTCCCCTTTGCCAAGTGGGGTATTAATTTTATGCAATGTAAGCCTACCTCAGCTGGGGGGCATGGTTATATAATTGTCATCGTCGACTACTTTACCAAATGGGCTGAGGCTATGCCTACCTTTCTGAACGATGGTTGTACCACAAATATTTTTGTTTTTAACCACATCATAACTCATTTTGGTGTACCACGCGCTATTTTCACTGATCACGGTTCACACTTTAAAAACCAGATGATGAGTGAATTGCATGCCAAGCTAGGTTTTCTCCATGAAAACTCATCCCCATACTATCCTCAAGCCAAAAGACAAGTTGAAGCCATCAACAAGGTCCTCAAAACCATGATTCAATGCATGGTAGGGGCAAATAATACATCATGGCATCTACAACTTTTCTCCGCTCTCTGGGCTTACCGTACTTCCATGAAAACTGCAACTGGGTTTACTCCTTTCTAGTTAGTTTATGGCATCGAAGCCGTTTTACCAATTGAGTGTGAGATTCCATCTCTGAAACTTAAAGTAGAACTCCTACCCCATACTTCTGCCGAAGAAGAACGTTTCTTATATCTGACCAAACTGGACGAAACACGTCATGATGTCGCTCTCGTTATTGAGGCACATCAGAAACAAATAAAAAATCAATACGACAAATCCGTCCATCCTCAGACTTTTGCAGAAGGAGACTTAGTCCTCGTCTATGACCAGGCTTATGAAAAACTAGGGACAGGTAAGTTAGAACCTTTGTGGCATGGCCCTTACATTGTGAAACGTGTTCTGCACAGAGGCGCCTACGAGTTAGTTGATTATGATGGAATTTCTTTAGGAGAGCCCCGGAATGGGCTTTACCTTAAAAATTACTATGCCTAGATCACCTAGCATGTGTACGTTGTACATTATTTTATTTTAGTTTGGTGTGTCTGTTTCTTTCGCGTGCTCGAGTCTTTTCCTTTGCCATTCATAACTGTGCCTTGTGTTTTCATGCGCAGATGACGTCTTCCTTTCCTATCTTTGTTGGGTTTGCGGATGGCGCTAGTCGACAGACCCGAAACATTACTTCGGCAACTTGGGTCATTTACCAATTTGACGAGGTGGTGAGTTTAGGAGGTATTTTCTTAGGACCAACGAGTAATAACATGGCAGAATATCATGCTGTCATCGAAATTTTGACCCAAGCCTCCTCCCTAGGTATCTCTCATATCATTGTTAACCTAAACTCCCAACTCATGGTCTATCAACTCAATCGTATCTACGCTATTCGTAATCCTATCCTGCTATGTCTCCACCTACAAGTTCGTCGTCTTGAACGAATATTTGATTACATCGAATATAGACATATTCCAAGAGAACTCAACAATGTTTTAGATTTTTTAGCTAATTACATCATGGATCGATATCTCACCCATAGATAAGGTTTCATGAAGGAAAAAAAATTGTACATCACATGTAAATTAAAACACATCACATTAAAGACATCATCATTTACAAATCTTATGGCACTGTAAAAACTAGGAACTGTATATATATACATAGCATGATTGAAAATGTTTTGATTATATCAAAAAATTATTTGGAAGAGAAAATTTTTGGGTCTTCACACCCATACAACATCGTCCGACAAGTCATACAAAATATACAATCACCAGAGAGACTCTAATCTCTTTGCACTGCATTATGTTGAGAGTAACATATCACTGCACGCACTACTCATCTCAGCAGAGAATTAACATTCTCAAGCACCCCCACAATGTGTCTCTCTAGATGTAAAGGCACTTCTCTCCTCCGTAGAGGAGGAATGCCCATCGTAAGGCCTTGAAGGTTTCTTTCAACCTCCCGGAGACCTATCACTGGTGCCCCTAGATCTACTGCAACCTGAGCACCCCTACGATGTCCCAGTACTGGTATCTCAACTGGACGCACTGCTCCCTTATCTGCATGTTGAAAACAATACATCCATTAAAAACTCTTCTTCGTACCCAAAAAAATATACATACATTAAAAATACTTAAAACAAAAAACTAGACAAGGTGTTGTTTAGTCTCTCACCTGACGCATCCCAATATTTCCCCGCTGGTAGAATCAAATCCATGCTCCCGCGAAAGTCCACCTCGGCATATGGGAAGTCTTCTATCCAAATATATTGGCTTCTCAGCTAAGCGAAGAAGTCACCGGTGAAACAAAACTCTGACTCTGCCACTAGTCTCGGAGAAAGACTAGTCAACCATTCCATCCGTGGTTCTCCCACTGGTCGTACCGCCAATGCAATCTGAGGCTGCATCTGGGGGATGTGCTCTAAGAAGAGTGGGACCAAGAAAGAACCATATCCGAACTACTTCTGCCCCATCCTACGTCTCGAAACCTGGTCCTTCACGTTCCGAAGAAACCCTGCGCTCTAGTTAAACAATGTTGGCTCCAAACATTGTATGCCATAAGCTACCTGTGATCTCGACGCCATATGCATGCTAGTTCTTCCTGTCACACTCGTGATGGAAAAAAAAATAGACCGAAGGGGTAACTCTCTGATATCCTTTATGGGGATTCTACCGCCCACCAGTCTTTCTCCTGGGACACAATGACGTGTCAGGTACACACCCACTTGTTCAGAAAGCGCCCTCTGTCCGGAAAATGCTATAGGAGCCCCTCTTTTCGAGATTCCATTCAAAAAATACACATCTTCCAACTCGATGGTGAGAAGCTATGTTCCGATACGAAACCCCTGCTCCGTGACATCCCACAAGCTGATTATGTGCTCAAGTAGAAGGATCTCTTTCTTCATCTTTTGTAGCTTGAATAATTTCAGAAGGCCACAAGCTCTCAACGCGGCCCGCGTACGAGCACTCCGCAAAGAAGCCAAATCATCGAGCTCATTCTCTCGTTCCTTCCACTCAATCATGGTCGTTGCCGAAATCACCTACAAGCAAAAAAAATAACAAAGAATTTCATTATTCAATTTTTCAACAATTTCTTAAGCAATTTAAAAAATTGAAATATATTGCCCATACTGTTCAAAAAGGACCACACCCTCCTTTTTATTACTCAATAATCCATACGCAACAATAAAACATTTTAAATTAAAATGATTTTCATAATGGCTGCATGGGCATATTTTTGAGTTTCTTATGGATTCTTTAACAAAAACGACCTATCTACTTAAGTATCAAGGCGTTGGCATCTATGCTATCACCCTCTAGAAGCGTTTTTGTAAACAAATGTCTTTTTCCCACCGTTTTCAATAGAGGTAGATTTGATCTTTTTTGGGATGACCTAGGGATTCATTTTTTAATTTAAATATTGCTGTGAAAACAAATTTTGAACCATGTAATTGAAAGAGGAGGAAATAAAGATCTACCTGGTCCAAACGACGAGAGAAATGGTCAACTGTAGCTTTGGTATCAAGCAAAACAAGATCCACTTCCAAAATTAGAATCTCCACTTCTACAAATCCTTATGCAAAATGAAATGGTAAATGAAGATTTTTCTTGTATTACTATTTATAAATTTCCATTTTTTATAAGGTATAGTTATTTGTGGGTTTCTTTGATAATATAATGGCTTCACTAAACCTCTAGATTGCAGTTTTGACACTACAGGTTTCAAAGCAGTTTTGATTGTTTGTTTACCTTGTCACATCCACGAGCATAGTCTTAGTTCGTTCTCAAGCTCGAGAATATAAGAACGCACCGGGTAGACTTTTATCTATTTTTCGGACCCGCATGGACACACGAAAAAGGAACCCCTTGGAGTCATCTTTAAAATCTTTTCAGAATCTCTATATATGAAAAGATCGTCAAGTGATCTTGCTTCCTTTCACACTCGTTAAAAGGTTCGAAAGGGCGTCTTTCGAGTGGTATTTTATCTCTTTTTCGGCCTCGTAAGACTAACTGTACGAAAAAGGAACTGAGAGAGTTCTCTTTTAAGTGTTTTTCTAGACTCTATAATCATGAAAAACCTTCGAGTTTTCTGTCTTTGGACTCATTAAAACAAACATCGACAGGCCCATATGGGAACAAGCCCTTACTTCTTCTAGTTCGTTAAACAAAGGAAGAGGAACTTACCAAAGGTGATTTATATTGAGCATGTGTTACCCTCCTCGAGCTCGCTAAATTAAAAAGAGGTACTCGTCTATCTGGATGGGGGAAAATTTGAAAGAAGCAAGCCAAGCAGTCTCTTGAGAACATTGCCAAGTAATTCTTAGAGTCACCCTTGAACACGACACTTTGTCTTTTGCACGCATTATAATCCACTGAACCTCTGCACTGAGCCAATCCTTTGAGTTTCGTTCACTCCTTTGGGTCACCTGACGTAAGTCACAACATCCACTGCATCATCAAGTTTTGGTCCATGTCATGTTTCTGCTGTTGTGCCTCAGTGTTCAAGGGAAGTATATGCCTTGAGAGTCAGCCATCACAAATATGTTTTCTCAATACCCGTGTTAGTCCATGTTCATTTGATCTACCAATTTCATCTCTATGTCCGTTTCGTGTCATTGATGGGGGATACATCAAGGCCCTCCTTCGACGAGCCTATTCCTGTCGACTTCAACACATTATCCAGGAATCAGACTTAGAAACCAGTTAGTACTTTGGGACCTACATGCCTCAATGGCAGGCCTCCTCACGTCCGACAACAGGTTTACATCATTGACCTCTGATCGGATGATTCCATGGATGTTCGACTCCATCTCATCCATTCACATTCATTGGAATGTACTAGAGTACCTTGGGGATCATTGGCATTAATGGTGATATCCCTCGCGCTTGTTAATGGTCTACATCATTGACCGGTAATCAAGTGGTTTCTGCCATGTTCGACATCAGGACATCTATTCACATGGTTAGATTCGTACTACATCGGGATCAATAAGAAGACCCTGGGTTGAGTGACCACTTTGATATGTACTTTTCCCAGGTTGCGAAGGAGTTTTCTCTTGAACAATGGCACATATATTGTCACATAGATCCACTTTGTATTGGTCGTGGCTATGTCTTGTCATCTTATAGATCCACTGTGTATTCTTCGTGGCTACGATCAGTTAAGGTCATCAGAGTATAGATCCACACTGTATCCTTGGTGGTTATGCCTGTTATCAATACGATTATGGATCCGCAGTGTATTTTATGGTGGGCATATCTTGCAAGTCTTGATCACCCAAGCATAGGTATGCCTGCCTTGGGTTTGAAACATGTCATAATATTTGTTGGATGTTTGTGTGCAGATTTTGTCAGGTTTTCCACGTCTATACCCTTGCATGAAAGTCTACAAAGCATTTCAATTATCAATTCTCATCTTCTAACTTCATACTTTGGGGGGCAATCTGTTACACATCAACATTACTCGCTTTGATAAGTGTCGCAAGTATCACATGTTGCTCACAAGTGTCGCAAGTGTCAAGCAAAGCATACTACCATGAAGCCTATTTCATGCTTATGACGACATTAATAAGACACTTAAAATGCCTCAAACACTTGATTTGAAGGAAGAGGAATGGTTAATTGAAGTTAAGTACCTCTTGCCACCTGAAAGAATGACTGAATCTAGGGTTTTATAAGAGAGTGCTCCCCTATATCTCTCTTAGGAGTGTTGGCGCTCCCCTCTAAACTGTTAGGGAGCGCTATAGCACTGAACAACCTTGCAAGATGAGCGCTTTTGATTTTAAGAGCGTTGGCGCCCCCCTAAAGCCTACTAGGGATCGCTATAGCGCTCTGATGGCCCTTTTGAGGGAGCACTGCCTATTTTGGGCAGGAGTTGGTCTGTTGAGGAGAATAAGGAGAAGATATTTCAATCTTTGAAGGCAGTTGAACTCGAATTCCTGGTTCAGCCATGATCTTAGGGAAGATCCCTAATTCAAGGAGGAAAATCCTCAACTTACCCTAAAGATACCTCAAGAGGTTAGGCCTCTCTAAACCTAGATAAATAGGCTCTATCATGGTGGAAAGGAGGGAGAAGTAGAAGCATGAAACCTATGATCTCATAGGAAACACACAGTGAATTGGAGGAGAGTAATCATTGAAGTTGTTGTCATCCGGATCCTGGATCTTTTGAGCAAGGGTTGGGCAAAGGGGATTTGATGAATCTTGCACTCGCATATACGGTTGTAAGTTACTTCTGTCATTGTTCTCATCAATATGACACGCTTGGCCTGTTTCTTGCTAGTTTGTGTTTGATCTCACATGAACTTGTCTCTAATAGATAGGTCTATTTTCGAGCTAATGTTAGTAGAGTAGGAAGTGGTTGTACTATTGTTTGTCTACAGGGCTTATCGAGGAGAGAAACATTGGAGCTCAACTCGGAGCGTGCAGGGACGAACGTCGGTAAAAGGTACTTCTTTTCTCCTTCCTCCTCATAGATCAGTTTATATAGATCTAAAAGGAATTCAGTGTCCATGATAAGCGTCTTCTGTCTTAAGAGTTAACAGTCTAGCTCTCAAGAGGAGATCTACCTGTCCGCAGGGAGATTTTCCTTCAACAATGTTAGCATGAAAGATGCTACAGAAGTGAAGGAAGAATCAAGTACCAACATGGGTCATATTTGTGGCAAAAAAATATGTACAAGGTACTGCAATGAGCTGGGCACCATTCCTACTAAACCAGTTCCTACTAGACTGCACAAAATCCCAAGATAAAGGAATGGAGTTCCACTACCCTTGGCTTCTGATTTTGATTTTCTTCACAGTATGGGGAGAGCCGAAGGACACATATTTATTAGGGATGAGAGGGAATCCATGGTTTTCAACAAATAGGAGAAGACAAATGGACACCAACATAGAATTATTTCTCTATGATGAAATTATTTGACATAGTATCCAGAAAGCACCATGGATGTCACCATAGTTGGTGGAGGCATATGGACCAGTCATGGAGTTTTGTGCATACATGCATCACATGTACATCAAAGCCAAGAAGAATCCAAGGGTGGAGTGGGCCTAAACAAAATACAAGATAACGAAAGAAGATATCCAACTTGTCATACAAGATACAAAACCAGACTAGAAGGTCCCAACACAAGGGGATACGACAGTGAAACAAGGGAACACTGAGATGACACAAATCATATATGTATATATCGACCCTCCATACAATGGGGGAGAGGACACCAATCAAGGAAATGGCATAGAGGACACACCATAAACAGAACCAACAGACCAAACTCCACAACCCCCACCTAAAACAGGGAAGAAACGATAAGACCAAAGAAAAAGTTCATCTACGTGGAAGAATACAAAGGCTCAAAAGACACTAGCCATATACACACTAAGAAATGATGACATGGATGGAATTGGCAACCGAATAAGGGATGCCACAGAGGAATTCCTCGAAGAGACCAAAACTAAACAGGAAGAATTACAAACACAAGTGCAAGACCAATGCCTGAAGTTACAACAATTATTGGAAATAGATCGATTGGCACTTGCACAAGGATCTGACACATGCCAATAAGGCATAACAAAGGAAGCATAGAATGTGGTATCATCACAATTGACAACCGAGCGCAGAGTGATCAAGATCCTAGTAGAGACAGTCAGGTTACCCAAACCTTAAGTACAAGCGAAGCTACAAGGACTAAGTCACATGGATCTAGTTGTGTCACATATTCTTATGGAATTATTACACAATTTGCACATAGAGATCATGCATGAACTATATCTTCGAGTGGACACCGCAACCAGTGAATTAGATAAAGCATAAGATCAGAAGACAAAACTACAGAAGCAATGCGCCACTGTAGTAAAATAAAAGTATGCAATAGAACAGCAAGTGGAACTCATAGTGAAAGAGAAGAGCAAGGTATAAGCAAAGGACGACAAAGATTTGAAGGAAGAGGATGAAGTTCAACAATTGGCACAAAAAATCCAAGCGACAGTCCAGATCCTATACAAAGACTTCCCAAAAGTACCATTGGTAGTAGAGACCAAATTAGAAGAGCAGGTATCCAAGATAAGTGCAGTCATCAAGGGACTCCAGAAAAAGATGTGCAACAAATGCACATGTATTTGGACTGAGCTTGCTAACAGCCTAGAGTTGCAAGCACTAGAACAAAAAATAAGGAGTATGTTGGAACAAGCGCATCGGGCCAATGAGTGGGTAAATACTCTACCACCAACAAAACAAATGACAACAATATTATCTAACAGGAAATTGTATGGTGTTATGGAACATATGAAGGAAGAACAAAGGAAGATCATATAGACATTATAACCACTACAAGACGGGTCCCTTGAGGTACTAGAAGGACTAGCTACTGTGCAAAGCACTAGGACACTAGTGGCGCAAGACATTGAGGCCAAAATTACTAGTTTGATAGTGAAAACGATGGAGGAAATCATGAACAAGGAAGTAAAAGTAACAAAAACAATACAAACGATGAAGTACACCCTCCAAAAGTTTACTGAGGCATAGAGGAACATGACACAATAGACCTAAGTGGCGTAGGACGAGCCACAAGTGAGTGTTGGGGGCCTATTGGGAAGGCAGTTTTTGGGATGGAACAATGAGAACAATTGAAGTACATGGAAAAGGAGTAGGAAGGGTGAATATCAATAAGATCAAGAGGATCGACAAATAAGAGAGAGGAAAGAGGAGAAGATGGGGGACAAAAAAGAACAACTAGCTCAAAATTTGGGAAAACCAACCTAGCATGAACTGTATCTAGCTCATAATGAGTTGTCTCTAGTTGATCATGGGTTGTAGCCAACTCATTATTAGATGTCAAAAGGCTCTGATCATAATGTATAAATATGTAAAGGGTGTCACAAGTTCGAGGGATGATTAAGAAAAGGCCGAAGAGGGGGACAAAGAGAGAGAGAGAGAGAAGTCCGATGAGAGCTCAGAATGCATAACATTGTAAATAAGTTGTAGATGTAAGGTGAATTGAAGTATCCATTGTAGCGCAGAGTGCAACCCAAACACTTAAATATAATAAAGAATCCTATATTTTGTGGACGTAGCTCATAAGGGGGCAAACCACGATAACCCTATGTAGAATTGTGCTTTGGATGTTAATTCATGTCGGTAATGTGAATGAATGTTTATATTTAATGTTGATGATGATATAGTAGTGCGCAGTAACCATGAATGTATGTTTAACCACTAAATAACATAACTATGGGTATATGTGAATATATAACTAAGTAACGAGTTCATGGTAACAAGGGTTTAGTGTGCGAGAGGATCATGTAGATATGACAGAGCGGGTTTCCAATATTTCCCTCACCGCTGTAGAATCTTGGTTCCTATAATTCCCATAAAGATACCTCGGGTGAGACCTCGCCTGCATGTAGGTGATGCCGAAAGGGCTGGTGTTTGTAGGGTTTTGTTGGACTAAGTAACTTGAACCTAGGGTCTTGAACCTACCTGTGCGTGCACCAACAATCTACCTCAATATCCCACTCCCAATTCTTTGTTCTTTTATGGAACAATACTCAATACAATAAGAATCAGATTCCTACCTTTCCCAACTTCCCAATATTTAACATAGCTTGATAGTGGTCTAAGGTTTAGGGTTAGGTTTTTTTCCTGCCTCAACCCCCAATTATTGTTAGTGTTTTAGATCCACTAGAATAATCTTGAAAGTACACACGTGTGAACAATGAAATTTGATTTGGCATGCACTCAATACCGTGGTGGTCAACAATATAGATCAACTTGCAAGAGGCATAACTTCCACATACAAACTTTAATTGAGGTGATTTTCATGCAGTTGGAAAGTTATCAAAGTGTAGAATAGCATCAAGAGGATATAATCAATGGTGGTTGAAAGCTGTCAAAGGGTTAGGATTGAGTCTTTATTCATTCAGTGAAGGTGGGTTTTGGTTTTTTTCAAGTGCAGGCTCCATGGTAATGTGAATTATATGCTGCATTTGAAGTGAAATGCAATATATATATTTTTATTTTTATAATTTGAAGAATTTATGAAATAGAAAAATAAAAATATGAGTAAACATACCTTGAATCAATCCAGGAAACATTGAACTCTGACGATGTCCTTGCAGTAGTCAAATGCACATAGTTTCTCTTGAAATCACACCTCCTTTGTGACCTAGAAGCACAATGCATGCTTTTTTGTTACAATACAAGACTTGACCTTTTTTATTAGTACACAAAGAAACATGCACACATTTTTAACAAGTGCACATTCTTAAAAACATCAATGTGTTCTTTAAAGACATGACTTGATAGACTAGTTTGTGGGTGCGTGGTAGTTCAAAGGGACCCAAGGCTATGGAAAAATGAACACTGACATGTTCTTAAAAATGCATGCATGTTCTTGCATGAGCACATTCCTACACACTCCATTGCTACTTTTTCGACCACCAACTTCTTGTGAGCAGGATTTTGAGAAGATGAAAAATGTCCATCTCTAATAATTAATGTGTTATACATTGTCTCTTCTTCCTGTTTATTCTTTCTTGTTAACACACCAATAACATAACATTGATATGATTTGTATTTCCACTTTACAATAATTAACAAATTAATTAAAGTATTTGTCACTCTCATGATTTTAATATAAAATAATTTTAATATGAAATATAAATATGAAATAATTTTAATATGAAATGTATGTAGAAAACATTTGAATTGGACAATGAAATTACTAACCTTCTTCCTATTTATTCTTTATGGTCAGCACACCAATAACATAACATTGATATGATTCGTATTTCCACTTTACAATAATTAACAAATTTATTAAAGTATTTGTCACACATGATTTTAATATGAAAATTTCTTGTTAGCACACCAATAACATAATATTGATATGATTTGTGTTTCCACTTTACAATAATTAACAAATTTATTAAAGTATTTGTCACACTCATGATTTTAATATGAAATAATTTTAATTTGAAGTGTATATATGAAATAATTTTAATATGAAATGTATGTAGACAACATTTAAATTGGACAATCAAATTACTAACCATTGTTTTAATACTTGATGTAAGGAAGAAAAAATCTTGGAACAATACATCTATTATTTCACTCTTTAACACAACATTTAGAGAAAGCAATAAAAGTCATTGAAATTCATGATTCATTTATTTTATTTTATGTTATTTTTTAACATTTCATTTTTTAACAAAACATTTAGACAAAGCAATAAAATCATTGAAATTTATGACTCATTTATTTTATATTATTTAATTATTCGTTATTTAAACCTTTTATCAAAAGTAAGAAAATAAAAAAGTATTTAACTAATTATATATATAGATATATATTATCTTATACTTATTTATACTTTTATTGTTTTGATGATTTATTTTAATATTTTCTTATAAGTTGTAAACGAACTTTGTAAATGCACAATCATATGGTTTGTAAACCACCCGTGTAAATGCTTTGAAGGAGAGTCTCTTCCTTAGATGGTGACAATAAAGATATCTAATCATGGTGAACTACAACGATTTAACGTAAACTTGTGGAAGACTTTCACGATAAACTCGTTGAAAACGTAGACAATCTTTAGTGTCAACACGTTGCTTATTTGTAGAGTTTCACTCAAATGCAATAATGTAGTTCTTTATACGGGTTTTTGGAACGCATGAAAAAAGTGACCATATTCTTATCAAGTAGTTATTTTCAATTTGTACTATATACCCATAGTATCATTAAATCTTACCATATATATTTATAACAAGTGTTGCGTGGTAGTGTAGTCCCTGTCAAGTAGATTTGGTTATAGAGATGATAATTGGTAGCTTATAATTATTTATGATGGTGATTTTTGGAAAATGGGGAGAGTCGAGGAATATTGTTAAAAAACAGAAATTAACAGTATGGTAAGTAAACAGTAATTAGAATAGATGTTTAAAAAATATTAAAAGGTTATGTTCAATTGTTTTTCAGAAATGAAATGATAAAGAAAATTGTAAATATTAAAAGGTATATTGAAATTACATTGAATAGTAATTTAATAATTAATGTGCATTGCCAATCCTTTCGAACTTGTGTGGTGAGTTGTCACTAAGAAAAACATAATTAATTTGCATTGGGAAGGGCGCGAATGTGGCAAGCATGGAAGGGAGCGATAAATTCTTTGAAAGTTTTTGTGAACTGGGGTAGAGTGAGGCTTGCGAGTTTGAGTGTGGGGTGGAATTGTAGACCAGGGAAGTTTTGGGTGCAAGATGTATATGACGAAACACGAGAATGAGAGTTCGATAGCGCCAAGCCAGGAACCCGGGGCCATAAAATTGGGTAAGTATGGAAAGGAAGGGTGGTTCGTCGGGCTCCCCTAAATCCTAGTTTAATGCATGTTAATGGGAGATGTCCTCGAGGTTTTCGCTTATTAGTGACAATTTTTTCGAACATGTGTGTTGAGTTGTCACTAGTAAAAGAATAATCAATGTGCATTGGGAAGGGTGTGAAGGTAGCGGGGATGGAAGGCAGTGATAAATGCTTTGAAATATTTGTGAAGCCAGGTAGAGTGAAGCTTGTGAAATTGAGGAATTGTAGAGCACAAAATTTTTCGATGCAGGATGTACATCACAGAATTGTAGATGGCATAAGTTTTGGGTGCAAGATTTATAATAGCACCAAACCGGGGATCAACGGCTATAAAGTTGGCTAACTATGGAATTGTAGATCATTGAAGTTTTGGGTGCAAGATGTATATCATGGAATAGGGGGAAGGAAAGTTCGGTTACGCCAACCTAGGAACTGGCAGCCATGGAATTGGCTAGATATGAAAAGCAACGACAGTCGGTCGAACTCCCATAAATCACGGTTGAATGCATTTCTTTCTTATTAATGCCAATAAGCGAACCTGTGTGTTGATTTGTCGCTAGTAAAAGCATAATGAATGTGCATTGGGAAGGACGAGAATCTGGCGGGGGTTGAAGAGAGCGATAAATGGTTTGAAATTATTGTGAACCTGGGTATAGTGAAGGTTGCCGCCATAAAGTTGGCTAAGTATGGAATTGTAGATCATGGAAGTTTAGGGTGCAAGATGTATATCACAAAACACGGGGAATGAGAGTTCGGTTGTGCCAACCCGGGAACTGACGGCCATAGAATTGGCTAGGTATGAAAATAAACGACGGTCAGTCGGATTCCCGTAAATCGTGGTTGAATGCCTTTTTTTTTCTTATTAATGCTAATGAGCGAAACTGTGTGTTGAGTTGTCGCTAGTAAAAGCATAATGAATGTGCATTGGGAAGGGCGGGAATGTGGCGGGGATTGAAGAGAGTGATAAATGGTTTGAATTTTTTTTGAACCCAGGTATAGTGAAGCTTGCGAGTTCCAGGAGCTCGGGGTCGAATTGTAAATGATGGAAGTGTTGAGTGAAAAATGTATATCACGAAAGTGTTGTGTGCAACATGTATATCATAGAAAAGGGGGCATAAGAATTCGATAGCGCCAAGTCGCGACCCCATGGTGAGATAATTGGATAAGTGTTGAAAGGGACCGTGGTTGGTCAGACTCATGTTGTGATGATATATATGGAGATGAGGATCTAGCAGTCGACTAATCCGGGAACCCACGACCAATACAAGAGTTTGAGAAAGTCAGGTTCAAGTTTAAAGAGATTTTGTTTATATTTATTTAAAATGTATTTATATTAATGTATCTTAATAGATTATTTGTGGTCCAAATGTAAACCATGTTCCAATTTGTGGAGGAATTATAGAACATGGAATTTTTGGGTGCAAGATGTATATTGTGGAATTGTAGATGACGAAAGTTTTGGGTGCAAGATTTATAATAGCGCCAACCCAAGGGTCGGTTGGACTCCCGTAAATCATTGTTGAATGCGGTTTTTTCTCATTAATGCCAATAAGTGAACCTATGTGCTGAGTTGTCGCTAGTAAAAGCATAATGAATGTGCATTAGCAAGGATGGGAATGTGGTGGGCGCTGAAGAGAGCGATAAATGGTTGAAATTTTTGTGAACCTGGGTATAGTGAAGGTTGCCTCCATAAAGTTGGCTAAGTATGGAATTGTAGATCACAGAAGTTTGGAGTGCAAGATGTATATCACAGAACATGGGGAATGAGAGTTCGATTGTGCCAACCCAGGAACCAGTGGCCATAAAATTGGCTAGGTATGAAAATAAACAGTGGTTGGTCGGACTACCGTAAATCGTGTTTGAATAGTGAACATGTGTGCTGAGTTGTCGCTAGTAAAATCATAATGAATGTGCATTGGGAAGGGAGGGAATATGGCAGGGATTGAAGAGAGTGATAAATGGTTTGAAACTTCTGTGAACAACGAGTTCCAGGAGTTCGGGGTCGAATTGTAAATCACGGAAGTGTTGGGTGCAAAATTCATATCACGGAAGTGTTGTGTGCAAGATGTATATCACAGAATAGGGGGCATAAGAATTCAATAGCGCTAAGTCGGGACCCAACAGTGAGATAATTGGCTAAGTGTTGAAAGGGATGATGGTCGGTCGGTCGGGATGATGATGTGATGATATAGATAGAGATGAACTAACCTGGGAACCCGTGACCAATCCAGAAGATCGAGAAAGTCAGGTTCAAGTTTAAAGAGATTTTGTTTATATTTATTTAAAATGTATTCATATTAATGTATCTTAATAGATTATTTGTGGTCCAAATGTAAACCATGTTCGAATTTGTGGAGGAATTGTAGACCATTAAAGTTTTGGGTGCAAGATGAACTGTAGATGATGGAATTTTTGGGTGCAAGATTTATAATAGCGCCAACCCGGGGGTTGGCCGGACTCCCGTAAATCGTTGTTGAATGCGTTTTTTTCTTATTAATGCCAATAAGTGAACCCATGTGCTGAGTTGTCTCTAGTAAAAGCATAATGAATGTGCATTGAGGAGGGAGGGAATGTGGCGGGGATTGAATAGAGCGATAAATGTTTTGAAAGTTTTGTGAACCCGGGTATAGTGAAGCTTGCGAGTTCCAATAGTCTGGGGTCGAATTGTAAATGACAGAAGTGCTGGGTGAAAAATGTGTATCACAGAATTGTTGGGTGCAAAATGTATATCACGGAAGTGTTGGGTGCAAGATGTATATCACGAAACACGGGGCATACGAATTCGATAGCGCTAATTTGGGAGGTCACGGTGAGATAATTGGCCAAGTGTTGAAAGGTACGGTGGTTGGTCGAGCTCATGATGTGAATACATAGATGGAGATGAGGATCTAGAAGTTCGCTAACCGGTGAACCCACGACTAATCCAAGAGCTCGAGAAAGTCAGGTTCAAGTTTAAAGGGATTTTGTTTATATTTATTTAAAATGTATTCATATTAATGTATCTTAATAGATTATTTATAGTCCAAATGTAAACCATGTTTGAATTTAAAGGGTGTTTTGGGCTCACAAATTTTTCTCAAACCCATAAGCAATAGAGAAAAAAATATATGACTTAACATTTTGTATATGGAAGCACATTCTGAAATATAGGAAGCTGCAATATATGCACAATATAAAACATGAACATGTACAGGGAAATGAGTTAATTTTAAGAAGAAATACAAAATTCAAATAACAACACCAAACATTGAAGATCACCATAGAATAACCTCAAATATTTATATTCAGATAAACTGGGTCACAAAATACATTTGAGAATATTTCCCAAAATAACTGTCTTGGAATTTGTAAAAAAATATATAGTTCAGTACATATTCTATGAAATAAAAATGAGTTTGTCAGAATGACTAGGATTGGGACTGCCTCAGACTAGAAATGAAATATGTACATGAATGAATTTTGTAGAAAGAAGAAAGTCGGCGATGGAAAACAACAAGACCTGGCAAGAAGAAAGAGAAAATTGCCAGTCCACGGTTAAAGTTTTATTAGAGTAACTGGATGAAGACAAAAGAATTTGATCAGTATCAACTTACTATGATGATGTCCCATGCCTTTTCATTTGATCGTTGATGTCCATTTATGGCTTTCCTCGGCTTTGACCTTCATTGGTAATATGGTTGACAGCCTTTTTGAACCATTCTTCGATGTAGCTCCTCATTGGTGCCACGTTGATTTCATGATGGATTTTTATATTGAAGAATTCATTTTCCAAGTCCCTTAGATCAATAGAAAGGTTGTGCAATGCTTCTTGAATATCTTGGTTTTTAATCGAATAACCAACTAGCCTTTTTTTCATGTCATCTTCACCATATTCAAGAATGCCATAAAAATTTTCAAATGACAGTCTTTTATAGATATGAACTTGATCATCGAATGCTTGCTTGGTTAAAAACAACGAGTTGAATATCAATTTCAGGTCTTGGAATTCATTGGTGTTGCCAACTAGATCTATCTCAGTTAGTTTCTTGAATAGTTTGTCTCTTCTAGATATGTCCTTGCTACATGCTTGAATGATACCATTCAGGTTTTTTACCTTTTATTTATAGCATGCGTTTAGCTGGTCTATTTGATCCGGGGAAGGGAGATCCTCCTGTCTTCTTCTGAATTCCGTCATACCAGTAATTTTAACTCCAAATGGTAAAACTGCATCGAGGTAGAAACCTTGCTTGTTCTTGAGATATGCTTGCATATACTCACGAAAATCATGCGCTCTTGTTCCAAAAGAGACCATATTCTTTGACATATCCCAAGATTTTGTTAATAATTCCATTCTTCTATTTATATTCTTTTCCACATAGCCTCGGGCCGATGTGAGAAGGCTTGTTGATCCTTTTAACTTTTCCACAGGTTTGGTGGGCACGATCATTTCCAAAGGAGTAGCAAATAGTGGAAGAGGCATTAGAGTTGCCTCCAATTATTTGATTCACTCCTTTAACATTACGTTTTCCGTTTCAAGGCTACTAATAGAGTTGTCTAGAGCATCTCCAGTTGTTCGGTGTATCTGGGAGATCTGGGAAGGGAGCATGTTGCGTAGGTTGATATCTGAATGAGATTTCCCTTTCTTATTCTTTACATATCTCTTTTCAATAACCATTTTTTTGGATTCGCTGTCAAAAACAAAGCTCTGAAATTCAAAAGACTCTTCTTCGTCCAATGTATCAGTGCCAATTATTTCCATCCTAGGATTATGTGGATTAGTGATCTCTAGCTGGTCGTTGTCAGGGAACATTATTTCAATGTCAATTTCTAGTTCCATATCTTCGAGGGAGAGATCGTGGATATCAATTTCTCCCCTTGGTCCCTTCTGTTCTTGGACTATTGTTTTTTCGTTTTTTGTTCGCGGGAAGTTTGTGAGAACTTTCAATTTTACTGGAGGGAGGATTCTTATCTCCTCCTTCACATGAAGAACTATATGTGACTTTCTTACTTGGGTAGGCTATTGGAATAATTCTTCGAGATGCTGTGGTCTTGGGTGTGGCAGTCGGGGATTGGGCACTTTTTTCACCCGGGATTTTTCGTTTGTGCTTGTAACAATCATTGGTACTGGAACCGAGTTCATTCAGGATAGTGTAAGTGAAAGAACTATTGATTTGGCCCGCGAAACTGTCAATCTTGTTCATATTATTGACCATGAAATCCCCGACTTTCCAAGGTAGAGAGATGAATTGACTTTTTCTTTTTTCATGGGAAAAATGCAATCAGTAGATGTATTGCCTTGCTATTCCAACAAAAAACATTGCACCAGATATGTGACATGGAAGGAAGCAAGGATTTTGTTTGGACCCAATAATCCTTATAACATTATAGTTCTCCATTTATTCTAGTGTGCCCTTCCTATCCAGGAAGTTGGTCACCTGGTCAGATAGCCGGGGAAAATACTTTCCAAATATCAATGCTTTAAAAACTGAAACAAAATCATTAAAGACTTGATAAAAAATGTTGGGAAGCATCGTGTCTCCATAATATCTGGTACGAGAAGGTTACTGGGTCAAATTCACAGTTGAACTTCTTACACATAGACAGTCCAGGGAATGGACATCAATTCGCCACCACGAAAATTAAATAAGATGACATAACTAATTTCTTCTTCCTTGTGTATTGCAACAAATGGGAAGAAATTTCAATGGAAATTAACTTGCCCCAATGGAAGATACCTTGTTCCTTGACCGTAAAATATAAAATATGCAGAATTATCTGAGAGATGATGGCTTCACTTTCCTGTCCCATTATCCTCGTGAAAATCCATGCAATTTTCCGGAAAGGGTTTTTAAATGCACTAACCTGTAATATGGTCATGTCCTAGGGAGCGACCATTGGGTTCTCTAAGAACTTCAACAAGAGGTCCAATTCATTATCATGCTTCTTTAAGAACTTTCTGCAATTCGCGCCTTTGAAAGTAGGCGTTGGGTCGAGAAGTATTAACATATTTTGAAATACTTGAGGCGATAGGGAGACTTGGGAATGGTTTACCAACTCGATAATCCGCTGGTTTGGAATATATTTCTCGGTGCAACACGTGACCAACTCCTTAAAGTAAAAAAAATCGGGGACACAATTTGCTCTTGCAATTCCAGATGTTGAGATAACTTTCTTCTGGGAAGAAGGGGGCGAGTAGTAGTCATAAGCTCTGGACCACTGAAAACTCTGGTCCTCACGCCCAGAAATATTCAGGGTATCTCCACAGAAATGTTGTCAAGTTTCAGCCATACGGTGATGAGAACGTTCCTTTCCTCCTCATAGTATTTAAAATGAATGTTGCAACATCATAATATAATCTCCAGTAAATCTTGATTCAATGTGTTTTAATGGGATATGTCCTCGACCTTTTCCCCTTTTAATGCCAATATTTTCGATGTGTCGGGTGAGTTATCACTAATAAAGGAATAATTAATGTGCATTGGGAAGCATGCGAAGGTGGAGGGGATGGAAGAGAGCACAATCTGCTTCAAAAATTTTGTGGACCTGGAAGCCCGGGAACTAGCGAATCTGTGACAACAGGAGCTGAAGAATCGACTAAGTATGGAAAGGGGGGGTACAATGCCTTCAAAAAGTTAAAGTAAATAACAATTTTTCCAAGCTCAAGATCCACACACATAAAAAAGAAAAAAAAGAAAAATCAGATACCATAATATTGACCTCTGCCAATTTGATAATAGGGAGGTTTAGTTGATGGATCCAAATATGGCTTACTTCAGATGACTGGGGTGCATGTGGGGTTCCTGTGAGAAAATCTAATGTTTTGATGAAGATTTGTTTATATTTCTACATGTGGCAGTAATTGTGTGATAATATTTAGAATGAACACTGCAGGATCGTAATATAATCTCCCGTAAATCTTTGTTTAATGCATTTTAATGGGAGATGTCGTCTATCTTTTTTCTCATTAATTCCAATCTTTTCAAAGCTAATAAAAGTGTAAACAATTTTCATTGGGAAAGTGTGAGAAGATGGTAGGGAAATCGAGAAAGTATGAAAAGGCGGGGTGGTCAGACGGATGCGGACAAACTCATCGTAGGTAGAGTGAAGCTTGCGAGTTCGAGGAGTCTGGGGTCGAATTGTAGATAACATAAGTTTTTGGTGCAAGATGTGTATGATAGAACAATGGCATGTGAGTTCGATAACGCGAATCTGGGAACTGGTGGGTAGAAGCATTAACTATGGAAAAAACATTGTCAGCTATGTAATATCCCTGGATCTCAACAAAATCAAGTTCAAGTTAGAAGATAATTTGTTTATATTTACTTAAACACTTTTCATATTATTTTATTTTATTACTATTCTTTGTGGCCCAAATGCAAACCATTCTCAAATTCGAAGGGTGGATCAACATTTTCACATGCAATCATACTCTCAAATATGTGAACCTGTAATATATGCACAATAATAAAGAGGGGCATCATGTCAACACCTTTGTAGATGACAATGGGCTAGCACAATATTGCATTCTTGCTATGATGATGCCTTAAAAAAACTAAAATAACCAATATTTGTTTGTGAATTCAACATTGACAGAAATAAACTAATAAGATTCCATAATATTTTCCCATTAATGCATTTTAATGGGAGATGTCCTTGAGCTTTCCACTTATTAATGCCAATCTTTTCGAACATTTGTGGTGAGGTGTCACTAGTAAACACATAATTAATGTGCATTGGGAAGGGGCAAAGGTGGTGGGGATGGAGGGGAGTTGAACATGCATTGATACGTTTTTGAACCTAGGAGTCCGTGAACTCGCGAAGATTTGAAGAAATGACTAAGTATGGAAAGGCAGGGTGGTTAGACAAAGTCATCATAGGTAGAGCCAGGCTTGCGAATTCAAGTAGTTCATGGTCGAATTGTAGATCACCCAAGTTTTGGGTGCAAGATGTATACTCCAAACACAGGGCATGAGAGTTCTATAATGCCTACCCGGGAACCCGCAACCATAAAATTAGATACGTAAGGAAACGAAAGGCAGTCGGTCAGACTCATGATGTCAAGATATAGATGGATATAGAATTTGTGAGTCTGCCACCCGGGAACCCGCGAGCATAGAAATGCGACTAAGTATAGAAGAGGAAAAATAAAGGGAGCAAAGAACTTTATGTTTCACACAAGAACATTTTTTCTGATAATTATCAAGCGATAGAAACACATCGACTATGGGGCATGAGAGTTCAATAGGGCCTAGCCGAGAATTGACAAGCATAAAATTGGCTAAGTATGGAAATGAACAATGGTCGATCAGACTCGTGATGTGAATATATAGATGGATATAGAATTTATGAGTCCGAAACCCCGGGAACCCACGAGCATAGACATGCGACTAGGTATAGAAGCAGAAACAGATAATAGAGGGGATGAAGAAAAGGGAAAAACCGACAAGTACAGAAGAGGAAAAACAAAGGGAGTAAAGAAATTTATGCGTCACACAACAACACTTGGTCTTAAGTATGGAAAGGCGGGGAATTTAGATGGAGTTATCGTAGGCAGAGCGAGGCTTGAGAGTTCTAGGATTTTGGGGTCGAATTGTAGATAACCAGAGTTTTGGGTGCAAGACGTATACCCGAACACAGGGCATGGGAGTTCTATAGTGCCTACACGGGAACCCACAACCATAAAATTGGCTAAGTATGGAAACAAACGACGATCGATCAGACGCGTGATGTGAAGATATAAAAGGATATAGAATTTCTCACTTCGCCACCTCGGGAACCCATGAGCATAAATATGAAACCAAGTATAGAACCAAAAATGGATAATACATTGAAAGACGAAAAGGGAAGAATGGTTAAGTATATAATAGGAAAAATAAAGAGAGAAAAGAACTGTATGCATCACACAACAACACTTAGTTTGATAATTATTAAGCTATAGAAACACATCAACTATGGGAAAAACATTTTCAGCCATGGAATATAGCTGGAGCTCAAAAAACCCTGTTTCAAGATAAAATAGATGTTGTTTATATCTATCTCAACAAGTAATAGACAAAATATATGACTTGGCACATTTATATGCAAGCATTTAGATAGAGTCATCGTAGGTAGAGTGAGGCTTGGGAGTTCAAGTCTGCGGTCGAATTGTAGATCACCGAAGTTTTGGGTGCAATATGTATACTGTGAACACGGGGCATGAGATTTTGATGGCGGCTACACAGGAACCCACATCCATAAAATTGGCTAAGTATGAAAACGAACGACGTTCGGTCATACTCGTGATGTAAATATATAGAGGGACATATAATTTCTCACTCCGCCATCCCGGGAACCCACGAGCATAGACATGGGAGTAAGTATGGAACCAGAAACATATAATAGAGGGGAGGAAGAAAAGGGAAAATGGGTAAGTATAGAAGAAGAAAAATAAAGAGAGAAAATAATTGTATGCCTCACACAACAACACTTAGTGTGATAATTTCAAGTGATAGAAACACATCAACTATGGGAAAAACATTCTCAGCCATGGAATATAGTTGGAGCTCAACAAACCCTGGTCAAAGTTAAAAGAGATGTTGTTTATATCTATGTCAACAAGCAATAGACAAAATGTATGACCTGACATTATTACATGCAAGCATATTCTAAAATATGACAAGCTCCAATATATGCACAAATTGGACAACGTATGCAGATCAGAGTTTTTTTAATCATACCTCTTAGTCTCTGGACCTTGTACTATGATGGAGGTTTCACTTCTACTTGTCGATAGTTCTTGTGAACTAAAAAACATGTGGTGTAAATGACATAAACATTTTTACCATGGCATAGCAGCATAAATAACTACAGATATTTGTTTCGTAAACATATCAAGAGCGTAATCTATGAATCCTTACCTTCGACATTGTCGTTGTTCTGATGTTTGCGACGGTTCACTGCCCATTTCCATGTCACTTCTGAGACAGTGGCTATGAACATGCGTATATTGTTCATACTCATTATAGATGTGTATTAGGCATACACATTGTATTTGTTGTGGCACAACTGGAGTCATACCTTTTGCAAGATTGTACTCCAGCTTTATCATATGTGGCACATAAGGCTCCATCCTTGTGTGCAATTACTATGTTCTTGTTTCAATGTAACAATACAGAGAATATAATGGACATGAAAGCAAGCTGCTAGGTAGGAACACATGAAAAAAATATGGAGTACAAATTTATTTATTTCAAGATAGGGACACAAAAAATACAATTGACATGAAGATAAGTTAATATATAGGAAGATATGGAGTATCCAAGGAAAAAAAAACCAGAAGAATTGCAAACCAGTGGAACAAGTATAGACAGAGTAAATGAAAAAAAATTGGATATGGAATATGGGTAGAAGTATGCACCTTTGCATGGATTCTTCTACATTTATGGTTAAGAGTTCTTTGTCTTGTCTAGTTTTTCTGTTTGTTTCAATGAAAAAAAATACAAAACAAAATGGACATGAACATAAGTTGACATGTAAGAAAAAAACAAGGAATATGTAGATACAGTAAATAAAATAGAATAAAAGGAATAGAGTAACAAATAGTGTTAGAAGAATGTGCCATTTTTTTTTTTGTTCATCCATGTTTGTGTATATATAAAAATTTGTGTAAATTTTTTTTGTGTCCAAAATCAATTACAAACTAGGAAAACTAAGAAGTTGGATAACTTGGTTTTCTGCAACAAGCTAGACAGATATGCTTTGAAACATAGAAATATGAGTTTGCAATATGTTTGATGTATATCTCATAATTCAAGTGCAATACCAATTGTATCATGATCATACCAGTATGTGTACAAACTAGGGAAAACTAAGAAGTTGAATAACTTGGTTTTCTGCAACAAGCTAGACAGATATGCTTTGAAACATAGAAATATGATTTTGCAATATGTTTGATGTATATCTCATAATTCAAGTGCAATACCAATTGTATTGTGATCATACCAGTATGTGTCTAATATAAAGATGTTGTATTGAGAACTGGACACATTCGACCATACATGGTCAATAAGTGCATTTTGTACATGGTTTATGTTGTTCAAAAGAAAGCAAAGATTGTATTTGCACATGTAGTTTTCCAATTCTTTTGTTCTGGCATTATTTTTTAGCATGTCAATATTGAAGTCTCCTACAATGACATTGGTTCCATTCATATGCAAATGGTCTAATGCATTGGAAAGAACATTTAGTATGTTGGAGAATGTTGCATGCAGAGCAACAGAGAGATTCAATATTGTAATTTATGATTCATGAAGAAATACTTTTGCAAGCACCATCTCAACATTTTTTTCTTCGAAATGTATATGCTCCAAAATTGTTACATGTTTTTTCACTAATATCATCACCCCATGTGTAATGTAACTCGATATGCAATTGTGATTTGGAAATTGCTTGTTTTGCATGCATAATGTCATGTATGTTTTCTGCAAGAACAAAATATCGGATCGCATTGTGTCATAGTCATTGAGTATATCATCCATGTGTGCATGTAGGTTGTGCGTGTTAAGTGACAAAATTGATATAGATGAGTTTGTTTGTATGGATTGGTAATCATACTATAGATGTCACTTTGCGGTAGTCCTAAGGCGTTGCATATCAATATCAACTTTGTGTTTGGCTTTGAATTATCTTTTGTAAGAGGACTTAGTAAATACAAGGAGTCTATACTTCTAACATGAGATAGTCCATGTATTCGAATTCTAGCAGGTTCAAATGCAACACTATCAAGTGTTAATCCTTACGATCTGTGGACTGTACGTGCACATGCAAGTTTAATTGGAAATTGTTTTCGAATCTTCAGTCAACCTGTCTTTTCCGATGTCGATACTGGTTTTGATACTTGCAAGATAGGTGTCCAATCGCTTGCAGTGTTTGAATTATATAGATAAGCCAACTTGTTTACTTGTCGGTGGCCTATATGCGATTCATGGAACTTAATCTAGAGGACATCAAGTTTTTCTGTTTTGGTATAGCCTTTGAGTATTCCATATGCACCATTGACCAAGTCATCCTGTGAATCATAGTTACAACCATATATTTCAACCAACATGTCTAATTTCAGGACAAGTTGCAAAGGCAAAGTGGTTGTATGTTCATGACGTGGCACATTTCCATGGTTTTCTTCTTCGAGGTCAATTGAATTGATGATGATATCATCGCCAGGCATGATCGATAGCATGTACCTTTTATGCATTGCAACATCCCTACTCGTGTAGAACATTTAAGGGAAGGTTGGGTCTGTTGGTGCAGGTCGCATGCACCTTGAATTGATATATGTTAAGTCATCATGTGTTTGGCTGTTTGGCCGCATTCTATTCAGAATTGCAATAAATGTTTCATATGTCTAGCACATTGTAGTATGTAATTCAAATCATTTTATATTGTCTTTCCAGAATTCATGCATCATTGTTTGAATGTTGACCATAGGTTGTTCAAATATCAAAGAATCTTGGATGGGTTGTGTCTGATAAGGATCCCCAAAGAATATCATGTCAATGTCTCCAAAGTATTTCGTGTGCACATGTTTTATGTTTCTTAGTCGGTTGTTAATAGAATACAAGAAGCGACTTCCAATCAAATATGCCTCATCTATGAAGACAAGTTGCAGTTCGTCATAAATCTTAGACAAGGTATCTAACATTTCCTTGTTGAGTGGAAGAAATTGTGACTTGTTAAAAGACATAAAAAATGCAGAGTGCATTGTTCTTCCACCTGCATTATATGCAACTTTTCCTGTGTATGAAACTATTATCCCCTTTGGTTTCATAGGATCAGAGGAATTGTTTGAATCATAGATTCATATAAGCATTTGGAATAGTGCTTTCACTGTGAATGTCTTGCATGTTCCCGCTCCGCCTGTAAGGAACAAGTGCATAGGAGTGTGCATCTTCAAGCGTTTTTTAAGTGCAATGTCCTTTAGAATTGTTTGTTGTTCTCGATTCAAAAGATGTATGATTATGTGGTATTCATTATTTTCAATAAGGAAATGATGTTTTGTGACTTGAAAACCAAGATTGGTACATTTTTCAATGCCGCCTGCTCAAGGACAAGGAAAATTTTCTTGCAAGTCATAGGACTCGCAAAGAGTTCTAGTTGTTTTACTGTTTGTGAATGTCTCATCAATATTTTCAGGGTTTTCTAGTTCATTACTTGTACTTTATAGATCACCCCATGTTGGATTAACATTGTATGTAAATCTAGATTCATTGGTTTGTACTGTAGTCTCAGAGGCAATATACGCAGCTTCCCATGTAGGGAAGTTATGTTTAATGTGTTTTCATTTTCATCGAACAAAACGTATAACAATAGTTTTTCTCTACAATATTTTTCATAGTAAGTAGTTTTTTGTATTTGACAAAGCGTATTACAGAGGGTTTTTTTCTTTTTGATATGGGTGCACCATTTTTTTTGTAATGCGATACGAAATCTACTAAGAAGATATGCTTAATAGGAGATGGACACTGGAGGTAATAATCAATAATAGAGAAACATAGCATGTCCTATGAATTGCCAGGATCTTGTTCTAGCAAAGACAGTGGTTTAAGCACAAATGTGCGTTTCTCAAATGGAGATTTGTTTATGAAGACGCATTTCCTTGAACTACAATTGAGGGGCATAGAAAGTGCAATGTGGAATGTTTTTTGAGCAGACATTTGTTGAAGATTAAGTAATGTATTTCCAAGCGTACATATCATTTGCATAGCATCGATATGACTTCTTTCATGTTCTTTGCGTATTATTTGGAATTCACTTGTCATAGATTTGTCATATATGAGCTACAGTACGATGTTGCAGCATATGCATTGAGGACATACTGTGCATCTATATATGCATTCCACATAACTATCATGTCCTTGGAGAAAATGTTGTTCCAAATATTGGAAAGTTTTCGTTTAAGTAAAATTGTTGGTTGTTTAAGCGTACATTGTATGGCTTGGATGTACTCATCTTCTGTTAGATTTATCTCTGTCAAGAAGTCGTTGAATATCATTAAGTCATCAAAGTCTTGTTGTTTTAGAAATGCGAACAAGGATTTAGATTTCTCAATGAAAAATTGTCCTCTAAACTAAGTGGCTCTATGATTCTTATTGTTCTCATTGGCGACACATGGAAGTTGTATATGCAATGTGATTTTTTTCATTTTTTACAAATTTTTGTATGATAATGTCTATGAACTTTGGCAAGTTCCGGATCCAAATGATCTGTGTTTCATGTTATGTATTTTTCCAAAAATTGCTCGATATGTGAGTTGTTGTCAGTTACATAGACCGATGCACCCTCTATCCACAACAGTGTGTGGTCATGCTCACTCCCCCTATTCTGGAACTTAGTCACAAAAAAGTAGTCCGATATTTTTCCGAAAAACGTTTCATCATGGAATATCAATTGTCTCAAAGCATATATTCTATGTCTATATTAGCGAGTACATGTCACTGGGTCTTTTCTTATGAGGTAGTCAATATCATCATTTTCTAGTGTATCGTTTTTTTTTTGTTTACTGTTCCTATGCAATTCAGAAATCGTAGCCACCAACAGATCCCATCGATGCTTTGCACTTGTGAATGTGATGAAAAATGTTTGCGGTCCCAATTGTCAGATCATTGGAAAACTAGTTTTCTTGTGTTGCTGCAAATAGTCAAGAGAGATGTGAATGTTTTTGAAATCTATGTATCCAATATCATATTTCATGATTTTTTCTAGGTTTTCTTTGTACTTGACATCTTTAGCCAACAACTTTCTTCCTTTTATATGGCCTTTTCTTATTCGCACCCACATGCAAGACAACACTTGCTCAATTATTATGCGCATTATTTTGAAAAAATAAATTGTTATGTGATAGGAGAAGTCACCGCTTGAATGTAGCAGCTGCCATTGAACTATTTTATGGTAATTGAATCATTCCGTAATGTCACTGGGACGTGGATCTCCATAGAACAGTGTTGGGAAGTTCATTTCCTCGACAAATTTGTCCTTGAATATTCCAAGTGGATATTTCCCCTCGGCAGGTGCAATTTCGACAATCTTGTCTTGCAAGTCACAAATGCGTTGTGAGTCAGTGAATCCATGTATCAATGTTTCAACAGGTGTTTCATTCTCTGATTCATCGTTTGTATCAAATTCACTAGCAATTTCGAGAGTCTGTGCAGAGATGTCATCCCCTTCTCCAAGAACATTGTTCCAGTTCTCATTTATACAAATGTTCTCTACTTTCTACAGGGCCTTGGAACATAATTCTTTTAATGATTTCATGACAACATGCACACACACTTTACCTGTCTGGTATGCATTCTTGTATTGCAAACCTCTTTTGAGAGCCACATCAATTGTCATTGTATCGCTAATGAATTGTGGCAGGGCTTTTTGCACAACATCTAGTTGGATAGGCACATTAATAATTGATCCTGTTAAACCCATTTGGGGTAGTTTATAGCCCCAGGGTGTGATTTGTGCAAATGAAATTCACAGGGACACAAGTCTCTCTTAAAGTTCTGTAAGTGCACTTACATATGGTAGTGGTGTATTACATCTTATTTGTTCATGCATTGCAAAGTGTGGCAGTTTTCCATTTTCAGCGACTGTTTGCATGAAAGACACATATTGCCACTGGAAAACGTTTTATCATTTAGTGTCAAGCGGAGGTATTCTGCTTCCAAATCAGGCATGAAATACTTAGTTTTTTTTGCGAATTTCAATTGATCGCAAATTTCACATGCAATGGAAGGAGTGTCTTTGATTTATTTCATATAGATCTATTTTGCATCTTTCTTCCATAGGGAAGTATGCGTAGAAAGTGTTTGTTGGTTTTCATTGGTAGCAGTGCATGGTGTTGGCTCTAGCCCACAAAATGTGATTTTTTCCTCTCTTTCAGTGCCATTACCATTGTGGGATATGTGACCGTACCTGTTTCTCTCACGTATATGTTTTTTCAATATGTGGTATGTTAACTTATGATTTCCACTGGAAACTAGTTTCACTTGTTGACAAGCCATGCTAGAGGTGGAATTGACATTTCTTATGAGCATTGCATCCTCACCGTCTCGATGATGCAAAATTTTATGTTCTTTATCATTCGACATGTGATGTTTGTGCTCAGCAAAAAAGAGAAATTGCGATTGTGTTGTGCACGAACAATTTTTTTAGGTTGTGATATGTCAGTTTCTATCTATAAAGAAGCGTAGTAATGTATTTTTTTTCTTTCACGGATGAACGTTTTCAAGTTGTGATAAGTTAGTCTACGTTTTTTGTTCAAGGTCTAGATGACCTCATGACAATTGGGATGAGCTACATTCTGATTAAATAGCATGCGACGCTTATGCAGATTCGATGTGGCTTGGGTGGAATTGACACTGAACCCTGAACTGGTAGTATTTCCTATACCACCAATGTATTTTTTTCTCTCACGTATGACATTTTTCGAGTTATGATAGGTTAGTCTACATTTTTTGTTTAAGCCCTATATGGCCTAATCACAACTGGGATGAGTTTCAATCTCATTAAATAGCATGCGACGCGTATGCAGATTCAATACGGTTTGGGTGGCATGGTTAGTGGACCTTGAACTAGTAGTATTTCACATCAAAGGCTAATAATGGATATGTGGCGTATCATTTTTCAACGAGATGATGTCAATTGTTAGATCACAGTTTGAATCAATACAACAGGAATGGATAGTGCCATCTGACAGGGCCGACCAGACCTGGATATTTACTCTGGATATGATATATAGCCATTGCAAACAAAATCTGTCACCCTCTACATTTTCTTTTTCAAATCACAGTGCCATGTTTACAAGGTATTGTTGTCAACTTCCAATTGTCAGCATATTTTCTAGGAGATATGGTGAAAGGTGTTGATGCAAGTATCTAAAAACCTGTTGGTTGCCACCTATAATTGCACTGCAAAAAGATTGTACAGTGTAAAGTTGCAGCAACTGCACATTGAACTCTGTTTCTACCAAATAGAAAATTACATTGAACATACTATCTCCACAACTAGATGTAACAATTGTCGCTATCTGTAAGCCATGGCAGTGTATACGATGCATAATTCGTTTTCATTGCGATTTAAGGTCTTTGAAAATGAGGGACAAGTAAATATGACGTCCTCCAATATTGCATATGGATAATTTTATATAGAGAAGTGGTTCATAATGACCATTGACAGGATTAACATCATGGAACAAGATGCAATATGGATCACTAGATGTATTTTTGTTGAATAGTAGATATAATGTTTTTCTTGTTAATGAACATATTCCAATTGATATATTCAACCACTTGGAAAGCCACCATATACAAAATGTATCTCACGAAATTCCCCTCTCATGTGCAGTCAGAATTGCAGATGCAGACAACCTCATCTTTGAAAAATACGTAGTGACATCATGTATTCCATACAACTACCAAATAAAATCAGATTCCAAATTGTATTGATACGACTCCAATGCCTCAGTGTCGCCATTTTTTAAACAACCCAATAAATAATCTATCAATCCATTGCGCAGGTCGGTCGAGGAATAACATAAATGAAATAGAACCTAAAATGCATCGAACCAATAGAACCAATTCCACTATGTATTCTTCTATCTTCTTCTTGTCAAATTCAATCCCCCCAGTCACCACAACATATGACAAGCAAGCAAACATACAGTGAACAATGAATCAAATAGAAGAGACAATGCAAATGAAATAACACTATAAATTTTCTAAGCACAAAGACCAAGTATTCAAGGTATATCATTTTTGAACCTATTCTTGGTGTGCATCCTACAAGTTTTTCAGTGGCAGAAGATGCTTTGAAAGACATAAAGGACAAAACAAAGGCAATAGGTGGACATAGTTTTTTATTTAGAGAATAAAAGAATTCCCTGTCACAAGACCCTGGCAGATGCTTGCCTCCTGTGACAACTCCAAATTCCTTTTCTAAACCCCTTTGCATTGTTATTTTCGAAACAACTATGGCACGATAGCTAGGACATGGAATTTGACATATGTTACTAGAAGGGAATAACCTGGAAAAAATGCACCAAACACATGGTTTCCAGGAACAAAAAATAAGAGGAGAACATTTGGTTTTATTTTTTATATTTCATTGTAGTTGTGACAGATTTGGGTTCTGTGTCTAGCATCGACATTCAAAGAGGAACAAGAATTTTTCACCAAATGAGGAGAACATTGGGAAAAATGCACCAAATGTATCATTTTCAGGAGCAGAAAAAATGAGGAGTTTTCTTTTTTATATGTCACTATGGCTGCAACAAAGGTGGGTTATGTATAGAACATTGATGTTCAAGAACAAGGAAAATATTATGGTCGTAACATCCACACAAAAAGATGATCTACAACAGGATTTTGAGCCAGGGATTCCTAGTATTGAAAATTCTTGCTTGCAAGCTGCAAATAGCAAGAAACAAACAAGGAATAACAAAGAAACCATGGTAAAGAAACTTACTCGTGAACGAGGGATGACATAAGTGCAACTCCAAACCTTGCAAACTGAAACAATAGGTCCAACTGCAGATGTAGGACCCCAACCTTGGAAAGTTGAAGAACAACAAACCAGTGAACAAGCACAAAGAAGTCCAACTGCAGTTGCAAGACCTCAAATTTGCAAAGTTGAATCAAACAACAACAAGAAACATCTAATGAACCAACGAACAAGAATCAACCAATCAACCAATAATCTCGGTGAAGAACAATATTTCCCAAATTCACTGCAGACAACATTGTATCAAAAAATCGGAGGAAACTATACTGTAACATGCATGTAGAGTAAAAATTTAAGGTTGTGAGGCATGTTAGGTAAACACTTAAGGCTTTCAGAATCGTCAAAGGGCATCGCACTGTGAAAACATTTAAGAAAGAATGCAGTGTGGCATGCCTGTTTACGTACACAATAATGAAAATGCCTCTCCAAGTACGCAACAATAAAGAAAAATAAAACATAATAATAATAATAATAATAATAATAATAACGATAATAACGATAGTTTGAACAATGGAGACTATGCTAAAATAATTTACTTAGAGGAAAAAGTTACATGAAAATTGACTATCCATGCTCAAAACTTTGGATATCTAAACATTTCAATATGAATAGTACAGATTCAAAAACATTGTAGATGTTAAAAACTTTGGTTATGCCAACATATAAATCATTGGGAATAGCGAAGCTGACAATAAGACCTCAAATCTATTATCCAATGAGATCATGACATATATGGGTTTTTTTATTATATAAAAATAATGTTTTTAGTTCTATAGTTCAAACAATAGAAATTATGCAAAAATTTGTAGTCAAATGACAAACTAATATAAAGTCAACGAATTATCGATCACTATAAGCTTTGGATATCTAAACATTTCAGTATGAATAGTACAAATTCAAAAATACCGTAGATGATAAAAAAAATTGGATATGCCAACATATAAATCATTAAGAATAGAGAAGCTCGCAATAAGACCTCAAATCTATTATCCAAATGAGATCATGACATATATGGGTTTTTTTATTATATAAAAAATAATGTTTTTAGTTCTGTAGTTCGAACAATTGAAATTATGGAAAAATTTGTAGTCAAACGACAAACTAATATAAAGTCAACGAATTATCGATCGTTATAGTCCCTCTACGCTTTCGGCATGGACTAATAATGAATATAATGAAAAACTATGTAAGTTAACTATGAGTGTTATGAATATACATTCTTTTGCGTTGTTTTATTGATTTTAGAAAAGTTATTTTAGAAATTTTTTATATAGTGTTTATGATTAACTTTTGGAATAGGTTAGAAGAGTTAAAAGTTCATTTTAAATTAATAGATGATGGGGTGAATTTGTATGAGAAAATTATTATCAAGTTTATTAACATTGAGGGCTCGTTGGAAGAAATTAATTTAATATAAGAGTTAAGCAATGTTGTCCCTTGTCGCCTACCCTTTTTAGCATATATATTGACAAGTTAGAGCATTGATTGGAAGAAGTAGGTTGTGTAGATTTGACTCTTGCAAGTATAGTCATCATCCTTCTTTTTTATGCCGATGATATTGTTCTTATGGAAATGAGTCCCTATGATCTAAAAAAGCAACTAAAAGTCCTCCAAGATATCTTCTCTAGTACGGCTATGACTGTTAATACTAGAATAAAATGAAGGTTATGATAATTAAATCCAAAAATATCACATATTCTAATTTCTTGTATGACAACAACAACTTGGAGGAAGTCTCTTCATACAAATATCTCAAAATCAATATTCATCACGAGTTCAACTAAAACTATAGCATTGAGAAAAGGATAAATGGAGGGTGGAAATCTTATTATGAACATGAAAAAATTGTAAATTAGTGGACCTTTGGCTATGGGATAAGAATAAACTCATCTTTGAGACTCTCCTCACTTCTATTATCTTGTGAAGTTTGGGTCTACAATATCTCTAGAGAATCATGGAGAAAGATAGAGAAAATCCAAAAGTATTTTACAACTTCTAATCTCAAAATTAAAAGCAATACAACCTATCCTATCTTCCTTATAGAAGCCAATCTCCCCCCTATTGAGAGAAAAACTATGACTAGGTACCTAATGTACAAGAACAAGATAAATAACATGGAAGACAAGAGACTTCCTAAGAATGCTTCAAATTCTAGTCAAAACCACCCGCATCTCAAGTGGGGGTGGCATAAAGATGTCAAGTCTTGGCTAAATCATTGGGGCATAAAGGAAGAGGTCACTCCATGGAATAATGACAATATTAAAAATATTATTGCATCTAAATTTAAGGAGAAATTGGGGTTCCATAAAGAATTAGAGGATAACAAAATAAATTAAGATGTTATAGGGAGGTGATCAACCATAATCTAGAAGATCAAAAGTAACCAACATAAAAAAGAAAATCAACATTGTTAAAATAAGAACAAACTCTCATGAGCTCCATCGTAAAACATGGTGTTGAATAATTCTCAAAACCTAAGAATTTGTCATCTTTATGAAACTAAGAGGGTTGAAGCTGAAAATCACTCTCTCTTAAAATGTCCAAAGTACACCCACATTAAATTACAATTTCAAAATATTTCTTATAATATTGATCTTCCTAATCTTTTAACTCATCAAAACTATGATGATGTAAAAACACTTCTCTCAAAGCATTTCAAACAAAATAAACCAAATTTTGTTTAAATCAATATTAACCATTAAAATCATCAACAAAAACAAAACTATGTAGGTTAACTTAAAAAACAAACTCATGTTATGGTGAGACATAAACACTATAAATAAAACAAAGATTCTAAAACCAATGTTGAGTCCTTGCCGTAAGGTTGTATAGGGAGAGTCCATAAAGGGAAATTATGGTAAAGAGT
>ML799462.1:265484-280698 GCA_009831015.1 Picea engelmannii | reverse complement strand
CATGAACAATGAGAAACCTTGTAGAAGAATAAGATGAAAAAGCAGATAAATGAGCTTATTATGTATTCATCTGGCCTTCAAATGCCTGGTATACATTACTTCGTGTGGTAAGCTCTTTTAATTATTAAGTATAATTTATGGCATACATGATTGCACTCCCCATTTCATTTTATTAACAGATAATCCTCTCTCACTCACTCAAGGGAGGTTTATTGAATCCTTGAAAGTAGCTGAGGTTATGGAAGAAGCGGGCACTGCAGCACATTCCGGCATCGAGCCCCCGGGATATCGCTTAAAATCTTGGCAGTAATCGTAGACCATGTAATTCTTTTGCACGAACTCGAGAGCTTGAAGCTGGTACTCGTTGAGCTTGGGAGGCAAAAGACAATCCAAAAAACTGCCCTGTGAACAGTACTCCTTCAATATTGGAGAGCAGGCGACGGTGATGAAGTTTGTGTATGTGGCGACGAATGGCTGGTAACTGTAATTGGCTTTGTGTTTCCCCCCATCTGTCGCCCATGAAGACGCGTCCCATATCGTTGCATAAACTGACATTGGCTTTGAAGGATAAATCACTCCCAGGCTCTTCACCATAGGAAAACTTCTGATGGGAATACTGTCCACCATAAACCTGCCATACCAGACCACAGGAACCCATTAATTTCATCATCTGCCATTATCAAATCAAGAAAATGGTGACTATAATTAGGAGTGGGAGTATGATATAATACTAGCACAGCTGCTAATTGGTTATGCCATTATCAAATCAAGAAAACGGTGACTATAATTAGGAGTGGGAGTATGATATAATACTAGCACAGCTGCTAATTGGTTAAACTGCTGGTAAGATGAAACGAAGAATATGAAGAATATGAAATGACTGAAGAATATGAAACTATTGATTGCAATTATGTTGCTGTTATAAGTAAAAGTGATACAAATGTAAATCTAATACTGTAAAATGATAAAAAGTTAACAGTGAAGTAAATTTGTAATTTCAATTAAGTTTGTTAATCATTTTACCTTGGCAATTAGATGGCCACACAGTAATTTCTTAATCATATTAAGGAAATGTTAAAAAATAATGAGAGATTAAGAGAAGCTTTTAAAAATGGAAAAAGAACTAAGAATATGCTATCATCTTTAATTGATAACGATATTATTGAAATTTATAGTTAAAATATCATTAAGTGTGCCCATTATCAATAGGTGTACGCCTTTAGGACTAATTATACATACAGAATTTGACGAGGTGTCCAGAGAATGGTATAGTTGTGAAAGTCTTCAGTGGGATCGAACCAGAGATGGAATTGCTGTTCCCTGCCGATGATATGGCTTCCATCTCCTGTCCCGTTTCCATAGACGTTGGTCTGGAGTTTGTAAGGCTCCCCTGGGATTGTTCCCAGAAATTCTATGTCTATTTCGTCATGCCAACCTTCATAAACTTGGCTATTTGACAGCTGATCAAATGTCATAATCATACAAAACAAATCAGACTCACCATCATCTGAATTAATTTCCACTTTCAGTACATTCATCAATTGATGCATTAAACAAAACATAGAGGATGGATATATAGTTACATAGAATGAAGTGATGATTCCTGCAGTATATCCCGCCTGAAGTTTAACAGCAGCATTGAAGAAACCATACATGTATGCTTCGTTCGACTTGAACCCGCTGCCTGTACAACATATCACGTAGTTTTACATCAAAATAAATAAATTTGAAGCCATGTTGAATTTCAGACACAGAAAAGGGAGAGAGGCGTGTTACCAGATGATCTGTCCAATGTGAGTGTTACTGAGGACTCATCGTCAGAAACATTTTGGTGTTGGGCACCCCATAGATTGACATATCCTTCTGAAAACTTCGAAGTCCTGAGATAATTCATCACAGGAACGCCAGGCAACGATGGCACAGCTGGATTTTCGTCAGAATTAGCTGCTAAGACCACCTTGATTATATGGTCTTGATTCACAAAAAGAATTAGCAAACAAGAGAGGAAAACTGAAAAGCCTAATTCCCAGCTGCCAGTGTAAGTGAGGATTGAGTTCAGTTGGGCAGCCATATTCACAGTCGATGCAGCAATTCTCGAGAAAACTCGTCGGTGGTTTGCTCTCGAGTCGAAATGTACATTTATATAACGGTATTCAGCCCGGAATGGGGGACAAATGAATAAGTTGGAGCACTGCCCCTCTGTGTGAAACTGAACCTTACTAAACGTATATGATACGTTAATCGATGGATGGATTGTGGGCAATGCTATTCAATGTGAATTGTTCTCACATTTCTTGCTGAAAGCCAATTGCAATCAGTGCAGCTGCACCATCCTGGTGCAAGCTTTGGTTGTTTGCCACTCTAAATCATGGGATTTTCATTTTTTTTTGTCAACCGATGCATGGCTTTGCATGCCAAAAGAAATAATGAGTTTAATGAATCGATCTCATGTTTCTCGCCAGCCTGCTACGTTGGCTAGATGGATCATGTGTATGCGTTGTTTTTATATGTATCTTTTGATCTTAAAAGGCCCATGGGTTTTCTATATTGTATAACACGCTTAACCGAAGTTGCAACCAAATTTCGGGGAAGCTTGAGCTTGGACGTGAAGGGAAAGTAACGTCCCAAGCGACGGGAAAGTTTAATGGGGAGGAAGCATGCTGAGTTACATGTGACATTGTTGAAAAGAGTGTTGAAAAGTTGGGTGGTGACAAAGAAGTGGGCTCACCATTTTGTGTGCATTGCCCCATGGGAGAAGCCTAACATGGTTACCATAGAATGATATTATTTTATAGTTTCATTGATTATTATTGTTATGGCATTGAAACTTGTCAAAATTGAAACTCTTACCTTTCCACTATTAAATCCAATTCTTTTAAACTATTTTATTTTAATATTATAAAGAATAAGTTTTCAATATAAAATAATAAAATAATTGAACTTTTTATTTTTAAAAAATATAAGATAAATCATACAAGCAATTAGAATTTTAAATTAAAGAATTATGTTGTTTAATCATTTTTTTAATCAAATGAAAGTAAAACTGAAGCCAATAGGTAATTGGCTCAAAGTTATGCAAAACTCAACTATTATATATGTGAAGTAAAGTGGATTGGTTTTAATTTTTTGAATATGTAAATAATGATGAATTATTCTTGGGTATTGGTTGCATACTAAATTGTAGATTTTTCAAAATTACAAAGGGATGTAAAAGTAAAGTCAATAGGTAATTGGCTGAAAGTTATGCAAAACTAAACTATTATGTATGTGAAAGTAAAGTGGAAGATTATTACATGTGTGACCTTTTAGGAGGAAAGGAAACACATGTTCTCAACCATAATTGTATCACATATGTTATAAAAAAAATCAAGAATTATGTTTACACACAATTAAACTGTTTTTCATAATCCATTAGTGTTGGATAAAAAATTGAAAATTTTCTTTGGATAAAATGATAAAAATAGCTTAAATATTATGATTCAAGCATACAATGATAAAGTTTTGTTTTTAGTTTGGATTGATTTTAGCATCAATTTGGGTATCAAAGTTATTAAGTCCCTTCTTTAGATGATTTGTTTTTAGTTTGGATTGATTTTAGCATCAATTTTGGTATCAAAGTTATTAAGTCCCTTCTTTAGATGATGCATCGATTTCAATGTAGAGTGATGCTCAAAGTTATTTAGCCCCTTCTTTAGAGGCATTGATTTCAATGTAGAGTGATACTCAAAGTTATCAAGTCCCTTCTTTTGGGGCATTGATTTCAATGTAGAGTGATTATAATGTCTTTCTTTATTATATATGGATTTCAGTTATATAATTATTAATTTTTTTTTTTACCATGTATTGATTTTTGTAATGAGTGATAACCTTATTTCTTGCAAGGCAATGAATTCATTGTTTTTTGGTGTGTTATAAAGTATATATATGGAGTAAAATATCGAATAAAACATAATCATATCTTCTCGTAATAATAACACTAATAACAATAAAATTAAAGAATAAAGAAGGGTAGTGTGAGAACAGTTTAATAGACACAAAGGGAATGAATCACATAAACAAATGGAAGAATGAAGAAAATAATATTGTGAATGACATAGATTGCAAAGAGTGAATCAATGACAACATATAACTCTAGAACAAAGTGCTGGATAAAGAAGACATAACATCAAGCTAAAATGTGCAGTGACAAAAACATAGATATAAAACCATGGAAGACTTATTATGGGAGATTGTGGTTACTAGAAAGTCTTACTGATTGGAGTTGTTAAACATGTACTCATAATTAATTCTCTTCCTAAGAATATCACTTTTGTTATTTTGGCATCAACTAGTGTTGCGGCGTTCAACATATTTTCATCAACAATGCAATTTGAACTTCTATACCAATTAGTGACATGATCAATTTACAATGGTCACATTTGACTAACTCACGAAAGGAGATCATACATGTCAAATATATTCTTATTATTGATATGAGTTTTATAAGGGAAATGTTGTTAACACAAGTTTTTTTTTGAAAATTAAATCTATTCCTTTTGGAGGGAGATTAGTTATATTGGTCAATGATTTGAGATAATTTTTTGATCAAAATAGTTTTGACACGACTACCCATGGTTGTAACCTGTTAGGATCCAATCCTAACCCCTCTTAGTTGGTGATTAGTTAGCATGATATATTTTCCATGCAATAAAGGCGGACATTAGTTAATAAGGCCTATTAAATAAATTTGAACAAGTCAATGTAAGAAGACCTAATAGAAGTTTCTACTTCTAGAAAGATATTCCTCTAGAATGTTCTTTAGAAGATAGAATTAGTATAAGTAAGAGTAGGAGGTATGCAAAAAATTTTCTTGAGAAAATATTGTAACATAGATTTGCTTTGCTGGAGCTTTCCCCCTCGAAGAGGCAAGTGAACATTGCTTTCTTTGAAGAAATACAATATTTTTGGTATTTCTCTCTCAATATTTTGATGTTCCCTTGATAATTGCTAAATATTTACGTTTCTGCATAATATATTACATATGTACCACCTTACATAACCAACCTAGATCTATCTTAACTTTGTATCTATCAAGCACTAAGAGGGAACAAATCACTCAAGGTGCAAACCTTCATGAAAATTTTACACTCTAAAAATGGTTTCCACCTCAAAGGCTTTAATGGATCTGGAGTTATCATATATCTAGACTGATGTTATTGAATTTAAGAATATTACAAACTTGCTTTTTTCTTGGGTTCATATTGGTTTGGATATTAGATGGTACACTAGTATTCACTCTTTTTCTCTTATTAAGGCTAGTTGAATGTTTCTATTAAGCTTTTTTCTTCTACAATTAGAGAATTTAAGTTTTTTCTTACTTTAGAAATCTCCATAGCATTTTATTTATACTATCACTGGTTCACCTATACCGAGGATTAAATGTAACAAATATTGGCTATTTGGCCATGCAAGGTATTAACAATCTTTTCACTAATGATATAAACAATAATAGATAAGTATTAACAATCTTTTCACTAATGATATAAACAATAATAGGTAGGGAGATTTATAAATGATAAACATTTTTCATAAATATAAACATTTTTTTATTGGAATTTCGGGATAAAATGTTTTATAATGGGAATATAGAAACCCAAAACATTAAAAACAAAAATCAATTGGACAAGTATTATATTTAAGTGAGGCAAATCTCAATAATAATTTTAGTAACATCAACAAATTGGAGAAAATGTACTTATATTCAAATATTTATGAATATTTATTTGTCTATTAGACTATTGTTTAGCGATTATTGGAATGGTTGATGTGATAATACCTATATTTAAATCTTAGAGAGCAAGCTTCGCCCTTGTGTAGGGTTTGTCAATGTGGGTAATAATATTGGAACTTATGCCCATTCTTAATTCTGGATTATAGTCTCTAGTCATTGGGCATAATATTGAATGGAAAGATCATTATAATGACATTAGTTCATTGTTCACATTAACAATGTTAATGATGTAACATTTGGATAGATCATTATAATAATGAAAATTCATCCTTTGCTTAAATACATAATGATGTAACATTTGATAGATCATTATAATAATGAAAACTCATCCTTTGCTTAAATACAATATTAAGTTTATATATTAAAACAAAAAATTTCATAAATAACTCATTAATGACAATTTTTGTTAGTAGAAATTAACAAGGCACCCGTTTAATTACATAATTCATCCGATGTAAAGGTCTCGGATTCTTGATTTCTCCCCTTTAAAAGAGGAAGGAATGAGTCATATGAAGGAAGCTTTTAAAGGAACACACGGATTAACAAAAATTAAGGATGTAAATCTTAGTAGGATTCAACACCTTGAGAACAAGATTGAGAAGATTCAAATTGATATGTACACCAACTGAAAGAGTATTTAGCAAAATTTCTTAAGAATTGATTAGTCGATGGTATGTTATATTTAATGAGCATGTATGTGGGAGTTGCTTTCACATTTTCTTTTTCTATTTTAAGCTATACTTTAGTAAAAATCATGTTTTTAAATATTTGATTTTCCAAGAAGTGGAAGGAATAGATTAATTTAAGGAAGCTTTTTAAGGAACACATAGTTTAACCAAAGTTGAGGATTTGGATCTAAGTAGGATTAACACCTTGATAATCAACATTCACCAAAGTGATATTTGTACAAGCTTAAAATATATTTATTAGAGTTTCTTAAAAATTTATTAGTCAATGAGATGTAATATTTAATGAGCATGTATTTAGATGTTGTTGCTTTATTGACATCTTATTTTGGTATTTTAGGTCATGATTTAAGTTAAAATAATGAATATTTATGAATTAAATAGTTCAATTTCTAAACCAACAAGTGTGATTTTTTAATCAATTAAACTATCCTAACTAGTTTTTAGTTGGATTTCTATTGTTGATTTGACTATTGGCCTAGTTTCTAGTTATAAATTGGGTGGCATTATGTCTAAGGTTATTCATGATAAATGCATTGTAGAGACACCTTCTATCATGATTTTTTTTTTTATCCCAAATGGGTAATAAAGACCATTGAGATTGCAAGCATGGATGTAGGTGATGTGTCTAAATCAAGAAGACTTGTGGATAGAAACAATGGGTAGTCATGCCATGTGTGTTAGATACATGTAATGATAAAACATGTGCAGATGCACACGACATGCCTAAATGGTAGACTATTATGATCGAAGCATATATTTACTTGCTAAAACCAAGACTTTTGAATTCGTTCCCTACCCACAAGGAAAGAATATAATGGAATGTAAATTAATGTATCAAACAAATTTTACATTAGATGGTGTTGGTGATATACATATTTCTTACTTGGTAGAAAATGGATTTTTTCAATGGGAAGGTTTCAACTACATATAGAGATAGTTCCACTAGTGGCCATGATGAATTATGTTTAAATTGTTCTTGCTCTTGCTACTAGTTTTGGTTGGGAGATACATTAGATGGATGTGAAGAGTACCTTCTTACATGAAGATATCACTAAGGATGTATATATAGAGAAAGCACCAATTTTTATGTAGGATAGTAATATTTTTTTCATAATAAATAAATTTTTGTACGACTTGAAATAAGTGCCTAGGGAATGATATGAGAGAATTCATAGCTTCTTTCTTTGACTTGGTTTTAAGTGGAGTGAATTTGATAACTATTTTATATGTTTCATGTGAGTGATGTAGTTACATTGATTGTCCCCATGGTGTAGAGCAGTCGATGAGGGTGTGCATTGTTAAGGCACTCCGTAAGTGAAGTCACTGGTTCGAAACCTCTGGGGACACCTCAAATCCAACAATGTTAAGGGTTGGTACGGTCCAAGCTGAGTGTGATCCCCGAGTGATTTTGATGGCTTAGATGCCCCTCGGTCATGGCATCTTAGCCACATGCCAATCCCGCAAGTCAGGGATATTTAGCTAACAAAAAAAAATGTAGTTACATTTATTGTACTATATGTGGACTATTTGATTATCCCTAGAAACAATGGTGATTAAATTATGGTATAAAGGAGAAATTGAAGGATACAATTGAAATGACCAAGTAGTTCTATTGCATTTTTTTCTTAGCATCCAAGTTATCCAATTGGATGATGGTATCTTCATTTATCAATCAATGTATGCTTGGATCATAGATGATTTTAGGGGCTAAATTTTGCAAATGGGCTAATTTTTCATGGTTTTTCCCAACAAACGATTTGCCAATTTCCATTTTTTCTAAAAACGATTCACCCAAATTCCATAGAATAAAATTATTTTACCTCAAAAATCACTAAAATGTTATAGAAAGTATATAAAATCCTTAGAAATTTGAATATTTTTACAGAACTATAGCCAAACATTTTACATTTTGCATTATAAGGACTAGTAATAATAGCCCATTTTCTACATTTTAATATAAATTTCCATCCTTAAAATCATCCCTGGCTTGGATCTCTTGAACATAATTAAGATTGAACATTGTAATCCCTATTTTAATCCATTTTAGTTGGGAGTTATGACTAAAGAACGTGATTCTTCAAAGGTTAATGCTACTATGTACACAACACTTTAGGAGACTTGTTTATTTGATTTGTAGTAGATTCGATATTGCATTTGATGTTATTTTGGTCTTTAGGTTCAAGGAGGATTTGAGGGAGATCCATTTGAAGTATGCAAATATGATTGTTTGATATATCAAAGGATATAGTTCAATTGTTTAATCATGTAAAACGAAACTTGTTGTTTCCTTATCAACCAATGAAGCTGAATAAAATGGAGAAATAAATGTTGGAACTAAGGAAACTAGGCCTTTCCACATGATGGGAGAAATTGGGTTTCCTCATATGGAATTAACTATAGTGTATTGTGACAATGAAAGTACAATACAAGTGGCTCATAATCTTGTTGCATATGACAATACAAAGTATGCTAAGCTTTATGCAAACTACCTTGGGCATTTGGTACAAGAGAAAATGGTAACTCTTGTTTATTGCGGGGAATATGATGAAACTTGATATACTTAGAAAGATATCAATAGAGCCAATGTTTGTTAAAATTCACTCTATGCTCAAGCTTTATGTGTGTTGATTTCATCTTAAGATTGATGTAATTATTTTCCTTGAATAATTCAATTCGTTTTCATTTGCTATCATGGTTACATCTCCCTTTAGTTTTATGAGACATTTATGAATTGAATTGTGATTTCAACCCCTCGAAGTTTACAATACAAGAAATTTGAATGGAAATTGTTGTTAATCAAACCATGTTGTATAAGGAGCTTTGATTGACTAGAGTTATCAATTGGCCCTAATATTTAGCTTGATTATAGTTAATAAATTGTGGAGAGGTATTTGCTTGATCAAAATTTGTTTGGTTTGTATTCATAAGAGATGAAATTCACTTGATTTTGTGGGATTTTTCTAGAGCTAGATACCCTATCAAATCTCTCCATATACACTCAATCCATATCCTTGTCCATTTTAACTCCATGATAGTCCAAGTAATTGGCACCAATCATACAAATTTAACTATCCCATTTCTTACTCCATTCCTATAGTTTCATTAAAATTATTGAATACATAAGGATTTAAGTCTCTTTGAATTTATATGAGGGAAGCCCCACTTAATCTAGAAAATAAATAGTCAAAAGTCAAAAAAGAGTTGTTGTGGTGATAATGCATAGTCTCCTATGTTTCTCCAATCTTTTATCATTGGTATTGCAACACTTATTTTTTAAGGTGCAATTTTGAGATCCAACATGTAACACTTATGGGTATTAAGGCCTTAACAATGGTCAAGGGATAAAATAAGGGGCCTTATAACTTGAACAATTCTTATTGAGGTTAATGGCCATAAATGATGCCTCAAACCACCATATATGACATCTAATGGAGATTGTTGGAATTTGACTTAGAATATGAGCATTGTTAGTTGGTATTATGCATCATGGATGTGTCTTAGGGAATTAACAATGGTTAAATGATCAAAATAAGTGCTTTAGTCCATGAATTGGGTTTCTTAGGCTAAACAACCACGTACAAGGATTATAACCATCACACATGACCTCTATAGGGGATCTTTGGACTCTGACTAGAAATATGTGTGTTGTTAGGAGGTATTACACACCACAACTAGTTTTGTGGCTTAGACAATGGTTAGGGCATGAAATCAAGGGTATTAGTTCATAAATGTTGTTTCTCAAGCTTAACAACCATGAATAAGGATTTGAAATACCTACATAATATATATAAGTGATATTTGGCCTCACATTAGGAATATGGCCAACATTAGGTGGTTTTGCACACCACAAATAGGTCTCAAGGCCTTGAAAATAGTTCGGGGATGAAAACAAGTGACTTAGGACCTTAATAAGGTGCATTGGTATAAAGGGCCATGAACGAGGCCTACAACCACCACACATGACCTCTATAGGGGATTTCTAGACTTCAAATAGGAACATGAGAACCATTAGTTAGTATCACACACCATAAAGGAGTTTTGGGCCTTGATAATTGATCCAGGTAGATACTGGTGGCCACCCACCTATTCCAACTGGCTCCTCTTGACAGTTGTTAATTCAACACGTTCTTCTGTAATTATTTGTAATTGTGGGTTCTACACTTTTGGGGTTGTTTGAATCCCTACACATCTTCGAGGTGGATATTGGTGGTCGCCCACCTAATCCAACTAGATTATTTTGGAAGTTTTCATGTCAGTACATCTTCCTGTACTTCCAGGGCCATTTTGGAGCCATAAACAATGTTTTTTTGGTTCTCTTGTTTGGACTTTGGTGGTAGCGACAATGACACTCGGTTTGGCATCGACGATCCACTTCCCACTTTATGGATTTAGTTCAGAGTCATAATATACCTCTAACTCAGAAGCTTTCAGCTTGGCCACAAGTGACTTCTTGGAGAGACATTTTTCGGTGTTGTTCCAAGGTTTTTTATGGTATTCACACCATTTTCCCATGTCCTTCTTCGACATCTCATCAACCTTATTGGGTTGTGGCTTGGACTGGTTTTCCTAAGTGTGAACATCTTTTCTCTGTCCCTTTTTTTGTGGGTTGGGGCCACCTTTTCCCTGCTTTAGTTGTGAGGAGTTTGCAGATCCAAACTATCGCATCTTCTGCTTAAATTTCTGCTCGATCTTGACAACATATCTATAATCCGCACCTACTGATGTGATGTACAAAAAATCCATTTCTGTTTGAATGTATCTATGTAGACAACCGTGATATTTGAGCACCAGATGTTTTTCAAAGTCTTTGATACCCAATTTGGTGTGCATGGTATGGAAAATATTGGTGAAATATGGTACTGTTTGGTCCCTTTCCTGATGCAACGTGGTCCATCTTGTGTACTAGTCCTCATAGCTTCCAACATGGCAGTACTATTCTTTAATGGAATCCTTGAAGGAATCCCATGTAGGGGCGACCACAAATATTGTAGATTCCTCTATGGCCATTTCCTCAGAGTAAGTATCCCACCAGTCCTTAACATGTGGGACAACCTTGAGGAGTGAAAAAGTAATCTTTTCCTTGTCGGAAAAATTGTGGACCAAAAAATACCCTTCGAGCATATTCATCCATTTATCTACAACATCCACATCTATCAGTCCTTCAAATAATGGAATATCAAAATTTACTTGTACCTTGAAGGGGGTTACATGGTTGTTTGATGAAGATGCGTCTCCTATGGGCAACCACCGAAGGATCTGTGCAAAGTTGTCCATCATTTTTGTTCCTTTGTTGCGCAAGGCCTTCCTTGAGCAACATTTTAAAAGGATCTCCTGCTCCATGATCTTTCTTCTCGTCCCCCACAAGTTTTTTTCGAGCTTGACGTGGCCGATATTGCAAATTCTCGACTGGTTCGAGTCCCAACTTCTTGTACCCATATCTTGTCGGGGACATGCACAAAGAAAATTAAATGAAAATCAGACCGCTCTGATACCATTGATCCAGATTTATGAGCAGAATGAAAGGAATAACAGATTGAATACAAGAACACAGAGATATGAAGAACAAAAAAAGATATCCAGTGAACAATAACTTCTATTGAATAAATAAAATAGGCTAAAACTATAAAACTACAGAACTGAAAACAACTTGATCGAATGGTGGTAGTTATCTCTGAGAAGAGATGTGGCTTCTACACACATATGTCTAAGCATAATGATTACAATGATGCTCTAGAGGAATTTTTAACATTACTCATGAATTCCAAAACCCTAGACATCCAAAAACCTAACCCTAGGAGATGAAACACCAGAATTTATGTGGGCCCCGATGGGTAAGTTGGTATCTCAACTTCCCAGGGTCGTAACTTTTGCATACAACCTCTCTTGTAGGTGCGTGATAACCCATTGGAAAGGTATTTTCGAGAAATACACATTATGCCGTCAAACTGTTACTTTGTCTACATTTTGATTGTGGCAAGCCAAAAAAACATTGTTTAATGCCCCGAAACGACCCTGGAAGTACATAAAGATGTACTGACATGAAAACTTCCAAAATAATATAGTTGGATTAGGTGGGCGACCACCAATATCCACCTGGAAGTTGTGTAGGAATTCAAATAGCCCCAAAATTGAAGAATCCACAATTAGAAAGAGTTACAGAAGAACGTGTTGAACTAACAATTGTCAAGAGGATCCAGTTGGAATAGGTGGGTGGCCACTAATATCCACCCAGATCATTGTTGGACACCAAGCTCACTATATACACTGCTTTCCACCCCCAAATCGATGGCCAGACAAAGGTCGTCAATCAAATGATTGTGCACATCATGTGCATTTACAACTCTAAGCATCCACGTACATGGGATGAGAGTATTCCCTATGTTCAACACATCTACAACAAGGCTCTCCATAGCTCCACCAACCATAGCCCATTTTAGGTGGGGTTGGGATTCCAACCCTTGGGTCCCATTGATGTTGCACTACCTCTTGCCACCAAACCGACATAATATTGACATGTTCAGTATGAGGCAGACAAAGTCACCAGATTCATTTAGCGGATTCAACACATCTGTCAATAGGTCCATGTGATTTTGCAGAAAGTCAATGCTAAGTACAATCATCTCCATGATCAACACTGGGTACCACACCAATTTCAAGTGGGAGACAAGGTCTAGTTACATTTGCAGAAAGAGAGCTTTACAAGGCCCTATCGAAAGCTCCACCCACTTCACTATGGTCCTTACACTATCACCAAGGATGTGGGTAGCAATGCTTTTGAGCTCAACACTCCACCCTTCCTTGGCTTTCACCTAGTGTTCAATGTGGACCTCCTTCGACCATATTTTCCACCATTATTGGACACCTTACAGATCGCAGAATAGTTGACACCTACAAAGCTCAACCCTGATTGCATGCAATAGGCATCCACTAATTAGATAGTGCACACATAGCTCAAGGGCACTTGCCAACAAATGATCCAACTTTATTGGGTTGTCAAGGCATGGCAACTCCTACACCAAGGCAAGTGGCTCACTAGGGGCCAAATTAAATATAAGTTTCCTCACCTATTGGTGGAACTCAATGCAATGCATACCATTTCTTTCTAAGAGGGTGATCTAAAAATGAAGAAGACTTGTATTCTTGGAATTATTTTGCAAGATTTAATTCATGTGTTAAAATGAAAATGGATCAATTTTGCAACACAAATTTTTATAGAAATTACTCATTCAAGATGCATATAAAAAATAGCAATAAATAGTGAACAGAAAACACATAACACATCAAATGATAAAGGAGTTCACCCCTCTCTTGGGCTACATCTCCTAGTCCAGCTTCCAATGGATCTTTTGTATTATTTGCTCAAAGTGCTCAAATATGTTCTTTAAAATGCTCAAAATTCCAAATAGATGGCTCCAATGGATTTAGAACGTCCAAAAACCCCTAGCTGGGMTTTTTCGGCACCTCGTTTGGCCAAAAATTGAAGAAGATAGGCTTCCTGGAAGTTCCCCTTCAAACTTGTTGTCTCTGGATCGCCAAAATGCACCCTTGTTGCCTCAACCTAGCCCCCGCGCGCATTTATGTGGAAAAACCCAGCATCGGGCACAACTGCACAACCGGTGTGAACTGTAGGATGGTTACGCGCCAACCCCTAACCGTCTAAGACCGTGGGCATATGAAGCAACATACGACCGCGTGCAAATATACAAAAGGGGTTAAGTTTAAACCCGAGTCACATGACAAGGTCCATGTGCCCAGGCGTGTGGGTGTTTAAAGGTTTGAAACCAAATACAAAATCTGCGTGCGCACACGACAAGTCATATGGTATTGTATATATGACTGGGGGCCAGGGCTTAGCCCCGGCCTGGACCGCGCCCAACTATTAAACAACTCAAATTTAAATTTATATAAAACCATATATATAACAAGGCACTTGGTGTGGTATGTTGGCAACGCAGACTTTGAAAAGGCTATGTATGATGGGGAGGTCCAGGGTTCGATCCCCACAGACTCCATAACTTTTAAACCAACAACAAATAACAGGGTGCCACATGGCAGCCCACAACTGGGCCACATGGCACCAAACCATTGGTCAGAAAATGCCACGTGTCAGCAGACTATTCGTCCACCTAACTGTCAACTGTCCACCACTCAGCTCTGCCATGTGTTGTATGACCCTACCATGTATCGTACGGACTACCACGTCATCATCCGTACGGATTGTACGGACTGTACAGTCAGCATCCCTTTTTTTTTACCTGTTTAACGTTTTGAATAGAACGTGATATCTCTCTCATCCGACGTCCATTTGAACCCAAATGAGTTGTGTTGGGTTTGTGATGATGAGGCCTATACTTTCGTTTGATTTGAAGTGATTCTAAGCACTTTGAATTTTGAGCAAAATTTGATCCCCTGGATCACACCTCCCCATTGGAAAGATTTTGGACATCCAAAAGACTATTTTCAGTCTATCTAAAGATGAGGGTATAGTTCCCTCACCTTTCCAACCTCAATCCACTTGGCTTTGTTTGGATTTGTGCCTTTAAGACCAACTCGAAGATATTCCACATTTCCTTGTTTTGAAGTTCTCATTCTCCTATCAAGGATTGTGTCTTCATGCAGTTCTGTAAGATATTATGGGGAAAAATCATCTATAGAAGGAATCTGAACATGCTCTCCTTGATCATCAATCAAAGGAGGCTCATACAATTTCAAATTCTCAACATTAACAACTGCATACATTTTCATATAAGGAGGC
>ML799462.1:251183-262443 GCA_009831015.1 Picea engelmannii | reverse complement strand
GTGTCTTCAGATATAAGGTTTGCTTGAGATCCAGTATCAAATAGAGTATCTATTTTGGTATGCTTTGAAACAACCCTTATGTGAAAAAGTTCGATTCTCTCTTTTTCTTGTCGAGTTACATTGAGATTATTGTTACTTGAAGAACTAGTACTTGCAATATAACCATTACCTCGATAACCCATGGCTGTGATCTTTGTTTCATCACCCAAATCAGATCCTAAATCATGTTGTATGGTTGTAGCAGTCTTTGACTTCCCTTTGTTGCCAAACTTTTTGGGTCTTCTTTCAGAATGAAGTTTCCAATAATGGTCTTCATCATGGCCATCTTTTGAACAATGTTTGCATGTGATTTTTTCTCCCTCTTTCTTAACAGTAGCATTATTTTTTCCATTGCCCTTGAACTTCCTCTTTCCTTTGTCTCCATGACTGAAAGGCTTCTGGTTACCCTCATGAGTTTCATTCCTTCCTCTTGCTTCCAAATGAGTGGCCTAAACATAAACTTCATCTAGATTTGAAGGATTAAACATGAGTATTGTATGTCTCAAATAACTATGTAAAGCTCCAATGTATTTGAGTAATGTTTCTTGAGAAGACAAATCTACTCCCAAAACCAAAGCTCTTCTCCTAAATTCTTAAGTAAAGCTTTGCACATTTTGTCCTTTAGCTTGTCTAAAATTTTGCCAGTCCATAGTAGCTTTTTGCATATATGCCAATGGGTAAAATTGTTTTTTAATTGCAACAATAAAATCATTCCAAGAGATTAAAATTTTACCATGTTTCTTCATGTCCTCTTGAGTCTTGGCTTCCCACCAAATGAGTGCTGCACTATCCAATCTTAAAGAAGCAAGTTGAATCTTAGTTTCATCATCTTGAATTTTTTGTATCCTACAATACACCTCAATCTGACGAATCCAATTATCTAATTTCTCAACATTTACTTCTCCATTGTACATTGACAATTCGAATTTAATATCAAGATTTAACAAAGGAATTTGTGAAGGAGTTTTACCATGTCCTTTTGGAGAATTTGGAAGAGGTCTTGAACTAGTAGAAGAAGAAGAAGAAGATGGAAGTGAGGGTGGTGGAGAAGCACCATTCCCTCCATTTCCATTTGGAGTTTTATCACCACTGCCTCCCTTGTGCTTTGAAGGGTTGGAGCCTTCACCTTGCAACCTTGAATTCCTTTCCATCAAGAGTTTCATCATTTCTCTCATTTCCATGACARCCTTTCTGAGATCTTCATCTTCTGTAGGAATATGTTCATGACTCTCTTCATGAGCCATACTTGGTGAATGCCTCCTTGAAACTTGCGGTGATGATATAAGCTTCATTCTTGAAGGATGAGAACTTGGCTCTACAAGTTGACCTTATCCTCTTGTGAGTTTCAACCTTGTGAGCATCAAAAAACAAAACATGTGCAAATAATCAAGTCTTCAAAAACCTATGCTTTGATACCAACTTGATCTAAAAATGAAGAAGAGTTGTATTCTTGGAATTATTTTGCAAGATTTAATTCATGTGTTAAAATGCAAATGGATCAATTTTGCAACACAACTTTTTATAAAAATTACTCATTCAAGATGCATATAAACAGAAGCAATAAACAGTGAATAGAAAACACATAACACAACAAATGATAAAGGAGTTCACCCCTCTCTTGGGCTACATCTCCTCGTCCAGCTTCCAATGGATATTTTGTATTATTTTCTCAAAGTGCTCAAATATGTGCTTTACAATGCTCAAAATTCCAAATAGATGGCTCCAATGGCTTCAGAACGTCCAAAAACCCCGAGCTGGGCTTTTTCGACACCTCGTTTGGCCAAAAATTGAAGAAGATAGGCTTCCTGGAAGTTCCCCTTCAAACTTGTTGTCTCTGGATCGCCAAAATGCACCCTTGTTGCCTCAACCTAGCCCCCACGTGCATTTATGTGGAAAAACCCAACACCGGGTGCAACCGCACAACCGGTGCGAACTGTAGGACGGTTACGCGTCGGCCCCTAACCATCTAAGACCATGGGCATATGAAGCGCCATACGACCGCATGCAAATATACAAAAGGGGTTAAGTTTAAACCCAAGTCACATGACAAGGTCCATGTGCCTAGGAGAGCGGGTGTTTAAAGGTTTGAAACCAAATACAAAATCCGCATGCGCACATGACAAGTCATATGGTATTGTATGTACGACCGGGGGCCGGGGCTTAGCCCCGACCTGGACCGTGCCCAACTATTAAACAACTCAAATTTAAATTTATATAAAACCATATATATAACAAGGCACATGGTGTGGTATGTTGGCAGCGTGGAATTTGCAAAGGTTATGCACAGTGGGGAGGTCCAAGGTTCGATCCCCATGGACTCCATAACTTTTAAACCAACAACAAATAATAGGGTGCCATGTGGCAGCCCATGACTAGGCCATGTGGCACCAAACCATTGGTCAGAAAATTCCATGTGTCAGCAGACTATTCATCCACCTAACTGCCAATTGTCTACCACTCAGCTCTGCCATGTGTCGTATGGCCCTGCCACATATCGTACGGACTTCCATGTCAGCATCAGTACGGACTCTATAGTCAACATCCATTTTTTTTGCCTGTTTAACGTTTTGAACAGAATGTGATATCTCTCTCATTCGACGTCCATTTGAACCCAAACAAGTTGCATTGGGTTCGTGATGACGAGGCCTACACTCTTGTTTGATTTGAAGTGATTCTGAGCACTTTGAATTTTGAGCAAAATTTTATCCCCTAGATCAGAGGGGAGGACTGATCCATGTGGATATTGGTTTCCACCCACCTATTCCAACTAGCTACTCTTGATAGTTGTTAGTTCAACACGTTGTTATGTAATTCTTTGTAATTGTGGGTTCTACACTTTCAGGGAAGCCCTACACATTTTCCAGGTGGAGATTGGTGGCATCCCACCTAGTCCAACTGGATTATTTTGGAAATTTTCATGTCAGTACATCTTTATGTACTTTCAAGGTCATTTTTGGGCCCTCAAAAGTGTTTTTTTGGCTTTCCACAGTCAAATTGTAGACATAGTCACAATTTGATGACATAATGTATATTTCTCGAAAAGAAATTTCCAACGGGCTATCATGCGCCTAAAACAAAGGTTGTATGCAAAAGTTACGACCCCGAGAGGTTGAGGTACCAACTTACCCATCGAGGCCCACATAACTTTTGGCATTTCATCTCCTAGGGTTAGGTTTTTGGATGTCTAGTGTTTTGGCATTCATGAGTAATAATAAAAAGGCCTTTGGAGCCTCATTGTAATCATTCTACTTAGACATATGCGCATAGTAGCCACATCTCTTCTCATAGATAGCTACCACCATTCGAGCAAGTTGTTTTCAGTTCTGTAGTTTTACAGTTTCAGCCTATTTTATTTATTCAATAAAAGTTATTGTTCACTGGATATATTTTGTTGTTCTCCATATCTTTGTGTTATTGTATTCAGTTTTTTATTCCTTTCGTTCCTCTCATAAATCCAGATCAATAATGGCCAAGGGATGAAAAAACATTTCACAGGTTTTTAATGAGGCTTCTTAGGCTTAATGATTTTGAACGAGTCACACAACAACAAGATATGACCTATGTAGGGGATATTTAGACTTCAACTAGGAAAATGAGAACCATTAAGAGGTATTCTTCACTACTGATTGGTCTGAAGGCCTTGATAATTATTGGGGGATGAAAACAAGTGATAAAAGCCAAAAATGAGGCTTCTTAAATTTGATGACCATGAATGTGAACTACAACCATCACACATGACCCATTTAGGGGATATTTGGACTTTGACTAACAATATGAGTCTTGAGTAGGTATTGCACACAACAAACTATTCTTAGGGCCTTAGGGATGAAAAAAAGTGAATTACACCCTAAATAAGGCTTATAAGGGTCAAGGGCCATGGATGAGGGTCAGAAACACCACACATTACCTCTATAGGGGATATTTGGAATCTAAATGGGAATATGAATGTTGTTAGGATATAATACCTACCATAGACCTATATTAGGGCCTTGACAATGTTAAGGGATGAAATCGAGGGACTTAGAACTTGGATGATGCTTCTCATACTTGAGGTCCATGAATGAGGCCGTGAACCACCTCACATGACTTCTATAGGGTATCTTTCATCCCCCACTAGGAATATGATCAACATTAGGTGGTTTAGTGAACCATAGACAAGTGTTAGGTCCTTAGCAATTTCCAGGGGATGAAAACAAGGAATTATGCCCTAAATGAGGCTTCTTAGTCTTAAAGGCCATGGATGATTCACACAACCACCATGCATGAACTTTCTCGAGGATATTTTGAATCAAACTAGAAATATGATCTTGATAAGTTGGTATTGTTCACTACAAATGTACTCAAGGGATTTGCAATGGTCAAGGGATGAGTATTGTACATCACAAATGAGTCTTGGGGCCTCAAAACACCAGAAATGACCTTTGTAAGGAATCTTTGGACTGACTTGAAATATGGGCATCATTAGGAGGTATTGTGTACCATATATTAGCCTTAAGACCTTGGAAATGGTAGAGAGGAATACCAAGGTCCTTAAGCACTTAATGATAATTATTAGGCACGATGTCCATGAATAATCCCTTCAACCACCATGCATGAGCCATGTAGGTGATCTTTGGACTCTCACTAGGAATATTTCTTCCAATGGGTGTTTTTTCACACCATAGATAAGCCTTGAGGCCTTAACAATGGTCATGGGATGAAAGCAAGTAACTTAGGACCTTAAAACTAAGGAGTCCCGAGTATAAATAAAAATGAGGGATATTGTGGGCTAAAGAAGGCTTTGAGACCAATATTACTTGAGCGAGTTTTAGTTCTATATAATGCATAAAATTTATGGAATGTGTATGCATTATAAACAGATATATGTTTTACAATGCACATGATATTTAAATTATGAATTTTGGCCATGATAAGTGTTGGATGTCAATATGAAAAAGCTAGTGTGTTGAGGCAATTCGTTCAATATTTGTTCAAGCCTAACAAACCTAATGTCTAGGACTAAAATTCATAAGGCTACTAGTTTTACTCTACAACTCTGTCAAGGTGTTTGATTTCAATGATATTTTTAGCTATGCATAACATAACAACTATTTATGAAAATGTAAGGGTTTATATAATTGATCATATTCTATATACATAAATTTTTAGACATTTTTTTCCCATAATACTGAGTCTTTGTATTACTGATGAGAATATATTATACACAAAAATTTTACTGTTGGCCTGCCCACAGGGAAACCAGACCAAAAAAAAAACATAACATTGTCATTCTGGATTTTCTTAGACGTCTAATGTCTATAACTGATAAACTAAAACATGGATAGCTTCTAGTTCCTGTGTGTGTTCTACTTTTCTTATTTAGTCTACTATACGAAGGTGGTAAACCCAAACCTCTCTGGTATTTTAACAAAAAACACAGATAAAACATCATAAAAACTTAGCTAATGGTTCTGTCTGCTGTCGTTAGAACTTGTGGTTAAGCATAGTCCAAATTGGACAAGTCCATGCCGACCATCTTGTCAGAAATCATGTTCATCTTGTGGTTGACCAACTTGATCTGGAGTTGCATGTCATCGGGCTGCAAGAGCACTTATTGGTGGGCTTCATGGTGGTCCAAAACAACTCTTCCCATTAGAGTTTTCAGGTGCCAATAAATGTCCACAGTTTTTAGGTATTGCAAGGACTTCCCTCAGATGATGCTAGTATCAGGAACTCATGAGATGATGGTCTTTGTCACCTCGTCGTCAGTGATGAACCTCCTTAGAACGCGATAATATTCCTTGTCCAGGTCCATTTCTGATTGAATTTCCAAAGGGGTGACAGAACAATAGGTGTCCACCGATTTTTCATCCACGTCCACTAGGCAAAATCCCAACCGGGTTCTGGGTCTGTGCGAGATGCCACTATGACCTCGGCGGGAAGAGATTCCCCTAGCCATATAAGAGGAACTGGGAAACCAGAGCACAAGACACAAGAGTAAGGAGGAGGAGGAAATTCCCACCGTAGGGTGCAACAGAGAAACCGTGGAAGGAAGCGAGGGACAACAGAAACAAACAACTAGAGAAAGTTAGTAACACAGCTAGAGGGGGATGCAACTAACATAGCCACCCAATGCCAGGACCCATGAGTGGAGGATGCGCCCATAATTATCGAGGATATGGGCCGTATCCGTCATAAAAATGAGTTGCTTCACCACCTTCCCATACCACATGCGAAGGACAGGAGGATCAAATAAGTGAGGTGAGTGTAGAAGCATGATGTGAATACCATGACAAAGTCGCTCGAATGCCAGGAAAAGAAAAGGGCTGGAAGGTTTAAACCACATGAGAAGGTGAGGTGGGTGATGGAGGCGACTGACAACTATCTATAGTGATGGAGGCCAGGTGGAGGGGGGGGGTCGGGGACCCACTGATGCTTTGAATGCATCCCTGACACCCCATATGGATGTCTATATTTAGACATTTTCTTTCTCCTAATAACACATATTATTATTTTAAAATACATTTTTATATTGTTTCTGCTACAATTTTGATAAACTTAAACATTTATAATAAAAAATTATATGTTGCACTTGTAGGAAGCAAGTTCTACAATTTTTTTTAAAAAGCCAACAAATTCATTATTTTAAGCCCCTCAAAGTGTTGCATCCACACACAATGTCATAGTTTCGGGAATTTCTAATTTTAATATTTTATAAAAAATATGAAAACATAACCAAAATTTTTGGAAAAATAAAATTGCATTAGTATTAGATGTCTTTACAACTCTAGAATAAAATTTCATAGATAAAGACTATCATTTAGTACATATAATGTTTCAAAGTGCATAACTGCAAAATATATATTTTGATTGAAATCTTAAAAAGCCATTTTTATAAAAACATTATTCTTACATAATGAAAAAAAATTCATAGATAAAGGCTATCATTTAGTACCTATAATGTTTCAAAGTGCATAAATGTACAAATTATATTTTAATTGAAATATTAAAAAACCATTTTTATAAAAGACATTATTCTTACAAAATCACACAAATGATATATGTGAGAGAGTGAAAGCTAATTCAATTTTCGACATTTATTTCTTTTTACACTATTATAAATTTGTTGTGGTTGTATTTCAATTTCATAAATAAAGACTATCATCTAATACCTATAATGTTTCAAAGTGCATAAATGTACAAATTATATTTTACTTAAAATCTTAAAAAGCCATTTTTATAAAAACATATTCTTATACAATCACACAAATTATAAATGTGAGAAAATAAAAACTAATTCAATTTTTGATATTTTATTCTTTTTACGCTATTATAAATTTGTTGTGGTTATATTTTTAATTATCTCTCAATGTTTTGTATAACAACTAAGATGTAAGAAAAAATAAAAAATACTCATAATTATATATCAACTTTATAAACATTTAACATAATTTTACACTTTAATAAAATTAATTTAAAATTCTTAATAAAAAGAGAATATCAAATGATGTAATCGCAACTCATCCACTAAAACTTTCAATCCCTACATCATTATCATGTCAACTTACTATTGGCTAAATATCCAAAATCAATGACAACTTGGTTCACACATTAAATGATATTATACACTACCATGGATCATTCTCAAAGGAAATAATCTATGAGTAGACATAAAACTCAAAATAAGCTATGAGAAGACATGAAAATGGATCTATTGACTAAATATCCAAGTCAAAACTCATTTGGTAAATCTAACACCAACTCAACTTAGAGGCTCAACCCGATCTTATGGTGGGACATCATTCTCAAGAGGGAGTGGTTTGATATGTCTATTTATCAACACCATCCACTGAGTGCCTACTCTACCACAGTTCATTTTTACATTCAATAGTAAGACCAAACTCAACTTTTACTTCATCTCTATTAGCTTGGTAGAATAACATCTATGAAGTTGGCATTCACTCGAGATTATTAACCTTATAACAACCATGATTGAAGTTGAGTTTCACTTGATGAATTTCTAGCTACCTAAGTCAACATTTGATTTGAGTTAATGATTTATTAATTCCACTTATGAATACACCTTAAGTTGTGAAAAGAGGTGTGAAGGGAAGGGATGATACATCGTTGAGTGACATTAGAAAACCCCACGAGGATGTGATGTTAATTTAAACCTTGGAGTTTTTGAAAAAATTCACATTATGATGTATGATATTATGCAATTTTATTATTAAAAAATAGATTAATAAACTAAATTAAATTAAGATTAAAATTTAAATTATTTATTTGAATAGAGTTATGTTAGGATTATTAAAAAAGACCTGGTTTTCTATTGTGGAATTTTTAGGTTAATTATGTGAGTATTGGAATTTTTAGGTTAGAGATGTTGAGTATTTGGTATTTTAAATTATAAATTTTGTTGATTCTAGAAACATTATAAAAGTGATCATTTTTATTTTTTAAAAATAAATAATGATGAAAAATATTTAGTTAAGAACATGTGTTTTATCATTAAAGGTTATAGGTTATACCTTTCTAGATTTTAGCAATCAAATCATTATGTGGAGGGGTCTCTTGTCCCACAAACAAAGGGGTCTCATACACCAATTTAATGTCTAACTTGATCATAACCTTAACAAAATATACATATACATAATATAAAATTTAAATTTTAAAAATTAATTTTTTAAAAATTCAACAAAGTTATTATAAAATTTTGAATATTTATAGAAAATTTTGAATATTTAAAATATTGTACAAAAATTCTACTTTGACATAATTTTTCATATTAAAAAATAAATTATATATAAATTTTGTTTTATTAAATTTTAAATTTATTAAATATATAAAATAATTATTTTTTTAAATATCTTAATTTAAAATAAATATAAACCTTTTTTCCCCTAAATATTATTGTATAATTTAAAATGTATTTCATTTTTTTTCCCTAATATTATAGTGTACCAATTTAAAATGCAACTCATTTTATTTTTTCTTTTCTTTTCTAAAATATTATGTTATACCAATTTAAAATGTATCTCATCTTTTTTTTTATGTCAAAAGATGCTCTACAAATTAGTATGGGAGAGATGTTATCAAGCTACATAATGTAAAATTACATTAATAACTTAAAAAAAAAATACAAATTGACTCAATTACACTTTGAACAATTACATATAAATCAACTCCATTACACACATATAAAATAATATCAATTATCCAACCTGGGATATATACAGTAAGTACCTTGTGTTAAATATCTTAATATGACGTGCACTTTTGGGCGAGTTTTAGTTCTATATAATGCATACATATTATTGACATACGTGCATGTTTTATAATGCACATGATATTTGAATTTTGAAGTTTGGTGAGGATAAGTGTTGGATGTCAATATGAAAAAGCCAGTGTGTTGAGGCAACTCATTCAATATTAGTTTTATTCTTACAAATTTAGTGGCTAGGAATAAAATACAAAGGGTTATTAGTTTTCCTCTTGAACTCTATTAAGGTGTTTGATTTCTATGATATTTTTAATTATGCATAATATAACAATTATTTATGAAAATGTAGGGGTTTATATAATTGATTAGATTTTAAATATATACATTTTTATAAATTTTCTCCCTTATTAACACATTATTATTTTAAAATATATTATTTTAAGCTTAACCATTTATAATAAAAAAATATAGTTTGCACTTGTAGAGAGAAAAATCTACAATTTATTTTTAAAAAGATAACAAATTCATTATTTTAAGCACCTCAAGTGTTGCATCCACACACAATGTCATAGTTTCAGGAATTTCTAATTTTAATATTTTATAAAAAATATGAAAACATCACCAAACTTTTTGGAAAAATAGATTTGCACTAGATGGAAAAACTAGCAGTGTGACTATAAGAAAAACAAAAGAAGATAGATTGAGATTGATCACAATGTAAACTCATTGTTATTGATTACATTTTTATTATTTAAATTTTTCACCATTCACCATTGTTACTTTATTTCTATTCAACTTATTCCTCATGTAAATCTTAAAGTATACTTTTGAATAATACTTTTTATGTTCTCAACAAAATGAGTACATTTAAAATGATCAAATTCATCTCAGACATATACATAATTTTGATCATCTACAAATTGTGTCACTATACTAAAAACTGGAGTGACATTGATCCTTCTCGATAATACTCTCTATACTTTCGACCAACTGAGAAAAGTGAGTAAATTTTAAATAATTAGATTAATCTTAGACATATACATATACAATGTACATAATGTTGATCATCTACAAATTTTGTGTGACCGCCCATGACTGAAACCAACCTAGATCCATCTTAATCTCAAATCTATCAGGCATTGAGAGGGATCAAATCTCTCGAGGTGTAAAACTTTCCTCAAGTTTTTCACTCTAAAAGAGGTTTTCACCTCAAGAGATTGGATCTTAATATATATGGGGTTAAGATGGATCTAGGCTAGTTTAATACAATTATGAAACACACAAAAGATTTCTTTCATCCATTTCATCTAAAATATAAAGTTTATAAAACAAAATATTTGAGTATGAGGTTAAACTTCAATTGAGTGTAGTATCTCATGTATGAGATTAAGGCTAGATGTCACTTATAAGTACATGACCTCTTTTCCAAAGTCTCATCGATAACTAGTATGGGATATTAGGTTATTTCTGGATACTATCATGGTTGAAATCGCCATTTGGTCTTGAAGTAAGACCTAAGATTGCTTCTAATTGGCTAAGAGCTCATCTTCTGATATAAGGAAATATGTTAATGACCCAAAACCCATAAACATTTGCATCTAAAGAGAGTAAAAATTTAAACTATTTCAATCGTAGTCTGAACATTCTACATTTTTGTTATTTTCTAGGGATATTTTCCATTTATGTTTGTTTGAAATCCGGCGAGAAATGGTTGAATATGTAGATTTTAGTAGTTAAATATGTATAATCCAAGCATCCCAAGGGTTTTTTAGGATGCTAAATCCATTGATGTATTAAGAAATACAATTTAAACAATAAAAAATTGTGATTTCCCACAGATTTATATCGCCAAATTTTGATAGAAAATGACAAAACCTAGAACATTTAGACAACACCATTATTTAAAGTGACACAATTTTGTTTAAATAAATCTTTACTACTTGTTATCCCCGATATTTAGGGATAACTAGGAGATCATGTCTCGAGGCCCACATGGTCCTAGACATGGAGTACCGAGAG
>ML799462.1:220443-251083 GCA_009831015.1 Picea engelmannii | reverse complement strand
CCCAGCTAGGGGTTTTTGGACGTTCTAAATCCATTGGAGCCATCTATTTGGAATTTTGAGCATTTTAAAGAACATATTTGAGCACTTTGAGCAAATAATACAAAAGATCCATTGGAAGCTGGACTAGGAGATGTAGCCCAAGAGAGGGGTGAACTCCTTTATCATTTGATGTGTTATGTGTTTTCTGTTCACTATTTATTGCTATTTTTTATATGCATCTTGAATGAGTAATTTCTATAAAAATTTGTGTTGCAAAATTGATCCATTTTCATTTTAACACATGAATTAAATCTTGCAAAATAATTCCAAGAATACAAGTCTTCTTCATTTTTAGATCACCCTCTTAGAAAGAAATGGTATGCATTGCATTGAGTTCCACCAATAGGTGAGGAAACTTATATTTAATTTGGCCCCTAGTGAGCCACTTGCCTTGGTGTAGGAGTTGCCATGCCTTGACAACCCAATAAAGTTGGATCATTTGTTGGCAAGTGCCCTTGAGCTATGTGTGCACTATCTAATTAGTGGATGCCTATTGCATGCAATCAGGGTTGAGCTTTGTAGGTGTCAACTATTCTGCGATCTGTAAGGTGTCCAATAATGGTGGAAAATATGGTCGAAGGAGGTCCACATTGAACACTAGGTGAAAGCCAAGGAAGGGTGGAGTGTTGAGCTCAAAAGCATTGCTACCCACATCCTTGGTGATAGTGTAAGGACCATAGTGAAGTGGGTGGAGCTTTCGATAGGGCCTTGTAAAGCTCTCTTTCTGCAAATGTAACTAGACCTTGTCTCCCACTTGAAATTGGTGTGGTACCCAGTGTTGATCATGGAGATGATTGTACTTAGCATTGACTTTCTGCAAAATCACATGGACCTATTGACAGATGTGTTGAATCCGCTAAATGAATCTGGTGACTTTGTCTGCCTCATACTGAACATGTCAATATTATGTCGGTTTGGTGGCAAGAGGTAGTGCAACATCAATGGGACCCAAGGGTTGGAATCCCAACCCCACCTAAAATGGGCTATGGTTGGTGGAGCTATGGAGAGCCTTGTTGTAGATGTGTTGAACATAGGGAATACTCTCATCCCATGTACGTGGATGCTTAGAGTTGTAAATGCACATGATGTGCACAATCATTTGATTGACGACCTTTGTCTGGCCATCGATTTGGGGGTGGAAAGCAGTGTATATAGTGAGCTTGGTGTCCAACAATGATCTGGGTGGATATTAGTGGCCACCCACCTATTCCAACTGGATCCTCTTGACAATTGTTAGTTCAACACGTTCTTCTGTAACTCTTTCTAATTGTGGATTCTTCAATTTTGGGGCTATTTGAATTCCTACACAACTTCCAGGTGGATATTGGTGGTCGCCCACCTAATCCAACTATATTATTTTGGAAGTTTTCATGTCAGTACATCTTTATGTACTTCCAGGGTCGTTTCGGGGCATTAAACAATGTTTTTTTGGCTTGCCACAATCAAAATGTAGACAAAGTAACAGTTTGACGGCATAATGTGTATTTCTCGAAAATACCTTTCCAATGGGTTATCACGCACCTACAAGAGAGGTTGTATGCAAAAGTTACGACCCTGGGAAGTTGAGATACCAACTTACCCATCGGGGCCCACATAAATTCTGGTGTTTCATCTCCTAGGGTTAGGTTTTTGGATGTCTAGGGTTTTGGAATTCATGAGTAATGTTAAAAATTCCTCTAGAGCATCATTGTAATCATTATGCTTAGACATATGTGTGTAGAAGCCACATCTCTTCTCAGAGATAACTACCACCATTCGATCAAGTTGTTTTCAGTTCTGTAGTTTTATAGTTTTAGCCTATTTTATTTATTCAATAGAAGTTATTGTTCACTGGATATCTTTTTTTGTTCTTCATATCTCTGTGTTCTTGTATTCAATCTGTTATTCCTTTCATTCTGCTCATAAATCTGGATCAATGGTATCAGAGCGGTCTGATTTTCATTTAATTTTCTTTGTGCATGTCCCCGACAAGATATGGGTACAAGAAGTTGGGACTCGAACCAGTCGAGAATTTGCAATATCGGCCACGTCAAGCTCGAAAAAAACTTGTGGGGGACGAGAAGAAAGATCATGGAGCAGGAGATCCTTTTAAAATGTTGCTCAAGGAAGGCCTTGCGCAACAAAGGAACAAAAATGATGGACAACTTTGCACAGATCCTTCGGTGGTTGCCCATAGGAGACGCATCTTCATCAAACAACCATGTAACCCCCTTCAAGGTACAAGTAAATTTTGATATTCCATTATTTGAAGGACTGATAGATGTGGATGTTGTAGATAAATGGATGAATATGCTCGAAGGGTATTTTTTGGTCCACAATTTTTCCGACAAGGAAAAGATTACTTTTTCACTCCTCAAGGTTGTCCCACATGTTAAGGACTGGTGGGATACTTACTCTGAGGAAATGGCCATAGAGGAATCTACAATATTTGTGGTCGCCCCTACATGGGATTCCTTCAAGGATTCCATTAAAGAATAGTACTGCCATGTTGGAAGCTATGAGGACTAGTACACAAGATGGACCACGTTGCATCAGGAAAGGGACCAAACAGTACCATATTTCACCAATATTTTCCATACCATGCACACCAAATTGGGTATCAAAGACTTTGAAAAACATCTGGTGCTCAAATATCACGGTTGTCTACATAGATACATTCAAACAGAAATGGATTTTTTGTACATCACATCAGTAGGTGCGGATTATAGATATGTTGTCAAGATCGAGCAGAAATTTAAGCAGAAGATGCGATAGTTTGGATCTGCAAACTCCTCACAACTAAAGCAGGGAAAAGGTGGCCCCAACCCACAAAAAAAGGGACAGAGAAAAGATGTTCACACTTAGGAAAACCAGTCCAAGCCACAACCCAATAAGGTTGATGAGATGTCGAAGAAGGACATGGGAAAATGGTGTGAATACCATAAAAAACCTTGGAACAACACCGAAAAATGTCTCTCCAAGAAGTCACTTGTGGCCAAGCTGAAAGCTTCTGAGTTAGAGGTATATTATGACTCTGAACTAAATCCATAAAGTGGGAAGTGGATCGTCGATGCCAAACCGAGTGTCATTGTCGCTACCACCAAAGTCCAAACAAGAGAACCAAAAAAACATTGTTTATGGCTCCAAAATGGCCCTGGAAGTACAGGAAGATGTACTGACATGAAAACTTCCAAAATAATCTAGTTGGATTAGGTGGGCGACCACCAATATCCACCTCGAAGATGTGTAGGGATTCAAACAACCCCAAAAGTGTAGAACCCACAATTACAAATAATTACAGAAGAACGTGTTGAATTAACAACTGTCAAGAGGAGCCAGTTGGAATAGGTGGGTGGCCACCAGTATCTACCTGGATCAATTATCAAGGCCCAAAACTCCTTTATGGTGTGTGATACTAACTAATGGTTCTCATGTTCCTATTTGAAGTCTAGAAATCCCCTATAGAGGTCATGTGTGGTGGTTGTAGGCCTCGTTCATGGCCCTTTATACCAATGCACCTTATTAAGGTCCTAAGTCACTTGTTTTCATCCCCGAACTATTTTCAAGGCCTTGAGACCTATTTGTGGTGTGCAAAACCACCTAATGTTGGCCATATTCCTAATGTGAGGCCAAATATCACTTATATATATTATGTAGGTATTTCAAATCCTTATTCATGGTTGTTAAGCTTGAGAAACAACATTTATGAACTAATACCCTTGATTTCATGCCCTAACCATTGTCTAAGCCACAAAACTAGTTGTGGTGTGTAATACCTCCTAACAACACACATATTTCTAGTCAGAGTCCAAAGATCCCCTATAGAGGTCATGTGTGATGGTTATAATCCTTGTACGTGGTTGTTTAGCCTAAGAAACCCAATTCATGGACTAAAGCACTTATTTTGATCATTTAACCATTGTTAATTCCCTAAGACACATCCATGATGCATAATACCAACTAACAATGCTCATATTCTAAGTCAAATTCCAACAATCTCCATTAGATGTCATATATGGTGGTTTGAGGCATCATTTATGGCCATTAACCTCAATAAGAATTGTTCAAGTTATAAGGCCCCTTATTTTATCCCTTGACCATTGTTAAGGCCTTAATACCCATAAGTGTTACATGTTGGATCTCAAAATTGCACCTTAAAAAATAAGTGTTGCAATACCAATGATAAAAGATTGGAGAAACATAGGAGACTATGCATTATCACCACAACAACTCTTTTTTGACTTTTGACTATTTATTTTCTAGATTAAGTGGGGCTTCCCTCATATAAATTCAAAGAGACTTAAATCCTTATGTATTCAATAATTTTAATGAAACTATAGGAATGGAGTAAGAAATGGGATAGTTAAATTTGTATGATTGGTGCCAATTACTTGGACTATCATGGAGTTAAAATGGACAAGGATATGGATTGAGTGTATATGGAGAGATTTGATAGGGTATCTAGCTCTAGAAAAATCCCACAAAATCAAGTGAATTTCATCTCTTATGAATACAAACCAAACAAATTTTGATCAAGCAAATACCTCTCCACAATTTATTAACTATAATCAAGCTAAATATTAGGGCCAATTGATAACTCTAGTCAATCAAAGCTCCTTATACAACATGGTTTGATTAACAACAATTTCCATTCAAATTTCTTGTATTGTAAACTTCGAGGGGTTGAAATCACAATTCAATTCATAAATGTCTCATAAAACTAAAGGGAGATGTAACCATGATAGCAAATGAAAACGAATTGAATTATTCAAGGAAAATAATTACATCAATCTTAAGATGAAATCAACACACATAAAGCTTGAGCATAGAGTGAATTTTAACAAACATTGGCTCTATTGATATCTTTCTAAGTATATCAAGTTTCATCATATTCCCCGCAATAAACAAGAGTTACCATTTTCTCTTGTACCAAATGCCCAAGGTAGTTTGCATAAAGCTTAGCATACTTTGTATTGTCATATGCAACAAGATTATGAGCCACTTGTATTGTACTTTCATTGTCACAATACACTATAGTTAATTCCATATGAGGAAACCCAATTTCTCCCATCATGTGGAAAGGCCTAGTTTCCTTAGTTCCAACATTTATTTCTCCATTTTATTCAGCTTCATTGGTTGATAAGGAAACAACAAGTTTCGTTTTACATGATTAAACAATTGAACTATATCCTTTGATATATCAAACAATCATATTTGCATACTTCAAATGGATCTCCCTCAAATCCTCCTTGAACCTAAAGACCAAAATAACATCAAATGCAATATCGAATCTACTACAAATCAAATAAACAAGTCTCCTAAAGTGTTGTGTACATAGTAGCATTAACCTTTGAAGAATCACGTTCTTTAGTCATAACTCCCAACTAAAATGGATTAAAATAGGGATTACAATGTTCAATCTTAATTATGTTCAAGAGATCCAAGCCAGGGATGATTTTAAGGATGGAAATTTATATTAAAATGTAGAAAATGGGCTATTATTACTAGTCCTTATAATGCAAAATGTAAAATGTTTGGCTATAGTTCTGTAAAAATATTCAAATTTCTAAGGATTTTATATACTTTCTATAACATTTTAGTGATTTTTGAGGTAAAATAATTTTATTCTATGGAATTTGGGTGAATCGTTTTTAGAAAAAATGGAAATTGGCAAATCGTTTGTTGGGAAAAACCATGAAAAATTAGCCCATTTGCAAAATTTAGCCCCTAAAATCATCTATGATCCAAGCATACATTGATTGATAAATGAAGATACCATCATCCAATTGGATAACTTGGATGCTAAGAAAAAAATGCAATAGAACTACTTGGTCATTTCAATTGTATCCTTCAATTTCTCCTTTATACCATAATTTAATCACCATTGTTTCTAGGGATAATCAAATAGTCCACATATAGTACAATAAATGTAACTACATTTTTTTTTGTTAGCTAAATATCCCTGACTTGCGGGATTGGCATGTGGCTAAGATGCCATGACCGAGGGGCATCTAAGCCATCAAAATCACTCGGGGATCACACTCAGCTTGGACCGTACCAACCCTTAACATTGTTGGATTTGAGGTGTCCCCAGAGGTTTCGAACCAGTGACTTCACTTACGGAGTGCCTTAACAATGCACACCCTCATCGACTGCTCTACACCATGGGGACAATCAATGTAACTACATCACTCACATGAAACATATAAAATAGTTATCAAATTCACTCCACTTAAAACCAAGTCAAAGAAAGAAGCTATGAATTCTCTCATATCATTCCCTAGGCACTTATTTCAAGTCGTACAAAAATTTATTTATTATGAAAAAAATATTACTATCCTACATAAAAATTGGTGCTTTCTCTATATATACATCCTTAGTGATATCTTCATGTAAGAAGGTACTCTTCACATCCATCTAATGTATCTCCCAACCAAAACTAGTAGCAAGAGCAAGAACAATTTAAACATAATTCATCATGGCCACTAGTGGAACTATCTCTATATGTAGTTGAAACCTTCCCATTGAAAAAATCCATTTTCTACCAAGTAAGAAATATGTATATCACCAACACCATCTAATGTAAAATTTGTTTGATACATTAATTTACATTCCATTATATTCTTTCCTTGTGGGTAGGGAACGAATTCAAAAGTCTTGGTTTTAGCAAGTAAATATATGCTTCGATCATAATAGTCTACCATTTAGGCATGTCGTGTGCATCTGCACATGTTTTATCATTACATGTATCTAACACACATGGCATGACTACCCATTGTTTCTATCCACAAGTCTTCTTGATTTAGACACATCACCTACATCCATGCTTGCAATCTCAATGGTCTTTATTACCCATTTGGGATAAAAAAAAAAATCATGATAGAAGGTGTCTCTACAATGCATTTATCATGAATAACCTTAGACATAATGCCACCCAATTTATAACTAGAAACTAGGCCAATAGTCAAATCAACAATAGAAATCCAACTAAAAACTAGTTAGGATAGTTTAATTGATTAAAAAATCACACTTGTTGGTTTAGAAATTGAACTATTTAATTCATAAATATTCATTATTTTAACTTAAATCATGACCTAAAATACCAAAATAAGATGTCAATAAAGCAACAACATCTAAATACATGCTCATTAAATATTACATCTCATTGACTAATAAATTTTTAAGAAACTCTAATAAATATATTTTAAGCTTGTACAAATATCACTTTGGTGAATGTTGATTATCAAGGTGTTAATCCTACTTAGATCCAAATCCTCAACTTTGGTTAAACTATGTGTTCCTTAAAAAGCTTCCTTAAATTAATCTATTCCTTCCACTTCTTGGAAAATCAAATATTTAAAAACATGATTTTTACTAAAGTATAGCTTAAAATAGAAAAAGAAAATGTGAAAGCAACTCCCACATACATGCTCATTAAATATAACATACCATCGACTAATCAATTCTTAAGAAATTTTGCTAAATACTCTTTCAGTTGGTGTACATATCAATTTGAATCTTCTCAATCTTGTTCTCAAGGTGTTGAATCCTACTAAGATTTACATCCTTAATTTTTGTTAATCCGTGTGTTCCTTTAAAAGCTTCCTTCATATGACTCATTCCTTCCTCTTTTAAAGGGGAGAAATCAAGAATCCGAGACCTTTACATCGGATGAATTATGTAATTAAACGGGTGCCTTGTTAATTTCTACTAACAAAAATTGTCATTAATGAGTTATTTATGAAATTTTTTGTTTTAATATATAAACTTAATATTGTATTTAAGCAAAGGATGAGTTTTCATTATTATAATGATCTATCAAATGTTACATCATTATGTATTTAAGCAAAGGATGAATTTTCATTATTATAATGATCTATCCAAATGTTACATCATTAACATTGTTAATGTGAACAATGAACTAATGTCATTATAATGATCTTTCCATTCAATATTATGCCCAATGACTAGAGACTATAATCCAGAATTAAGAATGGGCATAAGTTCCAATATTATTACCCACATTGACAAACCCTACACAAGGGCGAAGCTTGCTCTCTAAGATTTAAATATAGGTATTATCACATCAACCATTCCAATAATCGCTAAACAATAGTCTAATAGACAAATAAATATTCATAAATATTTGAATATAAGTACATTTTCTCCAATTTGTTGATGTTACTAAAATTATTATTGAGATTTGCCTCACTTAAATATAATACTTGTCCAATTGATTTTTGTTTTTAATGTTTTGGGTTTCTATATTCCCATTATAAAACATTTTATCCCGAAATTCCAATAAAAAAATGTTTATATTTATGAAAAATGTTTATCATTTATAAATCTCCCTACCTATTATTGTTTATATCATTAGTGAAAAGATTGTTAATACTTATCTATTATTGTTTATATCATTAGTGAAAAGATTGTTAATACCTTGCATGGCCAAATAGCCAATATTTGTTACATTTAATCCTCGGTATAGGTGAACCAGTGATAGTATAAATAAAATGCTATGGAGATTTCTAAAGTAAGAAAAAACTTAAATTCTCTAATTGTAGAAGAAAAAAGCTTAATAGAAACATTCAACTAGCCTTAATAAGAGAAAAAGAGTGAATACTAGTGTACCATCTAATATCCAAACCAATATGAACCCAAGAAAAAAGCAAGTTTGTAATATTCTTAAATTCAATAACATCAGTCTAGATATATGATAACTCCAGATCCATTAAAGCCTTTGAGGTGGAAACCATTTTTAGAGTGTAAAATTTTCATGAAGGTTTGCACCTTGAGTGATTTGTTCCCTCTTAGTGCTTGATAGATACAAAGTTAAGATAGATCTAGGTTGGTTATGTAAGGTGGTACATATGTAATATATTATGCAGAAACGTAAATATTTAGCAATTATCAAGGGAACATCAAAATATTGAGAGAGAAATACCAAAAATATTGTATTTCTTCAAAGAAAGCAATGTTCACTTGCCTCTTCGAGGGGGAAAGCTCCAGCAAAGCAAATCTATGTTACAATATTTTCTCAAGAAAATTTTTTGCATACCTCCTACTCTTACTTATACTAATTCTATCTTCTAAAGAACATTCTAGAGGAATATCTTTCTAGAAGTAGAAACTTCTATTAGGTCTTCTTACATTGACTTGTTCAAATTTATTTAATAGGCCTTATTAACTAATGTCCGCCTTTATTGCATGGAAAATATATCATGCTAACTAATCACCAACTAAGAGGGGTTAGGATTGGATCCTAACAGGTTACAACCATGGGTAGTCGTGTCAAAACTATTTTGATCAAAAAATTATCTCAAATCATTGACCAATATAACTAATCTCCCTCCAAAAGGAATAGATTTAATTTTCAAAAAAAAACTTGTGTTAACAACATTTCCCTTATAAAACTCATATCAATAATAAGAATATATTTGACATGTATGATCTCCTTTCGTGAGTTAGTCAAATGTGACCATTGTAAATTGATCATGTCACTAATTGGTATAGAAGTTCAAATTGCATTGTTGATGAAAATATGTTGAACGCCGCAACACTAGTTGATGCCAAAATAACAAAAGTGATATTCTTAGGAAGAGAATTAATTATGAGTACATGTTTAACAACTCCAATCAGTAAGACTTTCTAGTAACCACAATCTCCCATAATAAGTCTTCCATGGTTTTATATCTATGTTTTTGTCACTGCACATTTTAGCTTGATGTTATGTCTTCTTTATCCAGCACTTTGTTCTAGAGTTATATGTTGTCATTGATTCACTCTTTGCAATCTATGTCATTCACAATATTATTTTCTTCATTCTTCCATTTGTTTATGTGATTCATTCCCTTTGTGTCTATTAAACTGTTCTCACACTACCCTTCTTTATTCTTTAATTTTATTGTTATTAGTGTTATTATTACGAGAAGATATGATTATGTTTTATTCGATATTTTACTCCATATATATACTTTATAACACACCAAAAAACAATGAATTCATTGCCTTGCAAGAAATAAGGTTATCACTCATTACAAAAATCAATACATGGTAAAAAAAAAAATTAATAATTATATAACTGAAATCCATATATAATAAAGAAAGACATTATAATCACTCTACATTGAAATCAATGCCCCAAAAGAAGGGACTTGATAACTTTGAGTATCACTCTACATTGAAATCAATGCCTCTAAAGAAGGGGCTAAATAACTTTGAGCATCACTCTACATTGAAATCGATGCATCATCTAAAGAAGGGACTTAATAACTTTGATACCAAAATTGATGCTAAAATCAATCCAAACTAAAAACAAATCATCTAAAGAAGGGACTTAATAACTTTGATACCCAAATTGATGCTAAAATCAATCCAAACTAAAAACAAAACTTTATCATTGTATGCTTGAATCATAATATTTAAGCTATTTTTATCATTTTATCCAAAGAAAATTTTCAATTTTTTATCCAACACTAATGGATTATGAAAAACAGTTTAATTGTGTGTAAACATAATTCTTGATTTTTTTTATAACATATGTGATACAATTATGGTTGAGAACATGTGTTTCCTTTCCTCCTAAAAGGTCACACATGTAATAATCTTCCACTTTACTTTCACATACATAATAGTTTAGTTTTGCATAACTTTCAGCCAATTACCTATTGACTTTACTTTTACATCCCTTTGTAATTTTGAAAAATCTACAATTTAGTATGCAACCAATACCCAAGAATAATTCATCATTATTTACATATTCAAAAAATTAAAACCAATCCACTTTACTTCACATATATAATAGTTGAGTTTTGCATAACTTTGAGCCAATTACCTATTGGCTTCAGTTTTACTTTCATTTGATTAAAAAAATGATTAAACAACATAATTCTTTAATTTAAAATTCTAATTGCTTGTATGATTTATCTTATATTTTTTAAAAATAAAAAGTTCAATTATTTTATTATTTTATATTGAAAACTTATTCTTTATAATATTAAAATAAAATAGTTTAAAAGAATTGGATTTAATAGTGGAAAGGTAAGAGTTTCAATTTTGACAAGTTTCAATGCCATAACAATAATAATCAATGAAACTATAAAATAATATCATTCTATGGTAACCATGTTAGGCTTCTCCCATGGGGCAATGCACACAAAATGGTGAGCCCACTTCTTTGTCACCACCCAACTTTTCAACACTCTTTTCAACAATGTCACATGTAACTCAGCATGCTTCCTCCCCATTAAACTTTCCCGTCGCTTGGGACGTTACTTTCCCTTCACGTCCAAGCTCAAGCTTCCCCGAAATTTGGTTGCAACTTCGGTTAAGCGTGTTATACAATATAGAAAACCCATGGGCCTTTTAAGATCAAAAGATACATATAAAAACAACGCATACACATGATCCATCTAGCCAACGTAGCAGGCTGGCGAGAAACATGAGATCGATTCATTAAACTCATTATTTCTTTTGGCATGCAAAGCCATGCATCGGTTGACAAAAAAAAATGAAAATCCCATGATTTAGAGTGGCAAACAACCAAAGCTTGCACCAGGATGGTGCAGCTGCACTGATTGCAATTGGCTTTCAGCAAGAAATGTGAGAACAATTCACATTGAATAGCATTGCCCACAATCCATCCATCGATTAACGTATCATATACGTTTAGTAAGGTTCAGTTTCACACAGAGGGGCAGTGCTCCAACTTATTCATTTGTCCCCCATTCCGGGCTGAATACCGTTATATAAATGTACATTTCGACTCGAGAGCAAACCACCGACGAGTTTTCTCGAGAATTGCTGCATCGACTGTGAATATGGCTGCCCAACTGAACTCAATCCTCACTTACACTGGCAGCTGGGAATTAGGCTTTTCAGTTTTCCTCTCTTGTTTGCTAATTCTTTTTGTGAATCAAGACCATATAATCAAGGTGGTCTTAGCAGCTAATTCTGACGAAAATCCAGCTGTGCCATCGTTGCCTGGCGTTCCTGTGATGAATTATCTCAGGACTTCGAAGTTTTCAGAAGGATATGTCAATCTATGGGGTGCCCAACACCAAAATGTTTCTGACGATGAGTCCTCAGTAACACTCACATTGGACAGATCATCTGGTAACACGCCTCTCTCCCTTTTCTGTGTCTGAAATTCAACATGGCTTCAAATTTATTTATTTTGATGTAAAACTACGTGATATGTTGTACAGGCAGCGGGTTCAAGTCGAACGAAGCATACATGTATGGTTTCTTCAATGCTGCTGTTAAACTTCAGGCGGGATATACTGCAGGAATCATCACTTCATTCTATGTAACTATATATCCATCCTCTATGTTTTGTTTAATGCATCAATTGATGAATGTACTGAAAGTGGAAATTAATTCAGATGATGGTGAGTCTGATTTGTTTTGTATGATTATGACATTTGATCAGCTGTCAAATAGCCAAGTTTATGAAGGTTGGCATGACGAAATAGACATAGAATTTCTGGGAACAATCCCAGGGGAGCCTTACAAACTCCAGACCAACGTCTATGGAAACGGGACAGGAGATGGAAGCCATATCATCGGCAGGGAACAGCAATTCCATCTCTGGTTCGATCCCACTGAAGACTTTCACAACTATACCATTCTCTGGACACCTCGTCAAATTCTGTATGTATAATTAGTCCTAAAGGCGTACACCTATTGATAATGGGCACACTTAATGATATTTTAACTATAAATTTCAATAATATCGTTATCAATTAAAGATGATAGCATATTCTTAGTTCTTTTTCCATTTTTAAAAGCTTCTCTTAATCTCTCATTATTTTTTAACATTTCCTTAATATGATTAAGAAATTACTGTGTGGCCATCTAATTGCCAAGGTAAAATGATTAACAAACTTAATTGAAATTACAAATTTACTTCACTGTTAACTTTTTATCATTTTACAGTATTAGATTTACATTTGTATCACTTTTACTTATAACAGCAACATAATTGCAATCAATAGTTTCATATTCTTCAGTCATTTCATATTCTTCATATTCTTCGTTTCATCTTACCAGCAGTTTAACCAATTAGCAGCTGTGCTAGTATTATATCATACTCCCACTCCTAATTATAGTCACCGTTTTCTTGATTTGATAATGGCATAACCAATTAGCAGCTGTGCTAGTATTATATCATACTCCCACTCCTAATTATAGTCACCATTTTCTTGATTTGATAATGGCAGATGATGAAATTAATGGGTTCCTGTGGTCTGGTATGGCAGGTTTATGGTGGACAGTATTCCCATCAGAAGTTTTCCTATGGTGAAGAGCCTGGGAGTGATTTATCCTTCAAAGCCAATGTCAGTTTATGCAACGATATGGGACGCGTCTTCATGGGCGACAGATGGGGGGAAACACAAAGCCAATTACAGTTACCAGCCATTCGTCGCCACATACACAAACTTCATCACCGTCGCCTGCTCTCCAATATTGAAGGAGTACTGTTCACAGGGCAGTTTTTTGGATTGTCTTTTGCCTCCCAAGCTCAACGAGTACCAGCTTCAAGCTCTCGAGTTCGTGCAAAAGAATTACATGGTCTACGATTACTGCCAAGATTTTAAGCGATATCCCGGGGGCTCGATGCCGGAATGTGCTGCAGTGCCCGCTTCTTCCATAACCTCAGCTACTTTCAAGGATTCAATAAACCTCCCTTGAGTGAGTGAGAGAGGATTATCTGTTAATAAAATGAAATGGGGAGTGCAATCATGTATGCCATAAATTATACTTAATAATTAAAAGAGCTTACCACACGAAGTAATGTATACCAGGCATTTGAAGGCCAGATGAATACATAATAAGCTCATTTATCTGCTTTTTCATCTTATTCTTCTACAAGGTTTCTCATTGTTCATGCTGTTACGTTTCAGACATGCCCCGTCATGAATACTAAAAATTCCATTCAGATATTGAAGATTAGTTTTCTCAAATTTATGGCTTTTAACAATGATACTTGCCAAAAATAGCAAAGTAGGTTTTCAAGCACTAAGCACCCATTCTTCACATTTTGACAAATGAACCTTATAACTATGTCACTTTCATATTAATCCAACTCTAACTCATGTACTATAGGGCCTTTAACCATGATAGTTGCCAAAAATAAAAATAAAAAATAGCAAAGTAGGTTTTCATGCACTAACTCACCCATTCTTCACATTTTGACAAACTCACTCATTCTTCACATTTTGACAAATGAACTTTTTGTCACTTTCATATTAATATAACTATGAGTCATGTCCTATATAGCTTTTAACAATGATACAGACCAAAATTAGCAAAGTAAGTTTTAATGCACCAACTCACCCATTCCTATAGTTTGACAAATGAACTTTAATAACTATGTCACTTTCATATTAATCCAACTCTAACTCATGTCTTATATGGCTTTTAACAATGATACTTGCCAAAAATAACAAAGCAGGTTTTCATGCACTAATTCACCCATTCTTCACATTTTGACAAATGAACCTTAATAACTATGTCATTTTCCTATTAATCCAAATCTAACTCATGTCTTAATGACATCAATTTTGGTATTCAAGTTGAACTCTAACTAACTCATGTCCTAATAGCACTAACTCACCTATTCTTCACAATTTGACAAATGAACCTTAATAACTATGTAATTTACCTATTAATCCAACTCTAACGCATATCTTAGTGGCATCAATTTTGGTACTCAAGTTGAACTCTAACTCGTGTCTGAGTAGCATCAATTTTGGTATTCACTTTTTAAAATTCATCATATATTTTATAGATACTTTTATAATAAAAAAAATATGTATTTTTTAGATTAACATACCAATATAAATGAGATATGTAATAATTTTATTTATAAATCAAAATATAAATAATAAAAAAATTAATATTAGTAAAATTAAATTTAAATAAAAGTGGTTGATATATGTTGGTTTACTTAATTTATATTGAAAAAAAATAATAGACCATTGATGTATTAATATAATTAATGTATTAATTAATTTATAGTATTAATGTAAGGTATAAAATAAAGTATTAATATATTACATTAATAAATTAATACATAGTGTAATGTATTAATTAACTATCAATTGGGTTTATCTCTAATGGTCGTTTATCCAAGAAATGAGAGAGAAGTGTCTGATGGATTTCCCCAAGCTCCATTCCAAATAAAAAAAATGTATTAATTAATTAATACATATTAAACTATTAATACATTAAAACATTAAGAAAGTATTAGTACATTACTTTATTATTTTATTAATACGTTATTAAAATATCAATACATTAATAATACATTAATAAAGTAGTAATATTGTATTAAAGTATTTATTCAAATTATTAATTTACATTAGTGTATAATGTAACGTATTAATTAATTAAAAAAAAAATGGTTGGTCTCTTTTTAATATTTTTATAACTTAAAACAACTTCAGTAATCTTAAGTTTTGTTAGAAAAATATTTATTTATAGTTAGTTGAAATTCAAATTAGTATGGTTATTTCTTGAAGGATGTGATCTTTAGGAGTGGGATACCTTCATTCTTAATATTCCTTGTAGGGATATCTCTACCAGATTTTGTAGAGATATATAAAACTCATCATAATGAAGTGGTAACTAAAACATTTCACACTGAATTTATTTTATTATAATTTTAGGTTACACCATTATTGATTGTTTACAAATTTTTGTTTTCACAAAAAATTAAATCAATTTTAATATATTTAAGAAATTTGGATGTAATGCATTATTTTGATGTTTTTATAATATATAATTTATTTTTAACTATTTAATTGTTTACAAATTTGTACTTTTACAAAAATTTATCAATTCTAATATATTTAAGAAAATTGGATGTAATTCACTATGATATTTTAGAAAATATGATTATCAAATTTATTAAAGCCAACATCGTATTTGAATTAATTATAAAATATACACTATGTTGTGAAAAAGTTAAAAAATTTGGCCTTCTCTTGTTATATAAAAATTAGATTTACATATTTTTCTTCCTTTCTTTCATCTCGTAGAGGAAGAGCGAAAAACATACACATTCCAACAAAGAGCGAAAAACATACACATTCCAACAAAAGTACAGTATAGAATATATGGCAATGAAGAAATTTCTATTGAAATCAGATAAACTGCATTTACCATATGTTTACAAGCTAAAAAACAATGGTTGATTCATATATCATTTCCATTTTCTTATTTGCATTTAGTCGGAATCTTCTTGGTAAAACTATTTGATATAAAATACATCAGAAATCATCTTATATAGAAAGTAGAGGTGGAGAACACTAGATTAAAATTTAGAAAGTAGAGATGGAGAATAGTGGATTAAAATATCTACGGGTCATTGTGGTTTTGTGTGTAGATGTAATCTGTGTGTGCAACTAAAGTGTGTCGATTCAAATATTATTCTCCATTCACAGTATTCTCGCACCCCTCCTCGGCATCTATTGGTTGTGTCTCTTCTTCATTATTACCTAACTTTATGTAACATCTCGCTCTTGCACGCACTGAGCGAGCTTATTTTTTGAGGACACTTGCTTGCAAGTGATCCAGATTATTATACTATTCAGCATTTGATTATGATTATGAGGCGTTATGAATTGATGACATGTTATTTTGATGTATTGACATAGACAAGTGCTATTGACTCGGTTTTCCTGAGTGTGCGGGATTTTGGGCCTCGAGGATGTAGAGGCATTGATGAAACCCCTTGGACACCAGATCAAGTCAGGGAGTGGTTTAATGGGGGTTCAATTGTTGTATATATGACATTTGTGCATATGATTAGATGATATGATTATGGATACTATATCTGACATGATTTGTTTATGATGCAGGCTGATGATATCTTGTCAACCAGACTCACATGTGGAGTAGAGGGGTCATGCACGACTACCAGAGACGTTGAGGGAGAGGTGTGGACAGTAGCCCTGCCACATCCTACTTGCACTCTCGTCGTGGCTCAAATTATAGGTTAACGACTACCTAGTTCGAGAAGACCCACGATGCCGTGAGGGCAGACTGCGACAGTCGCTCACGATTATTCTAAGGGGCGCGCAATAAGGTAGGGGCCTTATTCCTTAGAGGCCCTTAGTCTCCCACAAGATCAACTGGCAGAGTGTTGACTCTAGGGGTTTTTGATGTCTACCAAGTCATTCAAGAGGCGAGTGGCACCCTTGGAGCACGTAGTGCATCCTGAAGGGCATGTTGCACAAGGGAAACAGGTTGAGGTGAGTGGCACCCTTGGAGTGCCTAGTGCGTCCTGAAGGGCACGTTATGTTGTTAATTAATAAATGGATAAACCTAGATGGTCGTAGGATGAATAGCGTGATGGGAAATATTTAAAACATTTCCATTAATAAAATGTCACCCAGCCTAGGAAAATAAAGTCTAGGTCTAAGTGATACTTGTGATAAAAAAAATTATCTATTTATATAAAAATAAAAATGAAAAAAAATAAATAATAATCATAATCATAATTAATCATGTGACGAGAAGGGGGTAAGTAATTCATTTAATTTATAAAAATCTTTTGGGGGATAAAAATTTAAAAAGGGGAAAAAGGGGAAATAATTGTTTTGTCACTTATGTTAATTAAAATTTATTAATAAAAAGGAAAAAGGGGAAAAAGTTGATTTTCTACACCTGGCAATATGAGTTTTAAATAAAAAAAGAAAGAGAGGAATCTGAAAGAATTAGAAAACTAGGAAAAAGTGGGAAACATAAAAAGAAAGGGGAAACACAAGGAAAAAGCAGAAAGTCTAACTTAGTAAGGTATCTAGCATTTAAGAACTTGCTAAATTAAACTCAACTAATAAATTAGTAAGGGGAAAAGTCCTTAAAACTTGTAAGGGAATATGGGGACACCTAGGAGCGATTCTAGGAGTGCCTTTAGGTGGGTGAGGGAAATAGGAGTAATTAATTAATTAATTAATTAATGGTGCAATGAAGGGGATGAGTGACACATGTACGGGGAGGATTTTTTGAATTAAATTGTTGAAAATTAAATTAAATGGGAATTTGGGAAAGTAAAGGACTTTGAAACTCTATATAATGGAGGGAGGAGAAGGTTGATGGATCTCTTCTATTATGCATAACATGCGTAATGTTACGCTGCAGAATTTTAGACTTGACTGACTTAGCTTGTGGGAGTTGGGATACCCAGCTCAGTGAAGAGTGGTAGCTCATCCTTGTGAGGCGAGCTGGGAGCTAGCTAATCTTTGGTTCAGTGTGTGTGGCCCCTTTGCGGCTGTGGGGCCTAAGGGGGAAGAAAAGTACCCCTAGCGTTGGCTGCGAGGTACCAATGAAGTATCATCGGTCGGAAAGCGAGCGATGCACGAAGCACGCGGGAAAACAACTCAGAGCGGGTGACTTGGGCTATGGTACGCTTCATTTATTTCTGCATGGTAGATTATTAGTATACTTTACGCTTTTAGTTCTGTATTTTTAATTAGGTAAGGAAAATGATTGACTTATCATTTTAATTGATAATTGAATCTCCCGCCTAGACTTAAGCTCATTATTGATTGATTCCCTTGGCTTTCGATCCCTACATGTCGTGATCGTCCTATGGTTTTAATGCTTTTGTGGTGAATTTGAGTTTCTTAATTCACCCTCATCCCTATCTCATCAGCCCTCGCTTGAGCAGTCGGCCAGGAGTCGGATCGATGGTCATCACTTCAATGTTAATAGACCTATAGATCCTAATGCCTTACTTTTTTGTGTGTGGATGATGAGAGAAGGATGAGTTTGCCCAGCAATTTACCCCTTCTTATCTCTGCGCCTGATATTCTCCTTCCATTGGTCTCTGCATGTTATATCACCTCTACGTCCTAATCATTCTCAGCATCTGGAATTGTGTTTAGTATTCTCTGCATTTTTATACCCCTGTGACTTCTTACAAGCATTCAACCATGAATTTCTTCCTCTGAGATTTAGTATGTTGGAGGGCGAATATACTCTATGTTTTAATATTTTTATGGCGAGTTTACCCTACAAGATTACCCTTTATTTATACAATCACAGACAGCGAATTTAATCTTCACTTTACCACTGCATTTTACCTCGGTGTTTTCCCTCAGTGATTTAACTCTGCTATTTTTCTTTTATTAGACTGCGATAGCAAATCTGGACTGACGTTTATTATGGTTGGTTAGCTATTTCATTGACAGTAAGTTATATACAACAAATATAGACAGTAATAAAATGCACCGAGTTATTTATTGTGTGTCTGCATTGGCATAGATAGATAGCAACTTCATTTGACAGAAATTCAGGGACAACACCTGACGATTTCACTTGTGGTATGCTCGGCGATTTTATATTCACTAGTTAGCGATTTTCTTAGCCCCTTTTAACTTTTGCTTTTAAAATATGTTTCACATGGCGATTGGCTGGGCAACGATCCATTTTCCAGCATTTAAATTTTGCCCATAGTATGTATTGCATAGCTATACCTCAACTGCACATCGATTTGGCAACAGTTTGCATTTTGTAGGCGTTACTGCGATCTCTCCATGTATCCTGCATATTTTAGCCATTTTATTCACAGAGTTTAATTCCAAATTTAATATAGCAATTATATGTAGCGATCCATATATCTAATGTATTTGCGTTTGACTTAAATTTTGTAGCGATTAATTTAAATCGAGTTTAATTTTCAAGATAAATAGGAGTTTTCATGGAAAATTTATGCATGCACCGGAGGTGTGTTTTAGTCTGCAAATTTATGCGTGCACCGGAGGTTTGTTTTAGTCTGCGAATTTATGCGAGTCTGACATATATTTTAGACTCTATGTTAGATTGTGACTCGGCACAGAGTATAGATTGACAGTGAACCCACTCCTGGTCTGCAAATTTGTGAATATCAGCGTCATGCAGGTGAATGACGGGTGGCTTTGTGTATAAGACTGTGTTGCATTCATTGCTTTTATGACTGTGTTTTTCAATTACACTGCACTATCCTTTTTACTCAGGAATAATTGACAGTTACTGGACGACATTATCATACCTGTTAATAGTCAGTGTTTGGATATTAGACGACGAATTAATGTTAGTCGTCATATGTATTAAGAGACTATTATTGTTAATAATTTTGACATCGATGGGGTATAAGATAATCAACCTAACCCCTAGCGATAGTGGACAAGGGAGAAGGAATGTAAATCTTTTGTAGTGCTCTGGGTTCTGCTGCCTTGGACTCTTGTAGAAAACACCGCCCAGATTGACTCTAATTAATCATTGATCGAAAAGTATATTTATAAAAATGTTGTCCATTATTATTTAGGAAATTTTCAGATTGGCTTTAATGAGGAATGTAACTGAGGCTATGAAGGAATCGAAGGTTATGGACATTCTCAATACGGTATGTTGCAAGGATAAGCTTTTGGGCATTTGTATTTGCTATAATGTTGTAGTATACTCTTGATCAATAACATAAGTTACACCTTGATGCTTGTTAGTTCATCTCTAATTTCTGTTGTTACTGTTTATGTTTTTGTATTTCCTTGATGACTGGTAGGAGTATTTGTTACTGAATGTACACGTGTACAATGGTTAGAAATCTTTATAAATTTTCATCTCTTACTTAAAGGCCTAAATATTTTATTAATTCCATGTTTAATAATATTTAAGTTAAAAGGCAGTGCTCTATCAACCCTTTGCATTCTAACTTTGAAAAAATTAGTAAAGCTCATTGAACAAATTGTTATATATGGTAACTTCATCCTAAATATCTTCATGCTGAGACAATTCTAGAATTTATGCTAAACTTGAGTCTAGTTAGCCTCGACTTGAAGAAATTTCCTACAAGGAACCCTTTGAGTTATGTTTAAAGAGGATTTATTCTTGGGGATGAAGTCTTCCATGATAAGAGATTTTAGTAAAAGAAGGAACTCTAAATTTTGTGTCTAACCCTTAAAACCTTTACATCATGCCAAGTTAAATCATGACGGTTTACTTAAATAAAATAAACAGGGGAAAACAGTGTAAGGTATTAAGGAGAGGGAAATTCTTAGTAAGGGTTAAAAGAATGGCTCTCCATGAGTGAACTTCAAATTAAAATCCTAATTGTGAAGAAGTCAAGGGTGGAAAGGAAATTAAGGGAAAAACATGTTCAAGAACAACTAACCCCTTGAATTTAATTAATTTAAATAATTGTTACTCTCTTTTAATTTGCAATAACTTTGGAGATCAGATATTCTCTCCCTACCACTTAGAATCATTTCGCACTTTTATTAAAAAAAAAAAATTGCACCTTCTGCTTCACTTTAGTCATAATGATGGGGTCGTAACACTTTAAAACCCTACATTAATTAAGAAGAAGTCAAGGCAATGAAACTAAAAACTATAGAAAACACCGAAGGAACCAAACATTTATTGATAGTTAAGAAATATGTGTATTAAAAATGTATATAAAATCTTATAGGATGGTTGATTGGTAATTTTATTTTTCTAAATGATTCTGAGATTCCCAAGGAATTTCTTGGATTGTCTGTAAACAAACAAAATATTTTAAATGAAAAAAAACTAAACATTTTGATTTTTTGGTTCATCATAAGCACAATTTATTTACCAAATTACACTGAAATATGTCCTCTCTCAAATTCATGAATAAGACCAATGTAGAGTGAAATACATCCTCTCTCAAAACTTAAATGTGCGTTATGGGTAAACTTGATAAGGTGTAATTGGGAAAAAATTATAATATCTAACCTAACATTTGTATATCCATTAAAATGTAAGAGAAATACTGAAACCATAAAACCAAGAGAGTGACTATGACAAAAATACATTACATAATACATTGACATAAGTGAGAAAGGAAGATTGTTTGAATACCTCAGTTGTAGTTTTCCAAGCAACAATGTTGTTGTGCTATCTTGATGAATATCGCCCTCTCTCCCAATCAATTTCTTCTCCATAATAACAGTGTATCTTTCCCTCTCGATCGTCTGGTGTCCTCATGTGCCGGTATAGTTATGCAAGAGACACTGTGACGGTATAGTTGTGCAAGTAGAACAACATATGAATTGAATTGTGTATTATTAAAGCGGTTATTATTGATTAAAATAGTTCTTCTTGGTAAGTATAGGAGACCATGTACCTAAAATTTATGCGTACCTAAACTTAAAACGTGTAAATGGTAAATGGTTTGTTAGGTTTTTTTTAATGCTTCATGGAAATTGATAAGCCACCATGGTAAATTATTAACTGTGTTATGTAAAAGTTAAAATGTAAACAAAAAAAGTAATTGAAAAAGTACAAATTCATAAATACAAGGGACTTAATGTTGCCAATATTATTCTTTGATTTCGAGAAGAGGACGAGAATATGCCAACATATTTAATTTGTGGCCATGAGATCAATTTTTTAGTTAAAAGATTGATTAATCCATTCATTCCAATAAGGGGGACGCATATCGGCATAATAAATCAATGTGTCATAGATATATAAAGTATATCTATTTTAATTTAGAATGTATTCTTTGAATCTTTTTTTAATATTAAAAAATCTAATTAAAACAAATTTACATTATAAAATATATAATCAAAAGATTATTGGGTTGAGAGGTGCTTTCTACACCTCATTATGATGGAGAAGTGTCATGAAGTTGGCACGTGACACACACACATAAGCAACAAGGATCCATCTTAACTCTGGATTATCATTTGTGGAGAGGGATCGAGCCCCTTAGGTGAAAACTTTTTTGAGATTGAAAAAACTTGAGGAAAGGTTTGTACCTATAGGGATTTGATCCCTCTATGCTCATGATAAATCTAGAGTTAAGATGAATCTATATTAGTAATAAAAAAATAGTATACTTGAATGGACAATAATAAATAATAAATTCATCAATTATATTCTTAGTCAATATATATCTACATGGTATTGATTATATAATTAACTCATTTCTTAAGAAAAAATTGTAAATCCTACATGGTATGGAATCTATAACTAACTCATTTTTAGAGTAAAAATTGTGAACCGTAAATCAAAGTGTATAAATTTATTATAAATACTAAATAAACTAATATGGATTTACAATCTCTTTAATATTGAAGTATAGAATGCATGTATATTTTATCCATACAAAAAATATAGCATTAATACTAAATGAAAAATTGATATTTGGATCCTATTTTATTAACATTTTTCTCTATTATCACCCCCTTCCCTCACCCTCACTCTCATATATCCCAAAAATGTCATTAATACTAAATGAAATATTGATATTTGGATCATATTTTATTAACATGTTTCTCTATTATCACCCCACGCCCTCACCCTCACCCTCATATGTTTTTTTTCCATACAAAATATATATCATTAATACTAAATTAAATATTGATATTTGAATCCTATTTTATTAACATTTTTCTCTATTATCTCCCCCGGCCCTTGCCCTCACACTCATATATATTTTCTTCAAACAAAAAATATATCATTAATACTAAATGAAATGTTGATATTTGGATTTTATTTTATTATACATTTTTTTCTATTATCTCCTTCACCCCCACCCTCATATGAGGATGGGGTTGGATATGAGGGTGGAGGTAGGGGAAGATAATAGAGAAAAATGTATGTGGGGGTAGGGTGAGATGATAGAGAAAAATATATTGATGGGGGTGGGGGAGCTAATAGAGAAAAATGTATATTGGTGTAAGGTGAGATGATAGAGAAAAATGTATTATACAATTTTCTCTATTATCTCCCCCACCCCCATCATCGGATATGGGGCTGGGGGTAGATAATAGAGAAAAATGTATATGGGGTGTGGGGAGGTATTAGAGAAAAATGTATTATACATTTTTCTTTATTATCTCCCCCCCCAATACATTTTTCTCTATTATCTCCCCCAACCCCACCATCGGATATGGGGGTGGGGGGAGATAATAGAGAAAAATGTATATGGGGGTGGGGGGAGGTAATAGAGAAACATGTGTTATACAAACAAGATATTTTAAATTAAAACAAATTAAACAATTTGATTTTTTGGTTTGTAATAACCACAATTTATTTACCAAATTACACTGAAATATGTCCTCTCTCAAATTCATGAATAAGACCATTGTAGAGTGAAATATGTCCTCTCTCAAAACTTAAATGTGTGTTATGGGTAAACTTGATAATGTGTAATTATGAAAAAATTATAATAGCTAACCTAACATTTGTATATCCATAAAACTGTAAGAGAAATACTAAAACCATAAAACTATGAGAGTGACTATGACAGAAATACATTGACATAAGTGAGAAAGGAAGATTTTTTTCATACCTCAGTTGAATTTTTCCAAGCAACAATGTCGTTGTATTATCTTGATGAATGTCGCTGTCTCTCCCAATTAGTGTCTTCTCCATAATAACAATGTAGTTTTCCCTCTCGGTCGTCTGGTGTCCTTATGTGTTGGTATAGTTCTACAAGAGAAACTGTGATGGTATAGTTGTGCAAGTAGAACAACATATGAATTGAATTTTGTTTTATTAAAATGGTTATTATTGATTAAAATAGTTCTTCTTGGTAAGTATAGGAGACCACGTACCTAAAATTTATGTGTACCTAAACTTGAAACGTGTAAATGTTAAATGGTTTGTAAGGTTTGTTTTAATGCTTCATAGCAACTAATAAGCCACCATGGTAAATTATTAATTGTGTTATGTAAAAGTTAAAAATTAAACAAAAAAAGTAAGGAAAAAAGTATGAATTCATAAATGCAAGGGACTTAATGTTTCCAAACGTATTCTTTGATTTTGAGATAACAACGAGAATATGCCAGCATCTTTAATTCGTGGCCATGAGATCAAATATTTTGGTTAAAATATTGATTAATCCATTGATTCAAATAGGGGGGAAGCCTATCGACATAATAAACCAATCCATTTTTAAAAAATGTATCATCGATATATAAAGTATATCTATTTTAATTTAGAATGTATTCTTTTAATGTTTTTTAATATTAAAAAATCTAATTAAAACAAATTTACATCAGCAAATATATAATCAAAATATTAGTGGTTTGAGAGGTTCTTTCTACACCTCATTATGATGGAGAAGTGTCATGAAGTTGACACGTGACACACACACTTAAGCAACAAGGATCCATCTTAACTCTGGATTATCATTTGTGGAGAGGGATCGAGCCCCTTGAGGTGAAAAAATTTTTGAGATTGAAAAAACTTGAGGAAAGGTTTGTACCTCTAAGGATTTGATCCCTCTATGCTCATGATAAATCTGGAGCTAAGATGAATCTACATTAGTAATAAAAAAATAGTATAGTCGAATGGACAATAATAAATAAAAATTATGTTAATTATATTCTTAGTCAATATATATCTACATGGTATGGATTATATAACTAACTCATTTCTTAATAAACAATTGTAAATCCTACATGGTATGGATTCTATAACTAACTCATTTTTTTAGTAAAAATTGTGAACCGTACATCAAAGTGTATAAATTTATTATAAATACTAAATAAACTAATATGGATTTACAATCTCTTTAATATTGAAGTATAGAATTCATGTATATTTTCTCCATACAAAAAAATATAGCATTAATGCTAAATGAAATATTGATATTTGGATCCTATTTTATTAACATTTTTCTAATTTATCTCCCCCCTCCTTGCTCTCATATATCCCAAAAATGTCATTAATACTAAATGAAATATTGATATTTGGATCCTATTTTATTAACATTTTTCTCTGTTAGCTCCCCTCGCCCTCACCCTCACCCTCATATATCTTTTTCCATACAAAAAATATATCATTAATACTAAATGAAATATTGATATTTTAATCTTATTTTATTAACATTTTTCTCTATTATCTCCCCCGTCCCTTGCCCTCACCCTCATATATCTTTTCTCCAAACAAAAAATATATCATTCATACTAAATGAAATATTGATATTTAGATCCTATTTTATTACACATGTTTTTTCTATTATCTCCCCTCACCCCCACCCTCATATGAGGGTGGGGTCGGATATGAGGGTAGGGATGGGGGAAGATAATAGAGAAAAATGTATGTGGGGGTAGGGTGAGATGACAGATAAAAATATATTGATGGGGTGGGGGAGATAATAGAGAAAAATGTATATGGGCGTAGGGTGAGATGATAGAGAAAAAAAATTTATACAATTTTCTCTATTATCTCCCCCACCCCCATCGTCGGATATGGGGGTCAGGGTAGATAATAGTGAAAAATGTATATGAGAGTGGTGGGAGGTAATAGAGAAAAATGTATTATACATTTTTCTCTATTATCTCCCCCCCTCCCCCTATACATTTTTCTCTATTATCTCCCCCACCCCCACCATTGTATATGGGGGTGGGGGTAGATAATAGAGAAAAATGTATATGGGGGTGGGGGGAGGTAATAGAGAAAAATGTGTTATACAAACAAGATATTTTAAATGAAAAAAATTAAACATTTTGATTTTTTGGTTTTTCATAAGCACAATTTATTTACCAAATTACATTGAAATATGTCCTCTCTCAAATTCATGAATAAGACCAATGTAGAGTGAAATATGTCCTCTCTCAAAACTTGAATGTGTGTTATGGGTAAACTTGATAAGGTGTAATTGGGAAAAAATTATAATAGCTAACCTAACATTTGTATATCCATAAAAATGTAAGAGAAATACTAAAACCATGAGAGTGGTTATGAAAAAAATGCATTACATAATACATTGACATAAGTGAGAAAGGAAGATTTTTTGCATACCTCAGTTGGAATTTTCCAAGAAACAATGTCGTTGTGCTATCTTGATGAATGTCGCCCTCTCTCCCAATCAGTGTCTTCTCTCTAATAACAATGTAGCTTTCCCTCCTAGTCGTTTGGTGTCCTTATGTGTTGGTATAGTTCTGCAAGAGAAACTGCGGTTGTATAGTTGTGCAAGTAGAAAAACATATGAATTGAATTTTGTTTGTAACATCCCACTCTTGCGTGCACCTGATGCGGCTTATTATTTGAGGACACTTGCATGTAAGTGATCTGGTTCATTATATGATTGATTGTTTCACTTATGGATTATGATGATGTTGTGGATATGATGATATGTATTTTATTATATTTGTATCGACATGTGCCATTGACTGGTTTTTCCTGAGTGTGCAAGACTCTGGACAGATTGAGGATGTCGATGGCATCGATGGACCTCCTCGGACTCTAGATCGAGTCAGGGAGTGGACTGTTATGGTTTGATTATTTTTGTTATCGCATATGTGACATATGACTGGTATATTATGATGTTGATTTTGGATCACTGACATGTTTCGTTGATGGATGCAGGCTGACAATAGCTTGCTAACCAAACTCACATTTGGAGTAAATGGCTCATGCACGACAACGAGAGATATTGAGGGAGAGGGGTGGAAGCAGCCCTGCCACAGCCTACTAGCACTCCCGTCGTGGCTCGAATTGTAGGTTAACGATTACCTAGTTCAAGAGATCCATAATGTCATGAGGGTAGACTAAGAAAGTCGCTCATGAAGATTCTAAGGGGCATGCAATAAGGCAGTGTCCTTATTCCTTAGAGTCCCTTAGTCTCCCACAAGGTCGCCCGATGGAGTATTGACACCAAGGGAAAACGTCTACCAAAATCAGTCAAAAGGTGAGTAGCACCCTTGGAGCATGTAGTGTGTCTTGAAGGGCACATCGCATAAATGAAACTTGAATGAAGGAAAGTGGCACCCTTGGAGCACGTAGTGCATCTTGAAGGGCACGTCGCAGTTTTTAAACATTGGTAATTCAATGAACCTAGGTACCTAGAAAAAAATATCTCATTTTGAACTGGTCAACCTTAAGATAATTGTTGCATGAGTAAAGTTTAAAAATTATAAAATTTCCCTTATAAACGATTTTGCTAAGCATAATTGAATTTAAAGACTAGGTCTAAGTAGGACATGAGAACAAAAAAAATTAATTAAGAAATTAATAAAAGGGGGATGAAAAAAATTGGGGGGTAAAAAAAAATTAAATTTAAAATTAATGGAGGATTAAATTAATTGAAAGATTAATTGTTGTTTATGTGCAAAACTTGCTAATTTCGAACTTAGACAAAAAGGGGAAATTAATTGCAAAAGGGATGTGGAACATAGAAGGAATCTAGTATATAGAGAACTTTCCTAAAATGAACTCAACTAAGCTTTAAGAAAGAGGTCAATCATTAAGAGAATGTGAGGGAATAAAGGGACATTGAGGAGCGTTTTTAGGAATGCTTTTAGGTGGGTGAGGGAAATTGGAAAAACAATTTAATTAATTAAATGAATTTCTAGTGCAACTAAGGGATCAGGTGACAAGTGTACGGGGGAGAAAATTCCTAATAAAAATTTAATAAAAAAGAATTCAATGTGCATTTTGGAAACTACTCACTAAGAAAACTCTATAAAAGAAATGGAAGAGGAGAGGAATGGATCAGGTCTGGTATGTGTAAGGTTATGTTGTCGGATTTCACTCTTAACTATTTTTTCTTGTGGGAGTTGGGATACCCAGCTCAGATAGAGAGTGGTAGCTCGACCTTGCGAGGCGAGTTGGGATATAGATTTCTTTGGTTTGTGTGCATGGCCCCTTTGTGGCTCGGGGGGATCAGGGGGAAGAAGAGTACCTCTAGCATTGGTTGGGAGGTATCGGTGAGGTCTCAGCAATTAGCGAGCAGGAGAGGGATGGAGCGCGAGAACGGGACAACGACTTCGGATTCTTCACCTTCAGTTACAGTACGCAGGTGTAATTTTGCATTGGTAAATTAGTTAAAAATTTTCTATATATAAATATCGATATTAATGAATATTGTATTGAATTTCTGGAATAGTAGTCGGTAATTTTAATTGGAAATGATCTGATAATGAATCTTCGGGAAAGCTCTGTGAACTATTATAATAGATACAATGTATGCAGTTTTTTTTTCTTCTTCCGAATGTGCCTTAAGATAAATTTGAATCAACCAGGTATGTGTATTTCATCAAGTCTTTCTAACAATATAGTTATTAAATTACTTCTACTTATCGTCTGAGGTGAAACTAGATCCCACTGATTTTTGGAAGTGTAAACTAGACTCTACTGTTGACACCCCCATTTAAAAACTACAACCTTCATCTTTAGATAACCCGCAGGTCGCTTCTATGTGGTTGAGTGAATTGCTGAATTTTATTTCCATTCAATTGAAATTTATTCCATCTTAGATTTAGTTCTGTTACAATATAAATTAGAATTACAATTTCAGTTGCAATATTAATCAAGAATATAATTCCGTTGAAATTTTATGACAGTAAATTATAATTCAGTTTTAATTCATTTTGAAATTGTATTCCTACCTATAATTCTAATAAATATATATTATAATTTCTATCACAATTGTTGCGAGAAATTTTTTCAGGCCATGATTTGGGTCCACACAGTATCTACCAGCAAGGAAGCCTCCTTCTCCAGTAAAAATTTTTGGAGGCCCTGCCTGATTTTTCTGCCTCTTAGTTTATTAGACTGATAATTGTGCCCAGGATCCTCTGCTCATTCCTTCATCTTTTTGCTTACACTCAATATTGATAATTTCACCCAGGATCCTCTGCTCTTCCTTCTTCATTTGGTTTACACGAAGACTGATATCTGCACCTTACCTCTGTGCATATTTCCTCTAGCGCATTTTTACACTCAGATTTTTACCGCTCCCAAAACATTTGCGCAAGCACTCTTCCTTCTATTCGTTTTACCTCGGACTTCTATTACACCCTCACACTCAATATGTTATTTTTGCACCCAGGTCAGAGCTTCTCCTGGAGTGTATTCCTTCGCTTCAACCCAATCATCCATGCATTCATTTAAATCTCAGAACTGGAATATATGTTTATGTTCTTCCTCAACATTTGGGCCATCTTTTCCTACTGCGTTGACAATTTCCTCCTCGTGGATTTACCTCCCTCCTCATCCCGATCATAGCCACACCTCTTCTTGATAAGCGTGTACCCCAGCTAATTATGGGGAGCTATATCCCAACCTTTCCTTTAGGATTTCTTGTCAGTCTTTTTCTAAAACATAGGATTGATTAATGAGCGGGCGTTCCTTGTATGGCCAGAGTCTGCCCTCTTCATTAAATTCCTTTATGGTAATTTTTAAGGATGGTAAATGTGTCATTAAATGTAGACTCAATGGTATTCAAATGGTCTATTAATGGAACTGAATGTTTACTCAATTAATTTCGTGAAATTACTCCAAGACGATAGATTTCATTAATAATCGTTGGTTTGCTAACAATGTAGTGGTGTATTGTTGAAATGATTATTTGAAAACTTGTGGAGAAAAAACCTGAGCGATGATGACGATATGCTTACATAGTAAAATCACAAGATATACCTGGAAGAAAAATTGTGTTGTTTTTGCTAATTCATTTCGGAAAATGTTATTAGGAACTAATTGATATTTAAATTGTGAAAATGTTTTTATTTAATAGTTATGAAGAATGATCAAGTTTATTGTTTTTAATTGATTATTTAATCTTAATTTATGAATAACAATCAATGAATGGTAAGCTCTTTCAATGATTTACTTTTTGAGTGATCTAAAGGAATCTAACAAATGAAAGTGAATA
>ML799462.1:186435-210417 GCA_009831015.1 Picea engelmannii | reverse complement strand
TTCGTAAATTTAGTCCCTCAGGCCCGAAAAAGGAATAAAATTATACCTGAGGATACTCTTCTAAAGAATGGGAATTCAATAGAGTATTCCTTTGTTTGTACAGTTGACCGTCCGGACCGAAAAAGGGGTAAACTACCGCCGGATAGACGTGACTTCAAATTTCATTTTAACGAGCGTGAAAGGTCACAAGATCACTCGGCAATCTTTTCATGTTTAAAGGGTCTGAAAAGGGCTTAAAAGAAAACCCGTTTAAGGAACGTTCTTCTGGACCAATTTAACGAGTGTGAAGAAACAAGGTCACTCAGCAATCTTTTCATTTTTAAGGAGTCTGAAAAGGGCTTAAAGAAGACTCCACAATGGTTACTTTTCTCAGTTAATCCGGACGAGATCGAAAAGCATAAATGCAGTCTCACCGGATGTTGCTTTCGAATCTCAAAGCGAGCTTGAAAAACAACAAAGTTAGCTCATGATAGACTCTTTGTGGGTCGATGCCTGGCATCTCCTCGGGGGAGCTGTATGCTCCGACGAAAACATTTTCTATGACGCCAGGGGTTCTGGAGATATTGATAGGTATCATTTCAGCAACGGTTGTCATATTACCCTCAACATAGATCTTATGTGTAGCTAAGGGATTAGTATGACAAGACCTATCTCCAGTCATAGTCACGGTGAATTCTCATGCTTTGATGTGGCTTAACTTTGGGAGGAAATACAATCTGTGATGAAGATCTTCCCAAGGTTTGTTCGGACTAGTCATTGCTTCGATTACTGCTTCGTCAGAAGGAAAGACTAAGTCTAACGAATTGATGTTGGCGAGAGAACCTTGAGCCCAGATAGGCTCTAGAGGTGTATCCAACTCTTGTGTGGGAGTCGGATCAGGGTTAGTTGAAGCTTGCTAGACTAAAGAGTACGCTACTTCAGCGGCCGACAAGGGCATGGACATGCCGGAGTGCCTCGTCTCCTCCATCGTGGCTGATGGGGAAGGAAGAATCCACGGATCCTCAAAGTAAGTTGTGCGGAACGACGAAACTTGAAAAATCTCAGCCTTGTGGTGATTAGATATAAACTTGACATCGTCATGAGGAGGTGGGTAATCGAAGGTACCCATCAAGGATGGGCACATACCAACTCCCACATTAACGACACCGGGTTGAGGATTATCTATCATGGGAACCATGGATGCCCCCAAAGCTGGGTCAAGTCTAGAGAAGGACAATTGATCGATGGTCACTATCCGGCCTTCGTGTGGAAACAAAAAGACTCGAAAAATTGTAGCAACCACGGCTTGCATAGCATAATTCCAACTTCGACCTAACAAGAGGTTATAATCGAGGGGGACATCGACTACCTCTACTTCGACGCACACAGTCTTCCCTCCTAACTGCACAGGGAAAGAAGGAACGATGCCATGTGGTCGGAAAGAACGACCGTTGAACGCAGTGAGGAGAGTAGGTGATGGAGACAAAGCAGGCTGACCAATGGCCTTCCAACATGCTAACAACATAACGCAAGTCGAAGCTCCCTTGTCGACCACCGCATGGAAGATATTCTGTGTAAACGTTTTCGTGGGATGAGCCACTACTATCTGAAACGTGACGTGGTAAGGCAGATGAGGTTTTAAGTCAGTCGTATCTAACATGATGGTACCCGGGTTACAAGTCTCAGTAGAGCCTAAAGCAGTCAACAAGGCTTTCCTCTGAGCAGGGAAGCTTTGGAGGACCTCCAAAGCGGACATCGCACAAGGGGTTTGTGATAAATCTTCCACCACAGAGTAATTCTGGGCGGCCCTTGTGTTTGGGTTGTGAGAAGATTTCTTAAATGCACCCTTTGGAATGCGTGTCATTGTTTCACCCAACGTCTTCTCAATCTGTAGAGGAAGATATGGGATCTCAGCTTCTTTACCCTTCTCAGAAGTGCTTGGTTTACTATAGTCGTGCGCTCTAGTCGTTATTAAAGCATCACCCTTAACCATATATATGTTCGCGGATGAGGAGTTGTTTGGGGAAGGATAGGTTTCTTGGCTCCCCCCTTAGGCACTTGTAGAGGCTTGAGTTAAATTTTTCCCATGCTGAAAGGGATTAGTCAACACAGCATGCTGCTGCTGTGTGACAAACTTCTGGGCCTCTGCAAGTCGAGGACATAAATGGGTTGGGTGGTCTTCCGCACACAAGTTGCATGGATACCTCACCTTCCATTTTTCTGTGGTGCCCTTGCCAGCATTATCAGTGGGTTTTTTCTCCCCCTTGCCCTTCTTTCGTTGTTTTTTCTTCCCTTCAGGCTGTTGGGTGGCCTTTGGGTTAGTCGTCTGTACGGAGTGTACTTCCGACGTTTGGGTAGGAGGAGCAGCCAAAGCAATAGTCTGGTTGGCCGCTGAGTGTTGTATAGATAATTGTTGCAATTGCTTTGTCAATTGCTCAGCGGGCTTGGTTTGTGTTGAACCAACAATACCATCGGCATGTGGCCCAGCTCTCTGTCTAGTTTTATCCAGTATCGATCGTGGTGCATCCGGCATGATGTTATACAATAAACCAGACTGAGAATAGATAGGCTAAAACTGTTGAGCCCTCATGATGGCATCTTCTTCATAGAAAACTCCTGAAGTCACGATGTCTTTGGATAATTGTGGGACTAAAGACTTAAGGAACCACTCAAGCAAGAATGTTGGTGGGATTGGTACTTTGATTAGACTCTTTCAGCGTCTCCATTCTCGGATATGATCAGAGATATGGTCTATTGTCGTCTGTTCAAAATTGGCAAGCAGTTCTGTGCCAGCATCGTATCTCACAGGTAACTGGAAATGGTTAAGGAAGGCCATCGCCAGTTTGCCAAAAGAAGAGTATCTTGAGCGATCAAGATCTATGTACCATTTCGCGGCACTCCCGATAAGAGTGCGTTGAAACAATCGCAACTGGACGGAGTCATCTTTCAATGAGTTAGATGAACACCAAAGATGGAAGGTAGTCACGTGATCACCTGGATCTTCGTTAGGCTTGGCCTCGAACTTTGGAATGTCCGAAGGAAACTTCGTTGGCATAGGAGGCCAACGTGGATCATGACAAATAGGATCATTTAACAACCTTGTCAAATCTGGCAAGTGTAACGTCGCCGAGAATGGTAGTTTGGGTTGCTGCTGATAGCCTGAGAAAAAGGGTCTTGGAGTTTGACTGGCACCAGGTTGCCAGGAAAAGTTTGGCTTCTGGCCCAGATTCTGGTAGAAACCATGGCCCTGACCAGGGTAAGGATTTTACATCTGTGGAGACATCATTGGCTGATTCCCCATAAAGGACATAGGATGTTGGACATTCATCGTGTTTGACAGACTTTGGGAAGGATTACCCCATGCCGGTCCTGATGGGAGAGGCATAGAATTATGTCCAGGGTTCCATTGATTGTGGAAAGAATTACCCCAGAACGACATTCCAGAGGAGGGAACGGATCCTTGTCCTGAGTTCCAAGGTCCTGCTGCATGTGCCCCCGGCACAGGAATAGTACCCTGCGCCGGAGTAGACTATCCAAAGATGGGAGTGCCCCCAGATGGGAAAGCAGTGGATGCGAAAGTGTTGTTACCAAACGTCTCGTTCCAAACAAATGGTGACGAACCTACTGGTAGAGTTTGCACAGGTGTTCCTTGACTCCCGGCTTCAAACGAACTTGTATGTTCAGGCTGCCCGGTGGACTACTGATGCGGACCACCAAGCGAAGGGGACGAAGGAGAGATATGACCTCCAGCGTAAGGAAAAGCATTAAAAGGGACAAGAATTCCCCCAATTTGACCTTGCAGAGGAGCGTTAGAGCTCCCTGCCCCCAGACCCAAAGTCTATAAAGTGGAGTAAGTGAGTACAGGACTTGTACCTGAACTAGGCATACTGTATGAAAATGGAGGGCCTGTCGCACTAGGTGTGAAGGGATTTGTGGTCGCCGCGATAGATGGGATCGGTCCACTGTGCGACGTAGTTGTGGTCGAGACCGTCGTGGCTCGGACCGACGACGGCAAATTAGGAGATGCTTCTCCTGTGGTAGCAACGGTGGTGGGAATGGAAGAATTCCCAGAGGAAGTAACAGCGTTTGGTTCCATAACTGTGTGAGGCACTGACAGGCATTTGTAAAATTGGATTGGTACAATGACCGATGGCCAAGCATCAGTGGTTGGGGTTTCAACCGAGCCAAGAGTGGCGATTGATTCCTCCAGGAGTTGTTCGGGCACAATGGTTTGTAACCCGGTTGCTTCGAAAGACCCTTGTTGGTCTAGCTTCCGCCTCAATGGTGGCGGGGGTGGCTCCAGTATAACCGGCAGCAGGCCCAGGAGCCTTCGTGACCGGCGGAGCTCGGGATCCTCCACAGTGTGAGAAGATCCAAGACATGCTAAGGTATTCTACACATTCAAATAGTAACACACACTAAAAAAGAAGCCCCTAAGAGATAAGACAAGCAATCACTAACTATTTTGAAGAATAGTTACAACAACCAACACTAGAGAAACTTACCGGTGCAAGTGCAACTCGAAAATGGAAGCACCCTCCAGGTATTCTCTGCAAAGCGTGGCCCGATGTCTGTCCTAGGTACCGCGGTATACCCCCGCAGTCACCTGTGTATGTCCCTAAAAAGATTGGCAACTAGTTTTCCAGCACGCGAACAGTCACCAGGCGGGTACAGTCGATAGTCGGGTAGACCACAATGAGCAGGGTATCAAGCCCGAAACCTGTCAAGGGTATCGAGAGAAAATGGTCCAGAAGACAACTGAGGACCTCGAACGGATTCGAGACCCATGAAGCCCCGTGGCAAATGCAAATGACGGAATCCCAAAACAAATCATCGATATGTGTTCTCCACTACGCTTGGTCTGGCTTTGGAGGGGTTATCTCCACTACCTTTCCTTACGTGACCTCGTGTTTATCCCCTGTGTTAGAGGGGGGTCCCGGATAACTTCCACGAAACTGGACTTCTACACTCCCTATCACAGACTCCAATGTTTGGTTTTGAGTGGCCTTGGAGAGTTTCCTCTCCAACCTATTCCAAGGCCCTAGTCCTGAGCTAGTGTATGAACCCTACAAACAAAAATTCTAATAGGTTTTAAATTAGCGTTGTTTTTATGGGCTTTTTTTTACGTCACAAGGTATGAAGGTGAAACTGATGGTGTGTAAATACTCAAAGCAAAAACGAATGAAAAAATGCAGGAAACAAAAGACTTTTACTAAATGAAAAAATCAACAACTTTTCACAAAGAAAGACTTCTTTTTCTTTTCAATTTTTCTAAGATTTCATGCAGAAAACATAAAGGAATTTCGCTCGACTACGAGCTACTTATGCTCTAAATGTACTGCAAAAACTTATGAATAAAAGACTTCTTCCTAGCTATTGATGCAGAAACACAATATTCAAACAAAGAAGAAAATGAAAAATATATATATATATATATATATATATATATTTATTTAAGTGCTAAATGAAGCAACAAAGGGAAAATGCCGACAAGCACAAAACCAAGACAACAAAACAAAATTCTGGCTTAAAGCGCAGATCGCAAAGAATCAAAGCAAAGACACACAATGGCAATCAAAAAACATAAATTCTTCCGCTTGTCTAAAAACCATAAAACAAAATCTTTCTTTTTTACCTTTTCTATCAACTATCAACTAAGAAAAAATAGGCTAAGGGTAAGAGGCCCTAACCTACTGACTGTTCCACCCTAGACTCAACCACCTGAGAGGAACACTTCTCACCACGGGAGGGGATGATTGCCCCACCCAGACTGAAAAGAAACCTGTCAAGCACGCCTCTGTCACTGAAACAGCACGCGTGCAAATGCATGTTGAGCTACTACAGAGCGCGTGTACCCGTGGGCTGCACTTGCACAGGCCGCGTGTATGTATAAACTCTAAGACAAAAATGACACAGGCAGCCCAAACCAAGAAGAGGCCTCTGGTATTGATAACCAGGGTCTCCTGAAGGCTTGGATGATTCTTCCAACATAAAATAAAAATAATTACAAATAATAACAAAACGCAATAAAGCAAACTGAGACAAGACTATGAACCAGCAAGACTCAGATAGGATCCAGAAAGCCCCCTGAGAATGTATAATTCTGACAGGGAAGAAGAGGACCGCCTCTCAAGCTCTCTGAACTCCTACACGCTACTGAAACCTCTATAGCAGGCATTCAAATGCAGGCTATAGAAGGTTAGGGCACGGGCACACGTGTGCAGGCCTTCTACAGACTGCGTGTACCTCTGTGTGTCCCGAAAATTGTCGTCAAGCAACAGTCGGGGAAAACTAGTATAAAGAACCAGGCTCCCTGCTAGCTCAGGACTTATAGAAAAAGACAGGCAAAGAAACAGAAAATCTAATCTCTTAAACTACCCAGAAACTCAACTAAATCCGGAAACCCTAAAGAGTATCTTCCCCAGCACGGTCGTCAATTATGTTGTTGGGAAATAATACCCTATGGACTAGCAAACTAGGGTCAGACTTGCATGCAGATTTTGACCGTAAAGAAATGACCTTTTAACCTACCACCCAAAAATTAAACCCCTCTTTCAAGACACATGCATGGAAAGGAACTACTAACCTTTTTTACTGATGTTTGGTGTATATCCTCCGTTGCGCTTTACCCTCTTACTTGCGCTGCTCCTTCCAAAGTTAACCTACAATCAAGACAAAACACTACGCATGCATGCTGTTTTTCTACTTGAGGGTTAGAAATTAAGCATAAATTACACAAATCATAGATAACTCATGCATTGGGACGGGAAAAGTATTCTTTTATTATTTTCAAAATGAATCAACTTACAATCAAAGTCGAGACCAGCCACTGCTCCTTGATCCTGATCCTGGGCTCCTCTTCTTCTTTTGTCTTCCAACTGCTTTGCATTAATTCTCCTTAGGCTTGAGGAAAGGCTAAAGGGTTGGGACAAATGGATTTGGCAAATGGGCAGAGTTTCTTTGCTATATTTTTCCTCCTCCAAATGGTACCCCTACCCCTTCTTTTATAGGCTAGAAGGAGCTAGGATTTTGGACGAACTCTCGGCCATGCATGGCCGGGAGTTTCAGTTAACTAACCCATAGCTTTTTGTCCTGTCGGCAACTTTCCTATTTTTGTGTTTTGTTAGGTAAACACGGGCTGTAGTAGGCCTACCAGCGTTCACACATGTGCAGTAGTGGGTTAGGGCGCGTGTACCTTTACCTAAGAGGGTTTTCAAAGAGGTTTCTTAGTAGATGTTTTGGCAATGAAGGGAAATGAGTTGGCCCGATGCCAGGTAAGCATGTGTGGTGCAATTTAGGGTTATAACAGTTGGGATCAGATTGAGGATAGGGTCTTGGTAGGACCAGAAGCGATCCAAGAAATGGTAGAGAAAATGCAAACAATAAGATAAAGGATAAAGGAAGCACAGGATTGGCAAAAGACTTATATCGATGTGCATCATGTCGACCTTAGTTACGAAGTTGGTGATCGAGTCTTCTTGCGGGTGAAACCGCACATGAGTTTGATCAAGTTTGGAAATGGTGCTAAACTCTCTCCTATCTTTGTGGGACCTTTCGAGGTTGTGGAAAGGAAGGGTTTCGCGGCCTATCGACTATCCTTGCCTAATTATTTGAGGTGTATGCACGATGTTTTTCATGTATTTGTTTTGAGACATTATATTAGTGATCCTACACATGTGATTGAAATGAGTTCCTTGCAGGTATCGAATGAGAGTGTGCTCATGGTGGATCTAATAAGAATTGTGGACCGTCGCATTCGATAGCTACGGTGTTGAATAGTCGAACAGGTCAAGGTCCAGTTGGACAATTATATTCCGTACTCAGCTACCTGGGAGGACGCATATGATATGCATCAACAGTTTCTAGTTTTGTTTGATAGCTAGAAATTTAGATATTGTGAGATACTTTATTTATGCACTTATTACTGTGAAACTTCGGGACGAAGTTTAAAACAAGAAGGGGTGTGTGTAACATCTCGCACTTGCGTGCACCTGATGCAGCTTATTCTTTGAGGACACTTGTTTGAAAGTGATCTGGTTCATTATATGATTGATTGTTTCACTTATGGATTATGATGATGTTGTGGATATGATGATATGTATTTTATTATATTTGTATCGACAAGTGCTATTGACTAATTTTTCCTGAGTGTGCAGAACTCTGGACCGATTGAGGATGTTGATGGCATCGATGGACCTCCTTGGACTCTAGGTCAGGGAGTAGACTGTTATGGTTTGATTATTTTTGTTATCGCATATGTGACATATCACTTGTATATTATGATGTTGATTTTGGATTGTTGACATGTTTTGTTGATGGATGTAGGATGATGATAGCTTGCTAACTAGACTCACATTTGGAGTAAAGGGTTCGTGCATGACAACAAGAGATATTAAGGGAGAGGGGTGGCAACATCCCTGCCACAACCTACTAGCACTCCCGTCGTGGCTCGAACTGTAGGTTAACGATTACCTAGTTCGAGATATCCACAATGTCATGAGGGCATACTGAGACAATTGCTCACGAAGATTCTAAGGGGTGCGTTATAAGATAGGGTCCTTATTCCTTACAGGCCCTTAGTCTCCCACAAGGTCACCCAATGGAGTATTGACTCCAAGGGTGAACGTCTACCAAAATCAGTCAAAAGGTGAGTGGCACCCTTGGAGCATGTAGTGCATCTTGAAGGAAACGTCGCATAAATGAAACTTGAATGAAGGCAAGTGGCACCCTTGGAGCACGTAGTGCATCTTGAAGGGAACGTCACATAAATGAAACTTGAATGAAGGCGAGTGGCACCCTTGGAGCACGTAGTGCGTCTTGAAGGGTACGTCGCAGTTTTTAACACTCCTAAGTCAATGAACCTAGGTACCTAGAAAACAATATCTCATTTTTACCTGGTCATCCTTAAGGTAATTGTTGCATGAGTAAAGTTTAAAAATTATAAAAGTTCCCTTATAAACGATTTTTCTAAGCCATGAGAACAAAAAAATTAATTAAGCAATTAATAAACGGGGGATGAAGAAAATTGGTGGGTAAAAAAAATTAAATTTAAAATTAATGGAGGATTCAATTAATTGAAAGATTAATTGTTGTTTATGTGCAAAACTTGCTAATTTCGAACTTAGACAAAAAGGGGAAATTAATTGCAAAAGGGATGTGGAACATAGAAGGAATCTAGTAAATAGAGAACTTTCCTAAAATGAACTCAACTAAGATTTAAGAAAGGTGTCAGTCATTAAGGGAATGTGAGGGAATAAAGGGACATCGAGAAGCATTTTTATGAACGTTTTTAGGTGGGTGAGGGAAATTGGCAAACTGATTTAATTGATTAAATGAATTTCTGGTGCAACTAAGGGATCGGGTGACAAGTGTACGAGGGAGAATATTCCTAATAAAATTTAATAAAAAATAATTGAATGTGCATTTTGGAAACTAGTCACTAAGAAAACTCTATAAAAGAAGGTGCAGAGGAGGGGAATGGATCATGTCTGGTATGTGTAAGGTTATGCTACCGGATTTTACTCTTGACTAATTTTTCTTGTGGGAGTTGGGATACCCAGCTCGAATAAAGAGTGGTAGCTCAACCTTGTGAGGTGAGCTGGGAGCTAGCTTTATCTGGTTTGTGTGTGTGGCCCCTTTGCGGCTTGGGGGGCTCAGGGGAAAGAAGAGTACCCCTAGCATTGGCTATGAGGTACCGGTGAGGTCTCAGCAGTTAGCGATCAAGATTTGGATGGAGCGCAAGCGCGCGACAGTGACTTCAAATTCTTTGCCTTTGGTTACGATACGCAGGTGTAATTTTTCATTGGTAAATTAGTTTAAATTTTTTTGTATATGAATATCGATATTGATGAATATTGTATTGAATTTCTGTAACAATAGTCGGTAATTTAAATTGGAATTTATCTGATAATGAATCTCCAGGAAAGCTTTGTGAACTATTATAATAGTTACAATGTATGCAACAACAAAAAATTCTTCTTCAGAATGTGCCTTAAGAAAAATTTGAATCAACCGTGTATGGGTATTTCGTCAAGGCTTGATAACAATATAGCTATTAAATTACTTCTATTTACCATCTGAGGTGCGACTAGATCCCACTGATTTTTGGAAGTGTAAAATGGACCCTAATATTGACACCCCCATTTAAAAACTACGACCTTCAGCTTTAGATAACCCGCGGGTCGCTTCTATGTAGTTGAGTGAATTACTAAATTTTATTTCCATTTAAATTCAGTTGAAATTTATTCCAGCTTAGATTTAGTTCTGTTGCAATATAAATTATAATTACAATTTCAGTTGCAATATTAATCAAGAATATAATTTCGTTGAAATTTTATGACAGTAAATTATAATTCAGTTTTAATTCATTTTGAAATTGTATTCCTACCTCTAATTCTAATAAATAGATATTATAATTTATATCACAATTGTTGCAAAAATTTTGCGAGGCCATGATTTAGGTCCACACAGTATCTACCAGCAAGGAAGCCTCCTTGTCCAGTAAAAATTTCTTGAGGCCCCTCCCGATTTTTATACCTCTTAGTTTATTAGACTGATAATTGTGCCCAGGATCCTCTGCACATTCCTTCATCTTTTTGCTTACACTCAAGACTGATAATTGCGCCCAGGATCCTCTACGCTTCCTTATTCTTTTGGTTTACACGAAGACTGATATCCGCACCTTAACCTCTGTACATTATTCCTCTAGCTCGTTTTTACACTCAGATTTTTACCGCACCCAGAACATCTGCGCAAGAAATCTTCCTTCTATTTGTTTTACCTCAGACTTTTGTTACACCCTGACACTCAATCTGTTATTTTTGTGCCTAGGTAAGAGATTCTCTTGAAGCATATCCCTTCGCTTCAACCTAGGCATCCATGCGTTCATTTAAATCTCCGAACTGGAATATATGCCTGCGTTCTTCCTTAGTATTCGAGCCATCTTTTCCTGTTGCTTTGACAGTTTCCTCCCCGCGTATTTACCTCCCTCCTCAGTCTGATCGTAGCCACGCCCCTACTTGATAGGTGTGTACCCCAGCTAATTATGGGGAGCTATATCCCAACCTTTCCTTTACGATTTCTTATCAATCTTTTTCTTAAAAGCAGGATTGATTAATGAGCGGGCGTTCCTTGTATGGCGGGAGTCCGCCCTCATCATTAAATTCATTTATGGTAATTTTTAAGGATGGTAAATGTGTCATTAAATGTAGACTCAATGGTATTCAAATGGTCTATTAATGGAACTGAATTTTTATTGAATTAATGACGTGAAATTACTCCAAGACAATAGATTTCATTAATAATCGTTGTTGGTTCGCTAACAATGTAGTGGTGTATTATTGAAATGATTATTTGAAAACTTATGGAACTAAAACCTTAGCGATGATGATGATATGTTTACGTAGTAAAATCACAAGATATACCTGGAAGAAAAATTATGTTGTTTTCGCTAATTCATTTCAGAAAATTTTATTAGGAACTAATTGATATTTAAATTCTGAAAATGTTTTTTATTTAATAGTTATGAAGAATATCAAGTTTATTGTTTTTAATTGATTATTTAATCTTAATTTACGAACACCAATCGATGAATGTTAAGCTCTTTCAATGATTTACTTTTTGAGTGATCTAAAGGAATCTAACAAATGAAAGTGAATATATATATATATATATATATATATATATATATATATATTCTAATAAAAATCAATTAATGGTAACAACGGAGACACTACACCAAATCCTTCTCTAGCACCCTATCTATATCAAGCTTGTGGTTTCTACATCGACCCTGGTGGTAGGAAACCTTAATCATTTTAATTCTAAAAGGTGTATTGTGTTGAAAAAAACAAAAAAAAAAAAACATATATATTTAAGTTATAGCATGGTTTTAAGGGAGGCATGTCTACCTCATGATGGTAACTATTTCAAAATATGGATCAAAACAAAAATAATTACATTTATTCGCCACGTAGATATGGATGAGAGGTCAAAGCAATAATGGGAATGTGTATTAATTAGATTATATTTAGCCACATGGATATATTGAAGCGTGATTATTGATTTTTTAGGTTCTAATTTGCCACTTATATATGATGATATGTGATTGATTTTACTTAGATTTTATTTCGCCACTAATCTATGTTGAGTTGAGTTGACTTTGCGTGCACCAATTTATATGTATCACATGTCGATTTTGGAGTTGTCTTCTTGCTCTTATAAATTTTTATGATGGTTAGATCGTAGACTTTTTGCATAATTAAAAGTAATGCATGTGGTTATCCTGCGTCGATAATTAGCTTGATTGATATTGAGTGCTTTTTTTTATAGATTTCATATAATATATGATAGTTAAAGATTGAGACTTCTTGCGGAATGGATTTTATGTCATGCGTGATGGTTTAGAGTTTGTTTATGTTTATGTCTTAGTTTATCACTACGTTGTTACAATGTGGCGATATGATTCCTTATGATTGGATCATCGCGTGCATTGATTGATACGTGAATATGTTAATCTGGCATTGGATCATGTTCTTACCTTGATAATGTTGTTGCTTAATGTAATTGATGAATGATTTAATCGAACACCATGGAATTTTTCTGTTACGTGTATTGGTTACTAGAATGCTTGCACCTAGATGATCGTTGATGATGTTATTTAGCTTAGTCAATATGGACTTGGTTATGTTAGGTGGGATGTAGACAACCCCTTGTTCCTCATAACAATCGCCAGCCTTGAGACCTTAAATGGTCAAAATCAATGGGAACCTAGGCTTGAGCGTTGCTTATGTGTCCTAGAGGTCCTAACCTTGCAGGGTAGGATGGGCGGGTTAGTCATTTATATTATTTATCTAAGTAAATGTTCGTAAATTGATTCAGGCTTCATGATGTGCTAATATGCTATGAATTTTATGTTTATGTGTTGTGTGAAATTAATTCATTATGATATCGTCGAGTTGTGTCGCTATGAATTTATTGTAGATGTTATTGTCCTAATTCTTTTAAAAAAAAAATTAACCTAATGTACGTCTTTTTTGTGTCGTAACGGTCGGGGTCGTTACAGTGTTTTATTAAAACAATTATTATTGATTAAAATAGTTCTTCTTGGTAAGTATAGGATACCACGTACCTAAAATTTATGCATACCTAAACTTGAAACGTCTAAATGTTAAATGGTTTGTTAGGGTTTTTTTAATGCTTCGTGGCAATTCATAAGCCAACATGGTAAATTATTAATTGTGTTACATGTAAAAGTTAAAAATTAAACAAAAAAAGTAATGAAAAAAGTACAAATTCATAAATGCAAGGGACTTAATGTTGCCAATCTTATTTTTTGATTTCGAGACGACGACAAGAATATGCTAGCATCTTTGATTTGTGGCCATGAGAACAATTGTTTTTAGTTAAAAGATTGATTAATCCATTGATTCCAATGGGGGGATGCCCATCTGCATAATAAACCAAACCATTTTTAAAAAATGTATCATCGATATATAAAGTATATCTATTTTAATTTAGAATGTATTCTTTTAATCTTTTTATAATATTAAAAAATCTAATTAAAACAAATTTACATTAGCAAATATATAATCAAAATATTATTGGGTTGAGAGGTGCTTTCTACACCTCATTATGATGGAGAAGTGTCATGAAGTTGACACGTGACACACACACATAACTAACAAGGATCCATCTTAACTATGGATTATCATTTGTGGAGAGGGATCGAGCCCCTTGAGGTGAAAACTTTTTTTGTACTGAAAAAACTTGAGGAAAGGTTTGTACCTCTAGGAATTTCATCCTTCTCTACTCATGATAATACTGGAGTTAAGATGAATCTACATTAGTAATAAAAAAAATAGTATAGTTGAATGGACAATAATAAATAAAAATTTCATCAATTATATTCTTAGTCAATATATATCTACATGGTATGGCTTATATAACTAACTCATTTCTTAAGAAAAATTGCAAATCCTACATGGTATGGATTCTATAACTAACTGGTATTTTTAGTAAAAATTGTGAACCTTACATCAAAGTGTATAAATTTATTATAAATATTAAATAAACTAATATGGATTTACAATCTCAATCTCTTTAATATTGAAGTATAGAATGCATGTATATTTTCTCCATAGAAAAAATATAGCATTAATAATAAATGAAATATTGATATTTGGATCCTATTATATTAACATTTTTCGCTATTATCTCCCCTCTCCCTCACCCTCACTCTCATATATCCCAAAAATGTCGTTAATACTAAATGAAATATTGGCATTTGGATCCTATTTTATTAACATTTTTCTCTATTATCTCCCCCCGCCCTCACCCTCACCCTCACCCTCACCCTCATATATATTTTGTTCCATACAAAAAATATATCATTGATACTAAATGAAATATTGATATTTGAATCTTATTTTATTAACATTTTTCTCTATTATCTCGCCTGGCCCTTTCCCTCACCCTCATATATCTTTTCTCCAAACAAAAAGTATATCATTAATACTAAATGAAATATTGATATTTGGATCCTATTTTATTATACATTTTTTTTCTATTATCTCCCCTCACCCCCACCCTCATATGAGGATGGGATTGGATATGAGGCTGGGGGTGGGCAAAGATAATAGAGAAAATTGTATGTGGGGGTAGGGTGAGACGATAGAGAAAAATATATTGATGGGGTGGGGGAGATAATAAAGAAAAATATATATGGGCATAGGGTGAGATGATAGAGAAAAATGTGCTATACAAGTTTCTCTATTATCTCCCCCACCCCCACCGTCGGATATGGGGGTGGGGGTAGATAATAGAGAAAAATGTATATGGGGGTGGGGGTAGGTAATAGAGAAAAATGTATTATACACTTTTCTCTATTATCTCCCCCCTATACATTTTTCTCTATTATCTCCCACACCCCCACCGTGGGATATGGGGGTGGGGGTAGATAATAAAGAAAAATGTATATGGGGGTGGGGGGAGGTAATAGAGAAAAATGTATTATAAAGTCAAGATATTTTAAATGAAAAAAACTAAACATTTTGATTTTTTGGTTTGTCATAAGTACAATTTATTTACCAAAATACACTGAAATATATCCTCTCTCAAATTCATGAATAAGACCAATGTAGAGTGAAATATGTCCTCTCTCAAATTCATGAATAAGGCCATTGTAGAGTGAAAAACTTCCTCTCTCAAAACTTAAATGTGTGTTATGGGTAAACTTGATAAGGTGTAATTGGGAAAAAATTATAATCATATATTATTGATGTGAGAGGTGCTTTCTACACCTCATTATGATGGATAAGTGTCATGAATTTGACACGTGAAAAACACACATAACCAACTAGGATCCATCTTAAATCTAGATTATCATTTGTGGAGAGGGATCGAGCCCCTTGAGGTGAAAACGTTTTTGAGATTGAAAAAACATGAAGAAAAGCTTATACCTCTAGGGATTTGATCCCTCTCTCCTCATGATAAATCTGGAGTTAAGATGAATCTACATTAGTAATAAAAAAAACAGTATAGTTGAATGGACAATAATAAATGAAAATTCCATCACTTATATTCTTAGTCAATATATAACTACATGGTATGGATTATATAACTAACTCGTTTATTAAGAAAAAATTGTAAATCCTACATGGTATGGATTATATAACTAACTCATTTTTTTAGTAAAAATTATGAACCATACATCAAAGTGTATAAATTTATTATAAATACTAAATAAACTAATATGGATTTACAATCTCTTTAATATTGAAGTGCATGTATCTTTTCTCCATACAAAAAATATAGCATTAATACTATTTGAAATATTGATATTTGGACCCTATTTTATTAACATGTTTCTCTATTATCTCCCCCATCCCTCACCCTCATTCTCATATATCCCAAAAATGTCATTAATACTAAATGAAATATTGATATTTGGATTTTATTTTATTAACATTTTTCTCTATTATCTCCCCCACCCTCACCCTCACCCTCATATATCTTTTTCCATACAAAAATTATATCATTAATACTAAATAAAATATTGATATTTGGATCATATTTTATTAACATTTTTCTCTATTATCTTCCCTGACCCTTGCCCTCACCCTCATCTATATTTTCTCCAAATGAAAAATAAACCATTAATACTAAATGAAATATTGATATTTGAATCCTATTTTATTATACATTTTTTTTCTATTATCTCCCCTCACCCCCACCCTCATATGAGGATGGGGTTGGATATGAGGGTGATGGTGGGGGAAGATAATAGATAGAATGTATGTGGGGGTAGGGTGAGATGATAGAGAAAACTATATTGATGGGGGTGGGAGAGATAATAGAGAAAATTGTATATGGGCGTAGGGTGAGATGATAGAGAAAAATGTATTATACAATTTTCTTTATTTTCTCCCCCACCCCCATTGTCGGATATGGGGGTTGGGGTAGATAATAGAGAAAAATGTATATGGGGGTGGGGGGAGGTAATAGAGAAAAATGCATTATACAAACAAGATATTTTAAATCAAAAAAACTAAACATTTTGATTGTTTGGTTTGTCATAACCACAATTTATTTACCAAATTACATTAAAATATGTCCTCTCTCAAATTCATGAATAAGACAAATGTAGAGTGAAATATGTCCTCTCTCAAAATTTAAATGTGCATTATGGGTAAACTTGATAAGTTTTAATTCAGAAAATTTTATAATATCTAACCTAACATTTGTATATCCATAAAATTATAAGAGAAACACTAAAACCATAAAACCATGAGAGTGACTATGACAAAAATACATTACATAATACATTGACATAAGTGAGAAAGGAAGATTTTTTTCATACCTCAGTTGCAGTTTTCCAAGCAACGATGTCGTTGTGATATCTTGATGAATGTCTCTGTCTCTCCCACTTAGTGTCTTCTCCATAATAACAATGTAGCTTTCCCTCCTAGTCATTTGGTTTCCTTATGTGTTGGTATAGTTCTGCAAGAGAAATTGTATTGGTATAGTTGTGAAAGTAGAACAACATATGAATTGAATTGTTTTTTATTAAAATGATTATTATTGATTAAAATAGTTCTTATTGGGGCCCCCGGGGGGCAGCTCAATTGGCAAGTGCCATGAAAATGAAGTTCCATGAGGTTTCGAGTTCAATTCCCCCCGACTTACCTTGTGTGCCGCGTAAGGGGCATCGTGGGCACACCTGGAGGTTATAGTGGTAGAGGTTGGATAACACGGCCACGTGCCCAACTAGTTGTTGATTCCTCCAGACACAAAAAAATAAATAAATAAATAATAAAAAAAAAAATAGTTCTTATTGGTAAGTATAGGATACCACGTACCTAAACTTGAAACGTGTAAATGTTAAATGGTTTGTTAGGTTTTTTTTATGCTTCGTGGAAATTGATAAGCCGCCATGGTAAATTATTAATAGTGTTATGTAAAAGTTAAAAATTAAACAAAAAAAAGTAATGAAAAAAGTACAAATTCATAAATGCAAGGGACTTAATGTTGTCAATCTTATTCTTTGATTTCAAGACAACAACGAGAATATGCTAGCATCTTTAACTTGTGGCCATGAGATCAAATTTTTTAGTTAAAATATTGATTAATCCATTGATTCCAATAGGGAGGGTGCCTATCAGCATAATAAACCAATCCATGTTTTAAAAATGTATCATCAATATATAAAGTATATCTATTTTAATTTAGAATGTATTCTTCTAATCTTTTTTTAATATTAAAAAATCTAATTAAAACAAATTTACATTAGCAAATATATAATCAAAAGATTATTGGGTTGAGAGGTGTTTTATACACCTCATTATGATGGAGAATTGTCATGAAGTTAACACGTGACATACACACATATCCAACAAGGATCCATCTTAACTACCCTCACCCCCACCCCAACCCCCACCCTTATTTTTCTCTGTTATCACCCCCCACCCCAATACATTTTTCTCATATCATATCCACCCACCCCCACTACATTTTTCTCTATTATCTCCCCCCAACCCGCCCTCATATTATCTCCTCCCTCCCCCATATTATCTCCCCACATTTTTCTCTATTATCTCCATGAACCCCCACCCTCCTTTTTCTCTATTATTAGCCCCCACCCCAATACATTTTTTTCATATTATATCCCCCCACTCTCACCCCCACCCTCATATTATCTCCCCATGTTTTTCTCTATTATCTCCCCCAACTCCCACTCTCATATTAACTCCCCCCCACCCCCACCCTCACCCTCACCCTCATTTTTATCTATTATCACCCCACACCCTCACCCTCATAATACATTTTTCTCTATTAACTTCCCCCATCCCCACCATCATATTATATCCCCACACCCTCATTTTTCTCTATTATCTCCACACACCCACACCCTCATAATAGATAAAAATGTATTACACATTTTTCTCTATTATCTCCACCCACCATCATATTATACATTTTTCGCTATTATCTCCCCATGCCCTCATAATAAATGTATAATGTATTTTGAGAGTGAGGGTGGGGGTGGGCAAAGATAATAGAGAATAATGTATTATGTGGGTGGGAGTGTGGGGAGATAATATATAATAATGTGAAGATAATAGAGAAAAATATATTATGAGGGTGGGTGTGGGGGGATATAATAGAGAAAAATGTATTTATGAGGGTGGCAGTGGGGGGAAATAATCGAGAAAAATATAATGGGGGTGGGGGGATATAATAGATAAAAATGTATTTATGAGGGTGGCGGTGGGGTGAGATAATACAGAAAAATGTATTATGCATTGTTTCTCTATTATCCCCCACTACCCCCACCCTCATATTATCTCCCCACATGTTTCTCATATTATCTCCCCCAACCCCCACCTTCGTAATATCTCCCACCACCCCCACCCTCATATATGTTTGGGTTGGGGGGAGATAATATAGAAAAATGTATACATTTTTCTCTATTTTCTCCCCTTGTACATTTTTCTATATTTTCTCCCCCCACCCCCAGCCCCATATAATACATTTTTCTTTATTATATCCCCCTACTCCCACCCTCATATTATCTCCCCAATTTTTTATCTATTATCTCCCCCAAACCCCACCCTCATATTATATCTCCCCTCCCCCATGCTCATATTATCATATATGTTTGGGTTAGGGGTGGGGGGATATAATAGAGAAAAATGTATAATACATTTTTCTCTATTTTCATATATGTTTGGGTTGGGGGTGGGGGGTGATAATAGAGAAAAATGTATAATACATTTTTCTCTATTTTCTCTACCCACCCTGTAGTGTAGCTAGAGAGATAGTGGGGAGCAGGGGGGCCATAGTGATATTAGTGGAGACCATTCAATGTAAGGTGGATTAGGTCTAGTATACTATTAAATAAGGCATGCTTTGGTAGTTAGATATAATAAATGTAAGAGGACTTACTAGAAGGTTCTACTTCTAGAAGGTTCCTCCTCTAGAATGTTGTTAGGTGGTTGGTAGCACTATATAAAGGGGTTAAAACAATGTAATGAGAGGTGAAGAATAAGTATTTTAATAGAGTGGTAGCTCATTAGGAGATTGTTCCCTCAAAGAGGCAAGTGAACAGGAGAGGATCCCTTCCATAATAGGATCAATTGTATGGTGTTTCCCTATCTTAAGGGTTCATAATATTAAAGTGGTAGCTTTTATATATTGTCTCTGAATATTTGTGGTCTTTCTATATTCAAGTCTTTGGAACTTAACAAGTGGTATCAGAGCACTTTCTTCATCCACCAAAAAGGGGAAATTTGTTTTTCTATTTTTGCAGATTATTTTTAGCAAAGAAAAAGAGGGTCATGACATTCTGGATGATTTCTGTAGATTTCTATGAAAACATTGTAGAAATTGGTTGTATATATGAGTTCCTCTCAGAAAAACACCCAATTTATATGGAAAAAAAAAGATTGTCTGAAACGGAGTCCGGGAAGTAAAGTTATCGGCATTTTAAAATCTGTTATTTTCATGGTTTTTCCATCGATGGCCACATGATTTTTATGATTTCTATAGCAGATGGGGATGAATTTTCCAAAAACAAATTACATATCTGAGTTACGCTTTCAAAAATAGCTAATTTCAAAAACAAATTACCCAAATTGTAGCTTTGGACGTGAAGATGTCGATGATTCAAAATCAACCATTTTTTAGGGTCTTTGTGAAAGTTGTACGACTGTAGAGCTCATTACTTTTCATAGGGTGCTCAGATTGCTACTAGATCAATGTCATTGGATAGAGAATTTTAAGACATTTCTTTTGGTATCTTATATGTGGCATTTCCAATGGATTCATGGAAGCCATCAAGACAACATTTCAAGAAATCAAAGTTGAAATGCAAAATACTCAGGAGAAATATATTCAAGAGCTCAACATTGCAAGGCAAGGAAGGTATATTATGCAAGCCATCATGGATGAATGAAATCAAGAAGCATATGCTTGGTATGATTTTGAGGTCGATTGTGATGATTGGTATATGGATAGTTGTCATTTCTGGGATGACAACCACTTTCATATTTTATTTGATGACTCTACTCCACCTTCTATAGAGAACATCAATGTGACAAATTAGGATCCATTTATAACTATCAGTGTCCAGTTTTCATATTCTCTAGTGGTATTGTTCCTTCTAGATTCATCTTCAATCATGTCTAACTATGTGGATGGATCTGCATATTACAATCCACATGATCAGTGTAGACCTTTGGATCAACTTCCTATTGAGTTTCGATATATTTAGTGTGGATTTCAGATGAGCAATTGGATAGGGGACCCAGGTTTACAGTGGAGGTTGGACTACTTCAACATGATGGTTTTCATTTCTACATGGGACCCTGGTTCTCCAACTTATTTCAGCACTATGGTCCACACTTATCCATGGGACCCTGGTATATGGTTGTACACCCTCATAACAAGCATTGAGGACAACGCTTTCATAAGGGGGATAGAATGAAGTGTAGATAGAGAGGTAGTTGGGGGCCATCACTAATACATATGTATGGAAAAATCGATGGCGTACTACGACAGTATGGATAAAATTGGTCTCAGCACTATGGTCCACACTTATCCATGGGACCCTGGTATATGGTTGTACACCCTCATAACAAGCATTGAGGACAACGCTTTCATAAGCAGGATAGAATGAAGTGTAGATAGAGAGGTAGTTGGGGGCCATCACTAATACATATGTATGGAAAAATCGATGGCGTACTATGACAGTATGGATAAAATTGGTCGTACTGTCGAATTTTATTTGCATTTTTTGTATTTTTTTTTAAATTGCTCGACGTTCATTGGCTATCTAACTAAAGAGACATACATGTTAGATAAACTACGGAAATGTCTCTTTCCTCAGATATATGACGTCTTAAGGCACCGTCACATATCTGACGATTGACCAAGTCAAATATCCCCTTACCAAGGTTTGACAAAGTCAATATTTTTCAACATTAAGCAACGTCTCTCTGGTCATCAACTGTTAGAAATCCAACGAAAAAAGTATATATAATTAAAAAAAAAAAAAAATTAGAGATGTTTGACATCATTTCTATACTAGTCACAGTTTGCAAAGGTTATTATATATAGGGGATATTTTTTGGTTCGAATAGAAAAAGTTTTTATTTTGTTAATTGTGTTACAAATAGTTAAACTATTAGGTTGATTTTTGAAGATAATCATCACTTAACGTTTGGTAGGGGAAAATGTCACATAACATGCCTCCAGGAGGACAAGGAGACGTGAGATTTGCATTGGAGGATTTGGGTGATCAAAAATTGTATTTCCCTTGTAAAAATTGCAAGGGTTATAATAGAAGGGGACTTTTAATAAAAACAGCTAAAAAACATTGTACGAAGTATGGACACCTTGAAGGCGGGCATGAATATCCTCCCTTGGTAAGTTATTCATTATATGTCTTTATATTGTAGCTTCTTTTTGTAAACATTTATATGTTAAATGTATAAGAGAAATAATGAATTTGTTTTCTTTATGGATATATTCTCTGTACACAACAAATTGAGAGTAAGTTAAGAATAGAAGAAGTAGACATAGGATGTATATTTTAATTAGGGTTTAGGGTAGGGTTTAGTGGTTAATGGGTTTAAGGTTTAGGGGTACAAGGTGTAAGGGGTTAGGGATTAATATTTTAGTGGTTTAAGGGTTAATAAGGCCATTAAGGCTCAGAGTTTAATGGGTTAGTGTTTAAGGTAGGTTTAGGGGGTTTAGGTCCTACGGGATTTAGAGGTTAATGGTGTTTTAGGGAGTAAGGGTTAGGGATTAAGGAGTTAGGTCAGTTTAGGGGTTAATATTTTAGGGGCTTAGGGGGCTAGGTCATGTTATTGGTTAAGGGTTTAGGGGTTAGGGGTTAGGGGTTCAGGGATTAGGGGTTAGGGGGAATGGGGTTAAGGTGTTAAGGAATAGGGGGATAGGGTATGAGGGGTTAAGGGCTATGGATTAAAGGGTTAGGGGTTAATGGTTTAGAGGTTAGGGTTGGTTTAAGGGTTAGGAATTAGAGAGTTATAAAAGATGATCTAATCCCCTTATAAACCTTGGTCTCCAAGTTGTGGGAAATTTTCCATCAACTTAAAAGTCATGGTCACCAAGTGAAATCAAGGAACAATATGAAATAGTGGTGAAGGTGAAATAAGAATAGGTTGTTTTTGTTGGTTGTGACGATATATATCACAAAGTGTCTCTCTTTATACATGTCAAGAAAAATAACATTTTTCCTATATTTTTTCAACATATTCATAAACATCTTCATAAATTTCACAAGTTTCATCATTGATTTGTTGTCTTTGTTTCTCTCTCTCACCTAAGTTGATTTCTCCATATAGAATACCAACTCCTAAGTACCCCTAATCGTTGGATGAACAATAACATGTTAACCCCTAATCCCTTAGCCCTTGACCCCTTATAAACCCCTAAATCATTAAGTACCCCAATCCTTGACCCCTAATACTCCCTCAGCTCTCAACCCCATATCCCCTCAGCTCTCAACCCCTTATAAATTAAATTGTGGTATCCAAGTTGGACCCAGGGAATTTTCCATCCACTTAATACTTGTGGTCTCCAAGTGAAATCAAGAAAGAATATGACATAATGATGAAGACGAAATAAGAATATCATGTTGTTTTTTCTAGTTGTGTGTAACATCCCGCTCTGGCGCACTTACAAACTTATTATTTGAGGACACTTGCTCGCAAGTGATCTAGACTTTTCTGATGTTAAAACATTTATACTCGATTATGATGCATTATGATAGATGACATGATGTATTACTATTGTTATACACAGGTGCTATTGACTCAGTTTATTTGAGTGTGCAGGGTTTTTGACCTAGAGGATGCAGAGGCATCGACGGAACCCTTGGACTCTGGATTGAGTCAGGGAGTGTGATATTTGAGTTGATTTATTTACCATGATATTTATTGATTTGATGATATGTTGTTGACATGTTCTGACATGACGGTTGATGATGCAGGCTGACGATAGCTTGCCGACCAGACTCACATATGGAGTAAAGGGGCCACACATGATTTCCAGGGAGGTTGAAGGAGAGGTGTGGACAACAGCCCTGCCACAGCCTACTAGCACTCTCGTCGTGGCTCGAACTGTAGGTTAACGATTACCTAGTCCGAGAGGATCCACGATGCCATGAGGGCAGACTACGAAAGTCGCTCACGATGATTCTAAGGGGCGCGCAATAAGGTGGGGGCATTATTCCTTAGATCCCTTAGTCTCCCACAAGTTCACCTGGAGGAGTGTTGACTCCAGGGGTTATAGATGTCTACCAATCCGTCAAGTCAGCAAGTGGCACCCTTGGAGCACATGGTGCATCCTGAAGGGCACGTCGCGCAAAGAAATACAAGTCAGCGAGTGGCACCCTTGGAGCACGTGGTGCATCCTGAAGGGCACGTCGCGCAACAGAAGAAAACGAGGCGAGTGGCACCCTTGGAGCACGTAGTGCGTCCT
>ML799462.1:162973-180375 GCA_009831015.1 Picea engelmannii | reverse complement strand
CCGATAGCAAGAACTCCTTATCGGATGTCGACCCCGGAGTTGCAAGAGTTGAAAATGAAACTGAAGGAGTTGTTGGACCTGGGACTGATACGCCCTAGTGTGTCACCGTGGGGTGCACCAGTTATTTTCATTCGGAAGAAGGACGGATCATGGAGGCTTTGCATTGACTACCATCAACTGAACAAGGCTACGATTAAGAATCAGTATCCCTTGCCAAGAATTGACGATCTGTTTGATCCAATGAAGGGTGCGACGGTGTTCTCCAAGATGGATTTGTGATAAGGGTATCACTTGTTACGGATCAAGGAGGATGACGTCCCTAAGACCGCTTTTAAGACAAGATTTGGACATTACGAGTTTATTGTTTTACCGTTTGGATTGACAAACGCCCCAGGGGTATTCATGAATTTGATGAACGAGGTGTTCCGCGAGTACTTGGACAAGTTCGTCCAAGTATTCATTGACGATATTTTGATCTACTCTCGGACGACGGAGGAGCATGACGAGCACTTGCGCTTGGTACTACAGTGTTTGCGAGAGCACAAATTGTATGGGAAGTTGTCCAAATTCTCTTTTTATCAATCGAGGATTCACTACTTAGGGCATGTCATCTCCGGCGAAGGTATCACCGTGGATCCAGCCAAGGTTGAGGCTATTATGGAATGGCATGCGCCGACGAATGTCACAGAAGTGCGTAGTTTTATGGGTTTAGCAGGATACTATCGACAGTTTGTCGAAGGATTTTCAAGGATAGCAAATCCGATCATGGAATTGAAGAAGAAAAACAAGAAGTTTGTTTGGACCGAGAAATGCACGGAAGCATTTCGAAGGCTTAAGGAGTTGTTTACCACCGCACCGATACTAAGGGTCCCTGACNGACATGGACGCAGACTTCTTGGTATGCACTGACGCATCCAAGGAAGGGTTAGGCGGAGTCTTGATGCAAGACGGACGAGTGATTTCTTACATTTCGAGGAAACTGAGAAGGCATGAGGAGAACTACGCGACGCATGATTTGGAGTTATTATCCATTGTATATGCCTTGAAGGTTTGGAGACACTACCTTGTTGGACGAAAATTTGAATTAAAGACTGATCATTGTGGACTACAACACATTTTCACGCAAAGCGACCTGAATGCACGACAACGGCGTTGATCGGAATTGCTTAGCGAGTACGACTTCGAGATTACTTACATAAAGGGAACAGTGAACTGAGTGGCAGATGCTTTGAGTCGGAGGCCACGCATCTTTTCATTGTTACCTCTTCAGATGAATCTACGTGAGAAGATTCTCACTTTACAGCGTGGCGATGACTAGTACAAGGAAGTCGAGGATTTTATCGGACAAAACACAATGATGGTACCACAATATGAGGGTTATTCATTTGATAGCGATGGTTTATTGAGGTTTAGAGGTCAAATTTACGTACCGCCAAACGATGAGTTGAGGATGTTGATCCTGAGCGAGGCTCATTGAGCAGTTTACATGGCTCACCCGGGAGTTACGAAGATGAGGGCCGACCTTAAGCCCTTGTTCTTATGGAAGGGAATGAAGGCCGACATAGTCAACTTTGTGGCTAGATGTCTAGAGTGTCAATAGGTAAAGGCTGAACATAGACACCCGGCAGGATTACTTCAACCCCATGCCATTCCGGAATCGAAATGGGAAGTCATTTTGATGGATTTTATTGTTGGATTGCCACTGATGGCAAGGAGACACGACTCGATTTTTGTAGTAGTAGACACTCTGACGAAGAGTGCTCACTTTATTCCCGTGTGTACGACGTATCAGGCACCTGACATAGCGAGATTTTTCATCAGTGAGATTGTGAGGTTGCATGGCGTGCCTAAAAGGATTATATCCGATCGAGGATCGGTGTTTACTGGACGATTTTGGACGAGTTTCCAAGAGGCCTTGGGAAATTTACTTAACTTTACTACTACGTATCACCCAGAGAATGACAGACAGATGGAACGAACGAACCAAACCTTGGAAGACATGTTGCGCATGTACGTGATGGACCAACAAAAATGTTGGGAGGAATTCTTGCCTCTAGTAGAATTCGCTTATAACAACAGTTACCAGAGCACCATTAAGATGGCGCCTTTTGAGTTTCTTTATGGGCGACTGTGTCAGACACCCTTGATTTGGGATCGGCTTGAGGATAGGGTCCTAGTGGGACCAGAAGCGATCCAAGAAATGGAAGAGCAGATGCAAACCATAAGACAAAGGATAAAAGAAGCACAGGATCGACATAAGAGTTATGCCGATGCGCACCGAGTCGACCGTAGTTACGAGGTCGGCGATCGAGTCTTCTTGCGGGTTAAACCGCATAAGAGTTCGATCAAGTTTGGAAAGGGAGATAAACTCTCTCCTAGGTTCGTGGGACCTTTCAAGATTGTGGAAAGAAAGGGGCCCGTGGCCTATCGACTAGCCTTGCCTGATTCTTTGAGGTGTATGCATGATGTTTTTCATGTATCTGTTTTGAGACATTATGTTAGTGATCCTACACACATGATTGACATGAGTTCCTTGCAGGTATCGAACGAGGGAGCGGTCATGGCTGAGCCAGTCCGCATTTTAGATCATCGCATTCGACAGTTACGATGTCGAACGGTAGATCAGGTCAAGGTCCAGTGGGACAGTTATAGTCCGCACTCGGCGACCTGGGAGGACGCATATGATATGCGCCAACAGTTTCCATTTTTGTTTGATGGATAGACTTATGATACTATGGTACTTGTGATATTGTGGTACATTTATTTCGCCATTTATACTGAGAAACTTCGGGACGAAGTTTAGACCAAGAGGGGGTGTATGTAACATCCCGCTCTGGCGCACTTACAAACTTATTATTTGTGGACACTTGCTCGCAAGTGATTTGGACTTTTCTTATGTTAAAACATTTATACTCGATTATGATGCATTATGATAGATGACATGATGTATTACTATTGTTATATACAGGTGCTATTGACTCAGTTTATTTGAGTGTGCAGGGTTTTTGACCTAGAGGATGCAGAGGCATCGACGGAACCCTTGGACTCCGAATTGAGTCAGGGAGTGTGATATTTGAGTTGATTTATTTACCATGATATTTATTGATTTGATGATATGTTGTTGACATGTTCTGACATGATGGTTGATGATGCAGGCTGACGATATCTTGTCGACCAGACTCACATATGGAGTAAAGGGGCCACACATGATTTCCAGAGAGGTGTGGACAACAGCCCTGCCACAGTCTACTAGCACTCCCGCCGTGGCTTGAACTGTAGGTTAACGATTACCTAGTCCGAGAGGATCCACGATGCTATGAGGGAAGACTGCGACAGTCGCTCACAATGATTCTAAGGGGCACGCAATAAGGCGAGGGCCTTATTCCTTAGAGCCCTTAGTCTCCCACAAATTGACCTGGCAGAGTGTTGACTCCAGGGATTATATATGTCTACCAATCCGTCAAGTCAGCGAGTGGCACCCTTGGACCACGTGGTGCATCCTGAAGGGCACGTCACGCAAAGAAATAAAAGTCAGCGAGTGGCACCCTTGGAGCACGTGGTGCATCCTGAAGGGCACGTCGCACAACAGAAGCAAACGAGGTGATTGGCACCCTTGGAGCACGTAGTGCGTCCTGAAGGGCACGTCGCATTAACGATGATGATGAGACAACCTAGATGATCCTAAGACCTTAACGCCTGATAAAATTCTTAAAACGACTCCCCTAATGAATCGTCGCCTAGTTCAATTTAAACCTAAATTTAAAACATCTCAAAGATAAAATTCTGATAAGCCCTAAGTAAAGATCCTACAAAAATAAACATAAGAGCGTAAACTAAAACCCTCCTGTGTGTTAGTTAAAGTCTTCTTAAACTAAGGGGGGGGGGTAAAGTAATGAGGGGGATAAATTAATTGAAACCCAGGGTTTTAAATTTTAAAGAAGAATTAAAATTATTAAAGAGTGGGAGTATAAAAATTTAGGATTTAAAAAATATATTGAAAATACTATTAAGCGCATTTATCATTTTGGGTTTAAAAAAATAAAAATAAAAAAATAAAAACAAAATAATAATATAAAAAAATAATAATAAAAAGAGAGAAATAAAAAATAGAAATGAGGAAACTTGTAATAAAGGAAACGTAATAATGGAAAGTAGGAGACATGGGGTAAAAAGCGAAAAGGAATCAGCATTTAAGGAGTTACTAAAAATCAGAAACTTCATTTTAGGAAAGTTATTAAAAGCATGAGAGGGGATCTAGGAACCCTAGGAGTAATTTTAGGAGCGACTTTAGGGGGAGTGAGGGAAATGAGTTTTTTTTTTAATTAAAGAAATTTAATTTGGAGAAACATGGGGGATGAGTGACACTTGGACGGTAGAGAATGTTTAGAGGTTGTCATTAAAAATTAATTAAATAATGATTTAGGAAAGTAGGTGGGTCTCAAAATTCTATAAAAGAAGGGGGAAATAAGGAAGAAAGGATGAACGGTTAGCGTAACGTTACGCTGCCAGATTGTGGCTTGACGGATTGCTTGTGAGGAGTTGGGTTTATCTCAGCTGGATTGGAGTGGTAGCTCAGCCTTGGAGGTGAGCTGAGAAGCTAGTCTTATCTTTGGATCTTGTGTGGCCCCTTTGCGGCTCGGGGGGCTAAGGGGGAAGCAGAGTACCCCTAGCGATTGGCTGGGAGGTACCGGTGAGCTTGCTATGGTCGGAAAGCAGGAGCGGGACAGAGCGCACGGACGACGTTCGAGGGAGACGTTAAGGCAAAGGTACGCTCGTTATGTTGTAGAGTAGAATGCTATAGGTTGTGATTAGATCTGCTTGTGTAATGGTAATCTAGATGGATGAATGTTTAATTTCAATGGATGTTGGTTATCGTTGGGCTGAATGGTTGTTCTCATTTGCTTCCTCCTGCGGATTGATGGGTTTCTTTAATTATTGCTGCAACTGGTGAAGAATACAAGTGATCCTGTGGTGAATTAACAACAACCATATTTGGAGTCAATATGAATTTTGTTTTTCCCTGGCATCTAGGTTTTATCTATCGTAGTCATTTGTACCTTGCATTTAGGTTCGTTGGTCAAAGGTAGAACCTGGATTCCTGCAATATTTTCACACCACTGTAAAATGAAATATGTAACACTAGTACACCTCCGGATAGTATCTCAGTGTGGATAGTCGAAGCGATTGGCATATATGTATATGAGGATCGTCGTTGATCTTCCTTCATACTTGTTGCAACGGACCGACATCTATATCTTTATATAATTACTGTGATTACCTCATCGCTAAGAATTAAAAAGAAATCCAACCAGAGGTGGACCCTTGCATGAATGTAAATCTTACTCGAAACTCCAGATCACTAAATACACGCATTGGTACACTTCTCGCAGAATAGTGAAACGGCGTTGAACAGCGTTTTCGTATTAAATTTGTTTGTCATTTAGTTATGCACAGCGATCCATAGTTCTTTTGTTTTCATTCGGGTTGTCTCTCTTAGTTTTCACAGCATTGCATAAATAGAACCTGTAAATTCGATGGGTAGAACCTGAATTTTTGATGGGCAACCTGTAAATTTTCGTTGTTCTAAGAAAATCCACGATTTGGCTGGGTAAACCTTCCTTTTCACCGGTGTTAAAAGCTTTAGATTGATGGGGTACAGGTTACCTTCCGCCGGTTTAAAAAAAAACAAAAACGCGATTTCGCTGTACACTTTCCTCTTCAGAATCGCGTTGTGTTTTCCTTTGCGTGGACTGGCCATTCATTGCCTTCCTCTGCGTGTTGGTTGAGGTGTGGGGTTCCACGGTTTCCCTTTTAAACTTGTGCCAATTGCATCGATCCTTTTTCCTCTCCAAGTGTCAACCAAAGTACCTGTAAACTCCTGCGTAACTCTCTCTCCCTGTGCGCCCTTCCGGCCATTCCTGATTTTAGGGGTGACTTCTTTAACTCACCTTCTGCCCAACTCCGTGGCATCGTTCCGTAAGACCGACAGCAACCTCTGACCATTGTTATGCCAGGACACGCCTTCTTCCATTCCTCATTTGATGGATACAGGTTGACAGGGACTCCGCGATCTACGGTGTGACTGGCAAGAGTTCGTTTTGACAGGCGTATGTCTTTACTGCAGCAGATTCTAGGGCACCGTTTTCGGAAGCTGTTTAGCGAACCATTTTTGAATGAGAATAATATTAAAACTGGTAAGGTTGTAGTGCCAACCTTAATGCGTGTTCCATTTGGGAATGTAGCGCAAATTTCAAAATGCTTATTAGTTATGGAAGGGTAATGTGCGGGGAGGTCATGTTTAACGCTTGGTTGTGGGATAATAATATCAATGGGAATTGACTATTAAAGTTGTGAATTTCGTAGTCCTAATTTTAACGCTTTAACCGATATGGAATGTAGCATCGATTTGAATGCTTATTCAATTGTGGAATGTTAATATCAAAGCTGGTACGTAGGGTAGCTGGTGTTTTTCTGCTGGTAAATAAATTATTTTTTCATTAAGAGCATTGATTAGTTGGGAATGGTGTTAATGATTATTTATCTATTCTAATTGGGCTCGTAAACTTTGCTGACAGTTGTCACTGATTTTGGTTAATGTTGATGAATTAATGCTATAGGGGAAGGGTTGAGTTATTATTAATTATTGTCAGTTTTAACTTATTATTTTTGTTTTGGTAAATAATGTTCTTCTGAATTATTGTCATTTTAATATGGTTATTTTTATAATGATGTTAATTATGATGTTACTTTGGTCCTTTTTAATGTGGATATTTTAGGTGTGACATTTCAATTATCTTTATATAGGGTCCCTTTTAAAACACTGTTATTTAAATAATGTCATTTTAATATTGTAATTGTTATATCTTGTCATTTGTAAATATGATGGTTATTGATATATTCAAATATGATGTCATTTATCAATGTGAGGTTATTTTTATATTGAATTGTGCAAAGGTAATATATGACATTATAAATTAAGGTGCAATTTTTAGTGTTAGATACTTTATGAAAACAATGGCATTATGGACTTATCTTAATACGACTAAAACTTGGGTTACTGATGGTTATAAAAATAAGGTCCTAGAACCAAGTACCTCGAATTGCTAAGATTGTAATGGGGAAATCTGAAATTACTTAAATTTACATTCTTAAACGGTTGGGCTGGGTATCTCGTATACTCATGGAATTCAAGGGAGTATTGGCCAGTATTGCATGCCTTGAGTCGTGGGAACTACCTTGTCTTAACTTGGTTGGGTCATTGTCGGAGTCCTTTGGACCTGTGAGCCATAGGGTTAGTGGTTGTCTTGAGTTGTTGTTGTACCGGGACGAGATCGTTCTTTTGCCCGGTCTGCTTGTGTCAGGCGGGATATAGTCACCCCCTGGTAGCCTTAGGAGACCTGTCTATGTGTGTGATTTTTTTGGGTAAAGAATCCAGTGCCGTATCAAGAGTCTCGGGCCCTTTAAAGGCAGGGTTTCCACTCTTGCGACACACCTGACAGAGTTTACTAGTTTCTGCCTGAGCAGTCGGCCAGGAGCTTGTCTAATCTTCTTTTGAGAAGACATAAGACTAAAAGCCCTACTTTTCTGTGCAGAAATAGTAAACTCTACGATTGGATTCTTCCATCTGTGACTGTACTGTACTTAACACCTGGTGTCGTTCTGCTTACAGTTGCTAGTTGTACGCCTTATGCCTAGGGGCGTTTATTGCTTTTTGTCACTAGGATATGTCGGGGTCGTCTTGTTGGGTTCGTCTTGCTGGCGTCTTGTTCTAGGTCGGGTTACTAGTTTCTGCCTGAGTAGTCGGCCAGGAGCCTGTCTAATCTTCTTCCGAGAAGACATAAGACTAAACGCCATGCTTTCCTGTGTAGAAATAGTAACCCTAACACCCCAGGATTCTTCCCTCTGTGTTCTTACTGTGCACCCCCAGCATGTCTTAATGTTTGTGTTATGCGCCTTATGCCTATGGTCGTATATTGTTGCAGTTACTCGATGTGTGCCTTCAGTCTTCTTGTGCTGAACATCGTGGATGCGTCTGGTTGGTTGTCGAGTGGCGACGTAGAGTCAAGTGTGTTGTTACTTCTACACGCACACACACACCTTAAACAAAAAAAAACAATTGCACATGTTCGCAGAGTTGTTGTCGTAACGTGGAGGTTATCACATTGTGACTATATATATCACAAAGTGTCTCTCTTTCTACATGTCAAGAAAAGTGTCTATAGTTGTCTTTGTTGTCTTTGTTTACTTATATTATTTTAATTTGTCAGTGTTTATATGATTTTAATATTTTTTATATACACTAATATTACTTGATTGTTTTTAATTATAAAGGAACGATGCCCTAGTGCATTTCCCATGGAGGAAGACGTGGTTGTAGTACAAGCACTTGTTCAGGAACATGGAGAAAATATTGAAGATCAACTTAATGATCCTATGGAAGAAGATGATGATGCTAATAACACAGTTGAAGAATATGGGACAAGTATATTGATCCAGGGGACATTTAATAATGTTGGAATGGATGATGATGATGATGATCATCTTGATGGTGTTTTTGATATACATATACTGGAGAAGGCAACACAACCTCTTTATGAAGGCTCCAAAACAAGTCTTCTCTCTACTATATTGTTTTTGGTGAACTTAAAGGTTATGAATGGTTTGTCAAACACTTGTGTCACACAACTCCTAAGGTATGTAATATATTTTTTCATGACATTTAGTACATGATAATAAAGGTTTTATTTTTTCCTCTATTTTTATTGTTAGTTGATCATCTGTAAAATTTGGATGCAGTATGTACGATTAATATTATTTACATTAACCAGTATTGATTTTGTGTGTTGTATATTGTTAGGTGAATTTATGTTACCACCGTCAAATGTTTTATGTCGCACATACCAACATTTACATGCCATTATGAAAGATATTGGAATGGAGTATCAAGTTATTCATGCATGTCTCGATGATCATATTATGTGTTATGGAGAACATGTGTTGAAAGAAGAATGCATGAAATGTCAAATTAGTAGATATAGAACCGATCAAGTAACAAAAAAGGTGCATCGCAAGGTTCTTTGTTATATTCCCATAATTCCACATTTGTGGTGATTGTTCCGGTGCAAAACCATAGCACAATTTATGGATTACCATGCAAAGAACAGAAGTAAATATGGTGTTCATGTAATTCCTGCAGATGGATCTACAGTTAATAAGATAGAGTAAATATGGCCACATTTTAATGTCGAACCTCATAATATTATCTTTTCATTGGCAGTTGATGGTTTCAATCCATTTGGAAAGCTCATATCTACTTACTCAGTGTGGCATGTTTTTGTTATCAACAATAGAATTCCTCCATGGATGTCAATAAAGAGGGAGCACATAATTTTGTCAATGATTCTTCCAGGTATTTGTTTAGAATAATTTCTTTTAACAGGGTAACATATCATTTGTCTTGTTTGTTTCATAATTATGTCTTATATTTTTTTGTTTACTCATATATGTTCTTATATATGTATTATAATTATGTTTGATATTTTTTTTATTTACTCATATATGTAGTAACTATCTACTGTATATTTAATCAATTAGGTAAGTACCAAGTCAAATATATCAATGTATATATCGAGCCTGTTGGGAGGCCTCTTAGGCTCTTGTAATAGTCATCATACTTTAAGACATAAGTAAATATAGGAATATATATGTAATAAGGATAAATATGTAAGTAAGTACAAGAATGTAACATAAAGGATCTTAATGAATGATTAGTTGGAGCAAGTAAAACCGCTCCAACAATCTCTCATATGTATTTATACTCATGAATAAGGAATAAACTGTGGATTGGTTAACCTTCCCAATTACTCACTCTTTCATGAGAATATGTGTGTTGTGCTTCAATATAGTCTCTCTCTGAATGTCATTGTAATATTCAATATTACAACATTGGCATCGTTGCCTTGATTGATTTCTACTCAATCATGGATGTTTCTACCCTTTGATGGATTGTGGATGTTGCTTGTGGACGCTTCTCGATTCAAGAAATCATGAGTCTATCTACTCAAGAAAATTTGGAGTTGTTTTCTTATGGAAACAATGAAGCTTTGTTGAAGAGGATCCTAGAGCAGCGTTCTTCCTTGGTGGGTGAGAGCCACAAGGAAGAATACCTGCAAAATGTTTGTTCGAACCTGGGGAGGAGGAAGACCTACAAACTTCTCATGGATCATTCTGCGTGAATGTTGATAGATGTTCAATGATTATTGCTCGTGGATTCTACTCTCTTGAGAACAAGCATGTGCACATAAAAGACAAGAATAAATTATAGAGATGATTTTATATCAAATAATTCCTAATGCCTATGGAAATGAAGAAGTCTGCAAATACACGATTTTTCTTGCACATAAGATATTGTCTCGATGAAGAAATTTATGATAATTTTTTCTATGGATCGATAGTCAAAACCACTCATTTCTTGTCAAGTCTACATGGAAAACATATATATTTAAGTTATAGCATGGTTATAAGGGAGGCATGTCTACCTCATGATGGTAACTATTTCAAAATATGGCTCAGAACAAAAATAATTACATTTTTTCGCCACGTAGATATGGATGGGAGGTCAAAGAAATAGTGGGAATGTGTATTAATTAGATTCTATTTAGCCACATGGATATATTGAAGCGTGATTATTGATTTCTTAGGTTCTAATTCACCACTTATATATGATGATATTGTAAATTCTAACCTTGTACAATATCTACTGCAAACAGATATTCAGAAAAGAACAGAAAAGATACAATGGAAAATACAAACATTACACAGAGATTTTTCCCCTGGAAACCCAAACCGAGAAAACCATCATATTCTATATTCATTCATTGTGATACATTGTTTACAATACAATATACATATAGGAACCAGTGGCATCCAAAACCTTAACCCAATGACCTGGACTAGTCCAAAACCCTAATTCCTTAACCAGAAATAGAAAACCATAGACAAAAACCATGTGCCGAAAAACCACCTAAATACATGACATGTTTCCCAAGGAAGGTGTCACATTTCCCGAGGAAGAATTTTTTTTTACTTAGACACTACTAATCGTGAAACAATATAACACATACCCAACATATATGTGATTGTTTTTACTTAGATTTTATTTCACCACTAATCTATGTTGAGTTGACTTTGTGTGCACCAATTTATATGTATCACATGTCGATTTTGGAGTTGGCTTCTTGCTCTTATAAATTTTTATGATGGTTAGATCGTAGAATTTTTTTGCAATTAAAAGTAATGCATGCGGTTACCCTGTGTCGATGATTAGCTTGATTGATATTTGAGTGATTTATTTTATAGATTTCATATAATATATGATAGTTAAAGATTGGGACTTCTTGCGCAATGGATTTTATGTCATCCGTGATGATTTAGAGTTTGTTTATGTTTATGCCTTAGTTTACCATTGCGTTGTCACAATGTGGCGGTATGATTCCTTATGATTGGATCGTCCCACGCATTTATCGATAAGTGAATATGTTAACCTAGAATTAGATCATGTTCTTACCTTGATAATGTTGTTGTTTAATGTAATTGATGAATGATTTAATCGCGTGCCATGGAATTTTTGTGTTACATGTATTAGTTACTAGAATGCTTTCGCCTACATGATCGTTGATGATGTTATTTAGCTTAGTCGATTTGGACTTGATTGTGTCGGGTGGGATGTAGACACCTCCTTGTTCCTCATAACAATCGCCATCCTTGAGACCTTAAATGGTCAAAATAGATGGGAACCTAGGATTGAGCATTGTGTATGTGTCCTAGAGGTCCTAACCTTGCAAGGTAGGATGGGCGGGTTAGTCATTTATATTATTTATCTGAGTAAATGTTCGTAAATTGCTTCAGACTTCATGATGTGTTAATATGCTATGATTTTTATGTTTATGTGTCGCATGAAATTAATTCATTATGATATCATCGAGTTATGTCACTGTGAATTTATTGTAGACGTTATTGTCAGAATGCTTTAAAAAAAAAATTAACCCGATGTACGTTGTTTTTGTGTCGTAACCGTCAGGGTCGTTACAGTGTTTTATTAAAACAGTTATTATTGATTAAAATAGTTCTTCTTGGTAAGTATAGGAGACCACATACCTAAAATTTATGTGTACCTAAACTTGAAACGTGTAAATGTTAAATGGTTTGTTAGGTATTTTTTAATGCTTTGTGGCAATTGATAAGCCATCATGGTAAATTATTAATTGTGTTATGTAAAAGTTAAAAATTAAACAAAAAAAGTAATGAAAAAAGTACAAATTCATAAATGCAAGGGACTTAATGTTGCCAATCTTATTTTTTGTTTTCGAGACGACGACGAGAATATGCCAGCATCTTTGATTTGTGGCCATGAGATCAATTTTTTTAGTTAAAAGATTGATTAATCCATTGATTCCAATAGGGGATGCCTATCGGCATAATAAACCAATCCATTTTTAAAAAATGTATCATCGATGTATAAAGTATATCTATTTTAATTTAGAATGTATTCTTTTAATCTTTTTATAATATTAAAAAATTTACATTAGCAAATATATAATCAAAATATTATTGGGTTGAGAGGTGATTTCTACACCTCATTATGATGGTGAAGTGTCATTAAGTTGACACGTGACACACACACATAACCAACAAGGATCCATCTTAACTCTATATTATCTTTTGTGGAGAGGGATCGAGCCCCTTGAGGTGAAATTTTTTTTTATATTGAAAAAACTTGAGGAAAGGTTTGTACCTTAGGAATTTAATCCTTCTATGCTCATGATAATACTAGAGTTAATATGAATCTACATTAGTAATAAAAAAAAATAGTATAGTTGAATGGACAATAATAAATAAAAATTCCATCAATTATATTCTTAGTCAATATATATCTACATGGTGTGGATTATATAACTAAATCATTTCTTAAGAAAAATTGCAAATCCTACATGGTATGGATTCTATAACTAACTGATATTTTTAGTAAAAAGTGTGAACCTTACATCAAAGTGTATAAATTTATTATAAATACTAAATAAACTAATATGGATTTACAGTCTCTTTAATATTGAAGTATAGAATGCATGTATATTTTCTCCATACAAAAAATATAGCATTAATCCTAAATGAAATATTGATATTTGGATCTTATTATATTAACATTTTTCACTATTATCTCCCCTCTCCCTCACCCTCACTCTCATATATCCCAAAAATGTCATTAATACTAAATGAAATATTGGTTTTTGGATCCTATTTTATTAACATTTTTCTCTGTTATCTTCCTTCGCCCTCACCCTCACCCTCATATATATGTTTTCCATACAAAAAATATATCATTGATACTAAATGAAATATTAATATTTGAATCTTATTTTATTAACATTTTTCTCTATTATCTCGCCTGGCCCTTGCCCTCACTCTCATATATATTTTCTCCAAACAAAAAGTATATCATTAATACTAAATGAAATATTGATATTTGGATCCTATTTTATTATACATTTTTTTCTATTATCTCCCCTCACCCCCACCCTCATATGAGGATGGGGTTGGATATGAGGGTGGGGGAGGGCAAAGATAATAGAGAAAATTGTATGTGGGGGTAGGGTGAGATGATAGAGAAAAATATATTGATGGGGTGGGGGAGATAATAGAGAAAAATGTATATGGGCATAGGGTGAGATGATAGAGAAAAATTTGTTATACAAGTTTCTCTATTATCTCCCCCACCCCCATCTTCGGATATGGGGGTGGGGGGAGATAATAGAGAAAAATGTATATGGGGGTGGAGGTAGGTAATAGAGAAAAATGTATTATACATTTTTCTCTATTATCTCCCCCCTATACATTTTTCTCTATTATCTCCCACACCCCCACCGTCAAATATGGGGGTGGGGGTAGATAATAGAGAAAAATGTATATGGGGATGGGAGGAGGTAATAGAGAAAAATGTATTATACAAACAAGATATTTTAAATGAAAAAAAACTATTCACTTTGATTTTTTGGTTTGTCATAAGTACAATTTATTTACCAAAATACATTGAAATATGTCCTCTCTCAAATTCATGAATAAGACCAATGTAGAGTGAAATACGTCCTCTCTCAAATTCATGAATAAGACCAATGTAGAGTGAAAAATGTCCTCTCTCAAAACTTAAATGTGTGTTATGGGTAAACTTGATAAGGTGTAATTGGGAAAAAATTATAATAGCTAACCTAACATTTGTATATCCATAAAACTGTAAGAGAAACACTAAAACCATAAAACCATGAGAGTGACTATGACAAAAATACATTACATAATACATTGACATAAGTGAGAAAGGAAGATTTTTTGCATACCTCAATTGCAGTTTTCCAAGCAACAATGTCGATGTGTTATCTTGATGAATGTCACCCTCTCTCCCAATCAGTGTCTTCTCCATAATAACAATGTAGCTTTCCCTCCCGGTTGTCTGGTGTCCTTATGTGTTGGTATAGTTCTGCAAGAGAAATTGTGACAGTATAGTTGTGCAAGTAGAAAAACATATGAATTGAATTGTGTTTTATTAAAATGGTTATTATTGATTAAAATAGTTCTTCTTGGTAAGTACAGAGACCACGTACCTAAAATTTTTGTGTACCTAAACTTGAAACGTGTGATTGTTAAATGGTTTGTTAGCTTTTTTTTAATGCTTCATGGAAATTGATAAGCCACCATGGTAAATTATTAATTGTGTTATGTAAAAGTTTAAAATTAAACAAAAAAACTAATGAAAAAAGTACAAATTCATAAATGCAAGGGAATTAATGTTGCCAATCTTATTCTTTAATTTCAATACAATGACGACAATATGCCAGCATCTTTAATTCGTGGCCATGAGATCAAATTTTCTAGTTAAAATATTGATTAATCCATTGATTCCAATAGAGGGGACGCCTATCGACATAATAAAACAATCCATTTTTAAAAAATGTATCATTGATATATAAAGTATATGTATTTTAATTTAGAATGTATTATTTTAATATATTTTTTAATATTAAAAAAACAAATTAAAACAAATCTACATTAGAAAATATATAATCAAAATATTATTGATATGGGAGGTGCTTTATACACCTCATTATGATGGATAAGTGTCATGAAGTTGATACGTGACACACACACATAACCAACTAGGATCCATCTTAAATTTGGATTATCATTTGTGGAGAGGGATCAAGCCCCTTGAGGTGAAAACTTTTTTGAGATTGAAAAAACATGAGGAAAGGTTTATACCTCTAGGGATTTGATCCCTCTCTCCTCATGATAAATCTGGAGCTAAGATGAATCTACATTAGTAATAAAAAAAATAGTATATTTGAATGGACAATAATAAATAATAAATCCATCAATTATATTCTTAGTCAATATATATCTACATGGTATGGATTATATAACTAACTCATTTATTAAGAAAAAATTGTAAATCCTACATGGTATGGATTCTATAACTAACTCATTTTTTTAGTAAAAATTGTGACCGTACATCAAAGTGTATAAATTTATTATAAATACTAAATAAACTAATATGGATTTACAATATCTTTAATATTGAAGTATAGAATGCATGTATTTTTTCTCCATACAAAAAATATAGCATTAATACTAAATGAAATATTTATATTTGGACCCTATTTTATTAACATGTTTCTCTATTATCTCCCCCATCCCTCACCCTCACTCTCATATATCCCAAAAATGTCATTAATACTAAATGAAATATTGATATTTGGATTCTATTTTATTAACATTTTTCTCTATTATCTCCCTCCGCCCTCACCCTCACCCTCATATATCGTTTTCCATAAAAATATATATATCATTAATACTAAATGAAATATTGATATTTGAATCCTATTTTATTAACATTTTTCTCTATTATCTTCCCCGGCCCTTGCCCTCACCCTCATCTATCTTTTCTCCAAATGAAAAATATATCATTAACACTAAATGAAATATTGATATTTGAATCCTATTTTATTATACATTTTTTTCTATTATCTCCCCTCACCCCCACCCTCATATGAGGATGGGGATGGATATGAGGGTGAGGGTGGGGCTGGGGGGAATAATAGATAAAAATGTATGTGGGGTTAGGATGAGATGATAGAGAAAAATATATTGAGGGGGTGGGGGAGATAATAGAGAAAATTGTATATGGGCATAGGGGTGAGATTATAGAGAAAAATGTATTATACAATTTTCTCTATTATCTCCCCCACCCCCATTGTCAGATATGGGGGTGGCAGTAGATAATAGAGAAAATTGTTTATGGGGGTGGGGGGAGTTAATAGAGAAAAATGTGTTATACAAACAAGATATTTTAAATAAAAAAAACAAAACATTTTGATTTTTTGGTTTGTCATAAGCACAATTTATTCACCAAATTACACTAAAATATGTCCTCTCTCAAATTCATGAATAATGACGCAAACCCGCCCTCGACGGCACGGTCGCCTCCACCAGGACCTTCAACGACTCAGCCCGAAGAGTCGATGCTCTTCCAACTCCCCTCGGGAGTCTCTGTTACCCACAGGATGCTTCTCCACGATCTCTTCTTCACGTATCGGGAGATCGGGTCTCGCGATATCGCGAGTCTTGCAACACTCTCCTCGTGCAATCAAACACCGAAACCCCGATCCCCGATGGTCAACGGTCAAATCTCGGGATATTGCCACTCGCGACGCCGAGCTCTTATGTTTTGAATCTCCGAGTACCGAGGTACTGATCCCCGATATGAGGCCACCTGTCTTCCACTAAGTCTCTCGGCCCCACGCTACCACGTTAATCTCGGGACTTCGCGGATCGCGGATCCACGATACCAAGTTTCCCTGCTGCTGGAAACCTCGAATACCGAAACTCCGATACTCCGGATTTGTGCCACCTGTCCCTCCAGTGATCGATGGTTCCCACTAAATCGGGAAATCGCTCATAGCAATTTCGACGTGCATGAAACCTTTGCACTCGCCAACCCCGAAATGTCGATGTGCGATGACAATGGGTTCTCTCGTGCACCTGCGAGTTCAACCCCCTCGCAACTCCTCTGCGATCTGACGGTCTGCGGTATTTCGGGACCCTCCACGATCAACTCAAGTCGTCGATCCTCTTCCTCTTGAGAGTCCTCCGCTTCGTCACCTTGTCCAAGGCAACTGAAGACAAACGCGCTATCCCTCCTGAGTTTTGTTCCTATGACTCCTTCAGAGAACTTTCACGCACTTGGCTCACTCTTCAATCTTCAACCACTCTCCAAGTGTTGAAGTTCTTCCGGGTCCTGTGCATTCACGCTTGCAACAGCCTCGGCCCTTCTCTTCTCAGCCTTGCTACTGAGACTT
>ML799462.1:140745-155901 GCA_009831015.1 Picea engelmannii | reverse complement strand
GCTTATCCGCTCAAGGTCCGTTACATATACAAAGTGCGCTTCATCACATCAACGTATTAATGTTTGGCGCAGCCATATTACAATGTTTCAAAATTTGAATGCTGGCGCTGTCCAGCTGTTCCTTTGCCTCCACGCGCTGGCTCACTTGATGAGTGAGCGATGCTCCTGCATCAAATAAGACCAATGTAGAGTGAAATATCTCCTCTCTCAAAACTTAAATGTGCGTTATGGGTAAACTTGATAAGTTTTAATTGGGAAAAATTTATAATATCTAACCTAACATTTGTATATCCATAAAATTATAAGAGAAATACTAAAACCATAAAACCATGAGAGTGATTGTGACAAAAATGCATTACATAATACATTGACATAAGTGAGAAAGGAAGATTTTTTGCATACCTCAGTTGCAGTTTTCCAAGCAACAATGTCGTTGTGATATCTTGATGAATGTCTCCATCTCTCCCACTCAGTGTCTTCTCCATAATAACAATGTAGCTTTCCATCCTGGTCATCTGGTTTCCTTATGTGTTGGTATAGTTCTGAAAGAGAAACTGTGATGGTGTTGTGCAAGTAGAACAACATATGAATTGAATTGTTTTTTTATTAAAACGATTATTATTGATTAAAACAGTTCTTCTTGGTAAGTATAGGATACCACGTACCTAAACTTTATGTGTACCTAAACTTGAAACGTGTAAATGTTAAATGGTTTGTTAGTTTTTTTTTAATGCTTCATGGAAATTGATAATCCACCATGGTAAATTATTAATTGTGTTATGTAAAAGTTAAAAATTAAACAAAAAACGTAATGAAAAAAGTACAAATTCATAAATGCAAGGGACTTAATGTTGTCAATCTTATTCTTTGATTTCGAGACAACAACTAGAATATGCCAGCATCTTTAATTTGTGGCCATGAGATCAGATTTTTTAGTTAAAATATTGATTAATCCATTGATTCCAATAGGGGGGACGCCTATTGGCATAATAAACCAATTCATTTTTTTTAAATGTATCATCGATATATAAAGTATATCTATTTTAATTTAGAATGTAATCTTATAATATTTTTTTAATATTAAAAAATCTAATTAAAACAAATTTACATTATCAAATATATAATCAAAAGATTATTGGGTTGAGAGGTGTTTTATACACCTCATTATGATGGAGAATTGTCATGAAGTTGAAACGTGACATACACACATAACCAAAAAGGATCCATAATAGAAAAAAATGTATAATGGGGGTGGGGGGATATAATAGATAAAAATGCATTTATGAGGGTGGCGGTGGGGGGAGATAATAGAGAAAAATGTATTATACTTTTTTTCTCTATTATCCTTCCCTACCCCCACCCTCATATTATCTCCCCACATTTTTCTCATATTATCTCCCCCAATCCCCACCCTCGTATTATCTCCCACCCACCCCAACCTCATATATGTTGGGGTTGGGGGGAGATAATATAGAAAAATGTATAATACATGTTTCTCTATTTTCTCCCCCCACCCCCATATAATACATTTTTCTCTATTATCTCCCCCTACTCCCACCCTCATATTATCTTCCCAAATTTTTTTCTATTATCTCCCCCAAACCCCACCCTCATATTATATCTCCCCACCCCCATGCTCATATTATCATATGTGTTTGGGTTGGGGCCGGGGGGAGATAATAGAGAAAAATGTATAATACATTTTTCTCTATTTTCTCCACCCACCCTATAGTGTAGCTAGAGAGGTAGTGCAAGGGGGGCATAGTGATATTAGTGGAGACCATTCAATGTAAGTTGGATTAGGTCCAGTATACTACTAAATAAGGCTTGCTTTGATAGTTAGATATAATAAATATAAGAGGACTTACTAGAAGGTTCTACTTCTAGAAGGTTCATCCTCTATAATGTTCTTAGGTGGTTTGTAGAACTATATAAAGGGGTTAAAAAAATGTAATGAGAGGTGAAGAAGAAGTATTTTAATAGAGTGATATATCATTAGGAGGTTGTGCTCTTGAAGAGGCAAGTGAATAGGAGAGGATCCCTTCCATAATAGGATCAATTGTATGGTGTTTCTCTATCTTAAGGGTTCATAATATTAAAGTGGGAGTTTTTATATATTGTCTCTGAATATTTGTGGTGTTTCTATATTCAATTCTTTGGAACTTAACAAGTGGTATCAAAGCACTTTCTTCGGACACAAAAAAGGGGAAATTTTTTTTTCTATTTTTGCAGATTATTTTTAACAAAGAAAAAGAGGGTCGCGACATTCCGGATAATTTCTGTAGATTTTTGTAAAAAAAATGTAGAAATTGGTTATAGATATGAGTTCCTCTCAGAAAAACACCCAATTTAAAAAAAATAAAAAATAAAAAATCGTCTGAAACGGAATCCAGGAAGTAAAGTTATCGGCATTTTAAAATCTGTTATTTTCAAGGTTTTTTCGTGGATGGCCACATGACTTTTCTGATTTCTATAGCATATGGGGATGAATTTTCCAAAAAAAAATTACATATATGAGTTACACTTTCAAGAATAGCTAATTTCAAAAAAAAATTACCCAAATTGGAGCTTTGGACATGAAGATGTCGATGATTCAAAATCAACCATTTTTTAGGGTCTTTGTGACAGTTGTAGGATTGCATAACTCATTAATTTTCATAGGGTGCTCAGATTGCTACCAGATCAATGTCATTGGATAGAAAATTTTAAGATATTTATTTTGGTATCTTATATGTGACATTTCCAATGGATGTTCTCTCTCGAATCATGGAAGCCATCAAGACAACATTTCAAGAAATCAAAGTTGAAATGCAAAATACTCAGGAGAAATATATTCAAGAGCTCAACATTGCAAGCCAAGGAAGGTATATTATGCAATAAATCATGGATGAATGCAATCAAGAATCATATGCTTGGTATGATTTTGAGGCCGATTGTGATGATTGGTATATGGATAGTTGTCATTTATGAGATGACAACCACTTTTATATTTTATTTGATGACTCTACTCCACCTTATGTAGAGAACATCAATGTGACAAATCAGGAGCCATTTATAACTATCAATGTCCAATTTTCATATTCTCCAGTGGTATTGTTCCTTCCAGATTCATCTTCGATCCTTTCTAACTATGTGGATGGATCTACATATTACAATCCACATGATCAGTGTAGACCTTTGGATCAGTTTTATATTGAGTTTCGATATCTTAAGTGTGTATTTCACATGAGAACTTGGATAGGGGACCCAGTTTTACAGTAGAGGTTGGACTACTTCAGCATGATGGTTTTCATTTCTACATGGGACCCTAGTTCTCCAACTTATTTCATCACTATGGTCCACACTTATCCATGGGACCATGGTATATGGTTGCACACCCTCATAACAAGAATTGAGGACAATGCTTTCATAAGGGGGATGGAATGAAGTGTAGCTAGAGAGGTAGTTGGGGGCCCAGGGGGCCCATCACTAATACATATGTATGGAAAAATCGATGTTTTACTTTGACAGTATGGATACAATTGGTCATACTGTCGAATTTTATTTGCAATTTTTGTATTTTTTTTTAATTTCTTGACGTTCGTTGGCTATCTGACGAAAGGGACATACACGTCAGATAAACGTCAGTAATGTCTCTTTCCTCAGATATCTGATGTCCTGATGCACCATCGCATATCTGACGATTGACCAAGTCAAATATTCCCTTACCAAGGTTTGACAAAGTCAATATTTTTGAACATTAAGGAACGTCTCTTTGGTCATCAAATGTTAGAAATCCGACAAAAAAAGTATATATAATTAAAAAAAAAAATCAAAATTTTAGAGATGTTTGATACCATTGCTATACTAGCGATGGTTTGCAAATTTTATTATATATAGGGGATATTTTATGGTCTGAATAGAAAAAGTTTTTATTTTGTTTATTGCATTACAAATAGTTAAACTATTAGGTTGATTTTTGAAGATAATAATCACTTAACGTTTGGTAAGGAAAAATGTCACATAACATGCCTCCAGGAGGACAAGGTGATGTGAAATCTGCATTGGAGGATTTGGGTGATCGAAAATTTTATTTCCCTTGTAAAAAGTGCAAGGGTTATAATAGAAGGAGACTTTTAATAAAAACAGCTAAAAAACATTGTACGGAGTATGGACACCTTGAAGGCGGGCATGAATATCCTCCCTTGGTAAGTTATTCATTATATGTCTTTATATTGTAGCTTGTTTTGTAAACGTTTATATGTTAAATGTAGAAGAGAAATAATGAATTTTTTTTCTTTATGGATGTATTCTATGTACACAACAAATTGAGAGTAAGTTAAGAATAGAAGAAGTAGACATAGGATGTATATTTTAATTAGGGTTTAGGGTAGGGTTTAGTGGTTAAGGGGTTCAAGGTTTAGGGGTACAGGGTGTAAGGGGTTAGGGGTTAATATTTTAGTGGTTTAAGGGTTAATAAGGCCATTAAGGCTCAGAGTTTAATGGGTTAGGGTTTAAGATAGGTTTAGGGGGTTTAGATCCTATGGGATTTAGAGGTTAATGGTGTTTTAGGGAGTAAGGGTTAGCGGTTTAGGGTTAGGGATTAAGGAGTTAGGTTGGGTTAGGGGTTAATAGTTTAGGGGATTAGGGGACTAGGTAATGTTATTGGTTAAGGGTTTAGGGGTTAGGGGTTCAGGGCTTAGAGGTTAGGGGGAATGGGGTTAAGGTGTTAAGGATTAGGGGGATAGGGTCTGAGGGGTTAGGGGTTAGGGATTAAAGAGTTAGGGGTAATGGTTTAGAGGTTAGGGTTGGGTTAAGGGTTAGGGATCAGAGGGTTATATAAGATTATCTTATCCCCTTTTAAACCTTTGTCTCCAAGTTGTGGGAAATTTTCCATCGACTTAAAAGTCATGGTCACCAAGTAAAATCAAGGAACAATATGAAATAGTGGTGAAGGTGAAATAAGAATAGGTTATTTTTGTTGGTTCTGACTATATATATCACAAAGTGTCTCTCTTTCTACATGTCAATAAAAATAACATTTTTCCTATATTTTTTCAACATATTCATAAACATCTTCATAAATTTCACAAGTTTCATCATTGATTTGTTGTCTTTGTTTCTCTCTCTCACCTAAGTTGATTTCTCCATATAGAATACCAACTCCTAAGTAACCCTAATCGTTGGATGAACAATAACATGTTAACCCCTAATCCCTTAGCCTTTGACCCCTTATAAACCCCTAAATCATTAAGTACCCCAATCCTTGACCCCTAATACTCCATAAGCTCTCAACCCCTTATAATATAAAATGTGGTCTCCAAGTTGGGCCCGGGGAATTTTCCATCCACTTAACACTTATGGTCTCCAAGTGAAATCAAGAAAGAATATGACATAATGATGAAAACGAAATAAGAATAGCATGTTGTTTTTTCTAGTTGTGACTATATATATCACAAAGTGTCTCTCTTTATACATGTCAAGAAAAGTGTCTATAGTTTTCTTTGTTGTCTTTGTTGTCTTTGTTTACCTATATTATATTAATTTGTCATTGTTTATATGATTTTAATATTTTTTATATACACTAATATTACTTGATTGTTTGTAATTATAAAGGAACGATGCCCTAGTGCATTTCCCATGGAGGAAGACGTGGTTGCAGTACAAGCGCTTATTCAAGAACATGGAGCAAATATTGAAAATCAAGTTAATGATCCTATGGAAGAAGATGATGATGCAAATAACACAGTTGAAGAATATGGGACAAGTATATTGATCCAAGGGACATTTAATAATGTTAGAATGGATGATGATGATGATCAGCTTGATGGGCTTTTTTATATACATGTACTTGAGAAGGCAACACAGCCTCTTTATGAAGGCTCCAAAACAAGTCTTCTCTCTGCTATATTGTTGTTGGTGAACTTAAAGGTTATGAATGGTTTGGCAAACACTTGTGTCACACAGCTCCTAAGGTATGTAATATATTTTGTCATGACATTTAGTACATGATGATAAAGGTTTTATTTTTTCTTCTATTTTTATTGTTAGTTGATCATCTGTGAAATTCGAATGCAATATGTACGATTAATATTCTTTACATTAACCAGTATTGATTTTTTATGTTGTAGATTGTTAGGTGAATTTTTGTTACCACCGTCAAATGTTTTATGTCCCACATACCAAGATTTACATGCCATTATGAAAGATATTGGAATGGATTATAAAGTTATTCATGCATATCCTAATTATCATATTTTGTATTTCATATTTTGTATTATGGAGAACATGCTTCGAAAAAAGAATGCTTGAAATTTCAAATTAGTAGATATAGAATCGATCAATTAACAAAAAAAGGTGTATCACAAGGTTTTTCGTTATATTTCCATAATTCCACTCGGTGTGGCATGTTTTTGTTATCAACAATAACATTCCTCTATGGATGTCAATAAAGAGGGAGCACATAATGTTGGCAATGATTGTTCCACTTATTTGCTTAGAATAATTTCCTTTAACACTGTAACATCTCATTTGTCTTGTTTGTTTCATAATTATGTCTTATATTTTTTTGTTTACTTATATATGTCTTATAAAATTATGTTTGATATTTTTTTTATTTACTCATATATGTAGTAAGTATCTATTGTATGTTCAATCAATTAGGTAAGTACCAAGTCAAATATATGAATATATATATAGAGAAAGCATGTTGAAAGGCCTATTAGGCCATTGTAATAGTCATTATATTTTAAAACATAGGTGAATATAGAAATATATATGTAATAAGGATAATACATAAGTACAAGAATGTAACATAAAAGATCTTAATGAATGATTAGTCGGAACATGTACAACAGCTCCAACCATCTCTCATATGTATTTATACTCATGAATAAGGAATAAACTATTATTAATTGGTTAACCTTCCAAATTACTCACTCTTAATAAGGATATGTGTCTTGTGATTCAAAATAGTCTCTCTTTGAATGTCGTTGTAATCTACAATATTACAACATTGGCACTGTTTCCTCCTTCATTCGGCTGGGTGACAGGCGGATAGGGGTGGTCTGAACCTGAAGAAAATGGAGATATCAGAGGATCGATTGCTACTCAATCATGGATGTTTCTACCCTTTGATGGGTTGTGTATGTCGCTTGTGGACGTTGCTCGATTCAAGAAATCATGAGTCTATCTGCTCATTGACTACTGCGCGTGGATGCTGCTAGATGCTCATTGACTACTGCTCGTGGATTCTACTCTCTTGAGAACAAGCCTGTACACATAAAAGACAAGAATAAATTACAGAGATGATTTGCTATCAAAGAATTCCTAATGCCTGTGGAAGTGAAGAAGTCTGCAAATACACGAGTTTTCTCGCACAGAAGATATTGTCTCGATGAAGAAATTTATGATAATGTTTTCTATGGAGCGCAGAATTTCTCGTGGTGTTTTGATATCGAAGATGTTTCAATGGATAAAAGAAACTTGTGAAAATGGACTATCTCGTCGATTGCCAGAAGAAGAAACTCGATGGAAGCCTAACACAGCATTGTCGAGGAGATCCTCGACTTCGAAACTCGATGGAAACAAGAACATTCCATCGAAGTGACCCAAGAATTTAACCACCGACTTGAAGTATGGATCGACTTGGAGTATGCGCGAAATGAGCGATTGGAAGTCTAAGAGGATTATCCAGTCGATATATTTTCTGGAGATGTTTATAAGAACATAAACTAGAAAACTCTACTTACTTTTCTTGAAAGTCGATCTGGAGCATACACTAATGAGAGGATAACATACATACACTGACCTGGACTATCAACTCGAAGCCTGCTCGATGCATGTTGATTGTGATCGATTGAGGGTCGCTTGACAATTGTGCAGTTCAACTACAAATTAAAAATCAATTTCCTACTATTGGTCTGATACCTAGCATATTGGTCTGATACCTTGAGTACAAGAACATCAAAGTGATAGATCCCCTGAGTACAAGAGATGTGGAATATTTTTTGGGTTGTGACAACAAAAGAATGGTATGAGTGGTCGATGGCACAGACCCTCATCGATCCCATATAAGTAGCCTGACATAGCGTGAGAAGTCTAGGTATGAATTGAGCCTGACTTGGAAATAGAAGTTGAAATAAATCAGAGTTAGAACATGGAGATAGAGGAGATGGGACCTATAATATATAGTCACTAAGATAAAATAGAGAATCACAATCAACCTTGTATACGTCTATCACCCTATCTAGTTGGCGGTTGTTGTGGTTGAGTTACCTATGCACACTGGTATGCATGGGTGGTACACAATGAGGATACTTTTGTAGCAGTAGAGACCAGAACATTGGTGCATGCTTTCTCACGACGAGTAAGGAATTAAGTGTGGGGGAGATGTTGGGAGGCCTCTTAGGCCCTTGTAAAAATCATCATAATTTAAGACATAAGTAAATATATGAATATATATGTAATAAGGATAAATATGTAAGTAATTACAAGAATGTAACATAAAGGATCTTAATGAATGATTAGTTGGAGCGAGCTCCAACCATCTCTCATATATATTTATACTCATGAATAAGGAATAAACGGTGGATTGTTTAACCTTCCCAATTACTCTCTCTTTCATGAGCATATGTGTGTTGTGCTTTAATATAGTCTCTCTTTGAATGTCGTTGTAATCTACAATATTACAACAGAGCCTCTTATCGACGAGTTACTAGAGTTATGGAAGGGCATCACTATGTATGATATCTATAGACCAGTAGGTTTGCAAAGGTAATTTCAATTTCATGCAATGCTTATATGGACAATTCATGAAGCCCCGGGGATAACACATTTATGTGGTATGTTATAACGTTACACTACACTTTAATAGTGTTTAATTTTATGAAGTTCACATCATGCATGTTTTTTAATACATAATCCCTTCATTAATCATACTTCGAATAATTGATATAATATCTAATCCATCTCTTGCAGGTCTTCAAACAAAGAGTAAATTTGCATGCCCATTTTGTGGTCCTAAGATGAAATCTCAGCATTCAAGAAGTTTAAGAAAGGAGGTGTTTGATGAGTATAGGCACTTCGTCTCTAAGAACCATAGGTATTGAAGTACCAAAAAACATATTTTCAATGGGAAAGAAGAGATTGGATTAAAACCACAGAGAATGACACCTCATCTATGGCAGTTGCAATATAACAGAAATCGTCATGGTATGGATCAAAACATCTATGTATCATACATGAAATGTTTGGAATATTTTATATTTTTATTGCATTTTGTTCACTATACTAATTGACAATTTGTGTTGTAATATCTTTAATTATGCTTCACCTTGAAGGTTTTCATGAAGGCATTAATAATGGGGTGCTTCCACGAGGAATTAAAAGTTATCCTATACAATTTAGTAGGCTCCCCTAATATGAGCGCCTATAAATTGTCCATTTGTTTGATACAATGCACATCGAGAAGAATGTAACATAAACTTTATAGTAAATCTTAGATGGAAGGAGTGACAAAGAAAATATTTTAAAGATTTGTAATGACATTAAGGAGACCAATCATGTAATGCAAAGTGTGATTCATTCAAATAGTGATCGGGACCAAAATATAAGCGCCCTTCCATGGTTATTGATAGAGAAGCAAAGCAAGGACGTAAAAGAGGTTATTCAAAAAATTAAATTTCCCACTAGATTTTATTCAAACATAAAGAATATCCTAACAAAGAAAGGTGAATTAAGTGGTGTAAAAACTCATGATTGGCATACCTTCGTTAAGGTAATTATTTTGGTGTATATATTTGTATATTGGTGAAACATCTTGTTAGTGTTTTTTTCTACTAATTTGGGAATTAATAATGTTTTTTTTTACAGTACGTTCTACCTCTATCTCTCATAGGCAACTTTAACAACAATTCCAAACAAGTTATATATGATCTTGGAAAATACATGAGATAAATGACAATTTATATGCAAAGTGTAATTTGTTCAATTCGTTGTACAACTTATATTTCACTTCATGTGTTTTACTTGTAATGTAGTACTATATACTTTTTTGTTGAAACTTGTGATTTGCTTGCATCATTTGTAGATGGTTTTCATCTAAACAAATCAATAAAGAAGATATAAAGTTTTGGAGGAGAAAATTCATCATCTAATGTGTGAAATGAAAAAGCATCTACCTCCAACATTTTTCAATGCACAAGAACACTACCTCATACACCAAGTTGAGAATATTGAAAAGTGTGGACTTGTACACACAAGGTCAATGTGGATGGTGGAGAAGCACTTGAAATCATTGAAAGCTTTGGTTAGACAAAGAGCACATCCTGAGGGTTATATGGTAGAGGGATATATGGTATATCAAACCATGGTTTATATTACTCAATATCTTCCTAAAATAGTTGCAATTATTAATGTGGATCGCATTTGGGATGTCAACTCCATCATCAAATTTGAAGGGGAGCACCTATTGGGGAAAGGTGGAATGAGGAAAGTGACAAGTAAGTATATCATGGTGGCGATTTATAATACATTTGACTCTTTTGTTTTTATGTATATCATACTTATTTAATTTTTAGTCTTCTTACATAATCCATTATTATGAAGGTATACCACGATAATTGATTATATGTGAATTGTTTTATTTTAATACAGTTGCTCGAGAGTGGGATGCAATATATTTATACATTGAAAACAATCTTGATTGGATGAAGCTATGGATTGAACGATGTATACATTCTAATAATAGTAGTTTATCATGGTATGGTGTGGCTTCATTGGTCAAAGAATTTGAACATAAAGGACATACCAATCTTACACAGAGGGAAATTGATTTAGCTTATGGTTTAAAAGATAAACAGGAAAGCATATATTCATCCATACTGTTTATTTATTTTTAATATTATATTGATGTATATGGCAATTTGTTTTCTTAATTTTCATAATTTCAAAGTATAAATATGTTTATCAATTGACAATGCATTTTTTACGTGTCTAGAATAATCCAGTTGAAACACCACAATGCTATGTGGTGCAATGGCCGCAAATTTCGCATCAAAAAGTTGGATGAAAATATAAAAAATTATGATAGTGGGATAACTGGAGTGTTTCAAGTTACTAATGTTTCCTCTAGAAGTGATAGACATCTAGAAGTCTTTGAAAATTGATACTATGGGTATTTGGATGATAAACTTGAGTGTGACTTTAAATCCTTCAAATTAGTTATGTTTGATGTCAAATGGTACAGGCTACGAATGAATGAACGTGATCCTGATAGAAATGTTAATCAACATGCTAACAGATTTATCATAGTTAATATAAAGAACATTGAGTTGGGATCAAAGCCCTATGTGCTTCCAAGCCAATGTGAATAGGTATTTTATTCGGAGGTTCCAGGTAGACAGGGTTGGTCATATGTTGTTAGATATGATCCAAGAGGAAGGTCAGTAAATTATAAAGTCGCAAAAGAAGATGACATTAAAGAATAAGATGATGTAGAGGAGCAATTAGTTCATGTGTCAGAGGAAGATGTTGAAGCAGTTCAAGGAGTTGTTTGAGACAATGTTCTAGATGAAGATGATATTGACGATGTGTTAGATGAAGAACTCGAAGAGCTTGAACCAAATATAGGAGACAATGTTCTTGATGATGATATAGACGATGATTATATGATTGGAAATGATGACATTGATGATGACGTTGATATGGCCAATCCTGTAACATCTTGTTGTTGCGCGCACTGAGCGAACTTATTCTTTGAGGACACTTGCTTGCAAGTGATCCAGATTATTATATTATTGGTCGTTTGATTATGATTATGACACGTTATGTATTGATGATATGTTAATTTGTTGTATTCATAGATAGGGTCTATTGATTGGGTTTCCCTAAGTGTGGAGGACTTTGGACATTGAGGATGTTGAGGCATCGATGAAACCCCTTAGACTCTGGATCGAGTCAGGGAATGGACTATTGGGTTTGAATGTTATTGATGTGACACATGTACATATGATTAGATGCTATGATGATTGATTATTGTTTCTGACATGATTCATTGATGGATGCAGGCTGACAATAGCTTTCCAACCAGACTCACATGTGGAGTAGAGGGGTCACGCAGGACAACCAGAGACTTGAGGGAGAGGTGTGGATAGCATCCCTATCACAGCATACTAGTACTCCCATCGTGGATCAAACTGTAGGTTAACAATTACCTAGTTTGAGAATACCCACGATGTCGTGAGGTTAGATTGTGACAGTCACTCACGATGATTCTAAGGGGCTCGCAATAAGGCAGGGGCCTTATTCCTTAGACGCCATTAGTCTCCCACAAGATCACTTGGCAGAGTATTGACTCTAGGGTTTTTTTATGTCTACCAAGTCAGTCAAGAGGCAAGTGGCACCCTTGGATCATGTAGTGCGTCCTGAAGGGCACGTTGTGCAAGGAAAACGGAAAGAGGTGAGTGTCACCCTTGGAGCACCTAGTGCATCCTGAAGGGAACATCACGATTTTAACTCGTAAGTGAATAAACATAGACGGCCTTAAAATGAATGATGTGTTAAGTAAGATTAAAAACAATTTTCCCTAAGAAAGTGTCGCCCACCCTAGTGAAATTAAAATCTAGGTCTAAGTAGAACCTGTGGTCAAAAAAATAATAATAACAAATAAACATGTAACAAGAAGGGGGGGAGTAAGAAATTCAAATTTATTTATTAAAGTCAAAATTTAATGGAGGATTAAAATTTAAAAAGGGAATTGGTTGTTTTTATCTATTTTTGCTAAATTAATTTTTAATAAAATAAAAGAGGGTAAATGGTTGTTTCATCTACACTTGCTAATTTAATTTTTAATTAAAGAAGAAGAAGGGTAAATGGTCATTTTATCTACACTTGCTAAATTGAGTTTTAGTTAAAAAAGGAAAGAGGGAAACTTAAAAGAAATAGGAAACTAAAGGAAAGGGGAAATATAAAGAAAAATTTGAATGTCTAACCTAGTAAGGAATCTTGCCTTGGGAACTTGCTATTTTTTTAACTCAACTAGGAATTTAGTAAGGCGTAAGTCATTTAAGAAGTGTAAGGGAATTTTGGGACACCTAGGAGTGTTTTTAGGAATGTTTTTAGGTGGTTGAGGGAAATAGGAATAATTAATTAATTAATAAAATTGGATTTCTAGTGCAACTAGGGGATGGGTGACATGTGTACAGGGGAGGTTTTTCCTAATTAATTAAATGAAAAGGGCATTTAATAAGAATTTGGGAAACTAATTACTTGAAAACTCTATAAAAAGGATGGAGGAGGAGGAGTATGGATCTCATCTTTATGCGTAACATTATGCTGTTGAATTTTTGTCTTGACTGAACTTATCTTGTGGGAGTTGGGATACCCAGCTTGGGTAACGAGTGGTAGCTCGACCTTGCGAGGTGAGCTGGGTTCTAGCGGTTCTCTAATATTGTGTGTGTGACCCCTTTGCATCTCAGGGGGATCAGGGGGAAGAAGATTACTCTTAGCATTGGTTGGGAGGTACCGGTGAGGTCACATCAGTCAGCAAGCGAGAGTTGGATGGAGCACGCGTGGGACTACGACTTGAATCTATCGCATTTCGCTATGGTACGCATGCATTTATTTTTGAATGGTAGATTAATATTGTTCCTATGTTTTCATTACTGTACTTCTTTTGTGTAAATATTATGTTTTACTCAACATTTTATAATCAATGAACTTAAATTCATCCCATCCTTATGCTTGCTGCATTTTGAATTGATTCTCTTGGCGAACCCAACCCTGATTTCTATGAATTTGATGTGTTTGTTTTATTGATTATTACGAATAAATTTGTGTTTTTCCCTTATCCCTTTAGTCATCATTATGTGCTTGAGCAGTCAGTCAGGAGTCGAATCAAAAGTCATCACTTCGGTGTTTAAAGACCTGTAGATTCAAATGCCCTGTTTTGTGCATGGATGATGAGTGGAGGATAAGTTTTTCCCAGTTGTTTATCCCTTACTTACCTCTACATTTGATTGATTCATTGTTGAATGATTAGTATTTGTGCCTACTTGTGAATGAGAATCCTTGTGTTGATTGATTCATCGTTGAATGATTGGTCCTTGCGCCTTCTTGTGATGAGTATCTCTACGTTTTTGTGTGATTATCTCTGTGATTTCTTGGTATAACCTCTGCAATTTTATTGATAAACCCCAGAACTTTGTTGGGTATCATCTCTACGATTTTAATAATAAAACCCAGTACTTGGATTGGTCTTTTGACAACGTTTTTTTTATGTAGTGATTGTTGTTGTAATATGTAGTGACTGCATTTTTATATACTAAAACAGTGTTTTTATTGTATATATCGTTTACAAATTTACCACAATGATTTTACATGGAAGAATTACGTTGATAAAGTTTTATCTTTTTTTAAATGCCTTTACCACAGCACTATGTTCCTCTGCATTTTTGAATGCAATTATGTACTCTGCGTTTTATGACTATTGACCATGATTTACCATTTTTATAAGTCAATGATGTCTACGCAGCGATTTCCTAAATGATTATTGATTGATAGCATATTGTGGTGATTTAAGTGACATCGACTTTATATATGTGTGACAGAGAATTACTATTAGACAGCGAAATTACAATTGCACATTGTATCGATGTATTGCATATGATTATTAGACTACGAAATTTCAATTATTAGACTGTGAAATATTACCAGTATCAATGCAAGATACCAGATATATAAAATATGCAGAACAGAAATGAAATGCTAGAAATGACAGAATAACAGTAAAATATCCAGCATAATCTTTACAATACACAGAAATGATATACGAAATAGCAACAGAATAACACTTTGAATCAGATAGCAATGTTCACAGGCCTCTTCGAGGGGGCAACCTCCAGTCGAGCAGCGCTCTGTTACAATAATATCCAAGCTAGGGTTTTTCATACCCTCGACCCTTATTTATACTAACTATGTATATTAAGAGAAGCATCTAGAGGAAGATCCTTCTAAAAGCGGAAGCTTCTATTAGGTCTTCTTACATCCGCCTTATTCTATTTTATTGAAAGGTATTATTAATATTGACCTTTATTACATCTGAATACATTGATCTAGCTATGTGTGGGTTAGGACCTTAACATGTCCGCCCCCTTAAAAACAGCCTTGTCCTCAAGG
>ML799462.1:95683-128916 GCA_009831015.1 Picea engelmannii | reverse complement strand
ACCACAAACTCATAGTGACCATATCTCGTCCTGAAGGCAGTTTTGTGGATGTCTTCACCCTTGATTCAGACTTGATGGTATCCAGATCTCAAGTCAATCTTTGAGAAGATGGAAGCACCTCCCAATTGATCAAACAAGTCATCAATCCAGGGTAAGGGGTACTTGTTCTTTATGGTTACCTTATTGAGTTGTCTATAATCTATGCATAGTCGGAGGGTACCATCTTTCTTCTTCACAAACAGAGTTGGTGCTCCCCATGGGGAAATGCTGGGCCGAATATAGCCTTTGTCCATCATTTCTTTTAGTTGTAATTTAAGCTCAAATAGCTCGGGTGTGCTCATCCTATAGGGTGTCCTAGACACGGGCACTGCTCCTGGTGAAAGTTCTATCGAGAAGTCAATGTCCCTTCTCGGAGGTAAACCTGGTACCTCTTTCAGAAACACATCTATATATTCTCTTAGTGTGGGGTGGTATTCGAGGCTTGGTTTGTCATCTTCAACTGATTCCAACACCTGTATCGCATATAGTGGACATCCCTTTCTGCAATACTTTCTCATTTGAAGGGCTAATATTCGTCTCACCGAGACAGGTTTTTGGATCCCTCAAAGGGTTATCCTTCTTCCTTCTTCACTTAGACATTCTAAGGTTTTATGGTAATAGTCCAGACTAGCTTTATATGTGGCTATCCAGTCCATACCAATCAACAGGTCATACGATCCTAGGGGTAGTATGTTAAGGGTTGCTTGGGTGGGGAATTCACCCATAGTGAATTGGCAAGCTGGTATGACCTCCGCTACCTTTCTTTTGGTGCCAGTGGCTAACTGTACCAACCATGGCTTGGCATGTTTATGTGGTTGTAATTTACAATTATCAACAGCCTTAGGAGCTATATAACTCAAATTTGAATCAAGATCAATTAGAATAGACACTAGATTGTTGTGATCATACCTTCCATCTCCACCACTAAAGCTTGGTGGTCAGCTTGTTTATTATCCACGGATGCATAAATTTGCGGCATACTCCTGGCCACGTCATTGACGGTGGTAGCTTCTTGAACATTGTAAATTCTTTGACTGCTCTATTGCCGGTGCGGGCAGTCCCTCAGTAGATGTTCTTCTCCACAACCCCAACATTTCAAGGGTTCTCTCTTTGTGTTATCAATCTTTCCTGGGGTAGATCCAAAAGGTCTATTTCTACTCTGGGAGGGGAAATTCTACTGGTGTACACTTCAGGTTGGGATGCTCATCCTTGAATCCTTTTTATATTTTTTAAATCTTGGGGATTTAAACCCCTTTTTCTGGAATCCCAAACTATTCTTCTGCTTCCATCCTTCGCAAGGTTCTGTCTGATGCCCAAGATGTTCATAACAATATCTTGCCTTTCGGATAGTGTCTTCTATTGTCTTTGGCTCGTCAAACTCAATCCTGTTCTAATAGTCCTTAGGTAGTCCATTGATGAATCGTTGCACCTTTTCCTTTTCTGGTTTTATATAGGGTACGTACCTCAGCAACTCGAGGAATCTGTTGACATATTCCTCTATGGTGAGTTGCCCCAGTTTGAGTTCATAGAATTCTTTAGTCTTTTCATCGAAATATTTTTCCGACAGATACTTCTTTCTAAAGTATTTCTCAAACCGTTCCCAAGATATGTCCTCTTCGTGAATCCCTTTTACATTCTTAAGGTCTTCCCACCAAATGGAAGCCTTTCCATTCAAGTTGAAAGTGGATATTCGGGCCTTCAAGTTTTCTGAGAAGTAATTTACTCTGAAATACTTCTTTAGTCCAAGCAGTCAGGCCTCCGCTTCCTCCCCCTTCTTTATTTTACCGTCGAAAGAGGGTGGTTTGGCTTCTTGAATTCTTCGAGATTATGACTTTTGGAATGCTTTTGCTTCTTCCATTTTCTTCAGGAATAAGAACTAGTTCTGCTACTAGAAGATCCCTCTGAGTCGCCAGTTTCCTTTCCAAAGGAATCGTCCGACGCTTGTCCCTTATCTTTGGGGTGGACCTTTCTCAAGGTGCTCTTCCCAGTGTGGCCACTTAAAAGACCACATTTATGTATCTCAGGTGGACTTCAACTTTTCTTTGTCTGTCGTCGGTCTGCATGATTGGTGTCAGGTCCATGCTGCAATTGTCTTTGTATGTCAGATAAACTCTGCAGTAAGACTGCATTAATTTATGTTTGCTTCTCTTTCTCTTTTATCAACCTCTCATTGTTGGCCTTGCAGCTCTGTAGTTCTACCATGAGGCTCCTCACAGTCTCAGCTAGATCTGGAGGGGTCTCTACCACTCTCCTTTCGTCAGACTCTTCATCTCTATTGTGGGAGTCATCCCCCACTTCGTGGTGCGTCACCATTCTATGCATCTGCAGTTTCCCGCGGTTGATCGTCTACTTGTGTGCAAGAAAAACACTTGTTGTTAGTCAATATTTATATTCATTCATAACCAACGCATAATTCATATTTTTCAAATGCATACACACAATAGGAATTTCCATTCTTAACTTCAACTTTTGATAAAGGGGGTTAAGATAGAGGGTTACTCCTTCTAAGATTACTTCAAATGGAGTTTCTGCACAACTCGTTCATGAGCCCAAGCAGGCCAAGTGTTGTAACCATTCTCTGATACCAATTTGTCACACACCCACTACGGCAACCTAGATTTTTTGTCTTTTTATTCGAGGGACAAAATCCGCGAATTTCTATGGGGCCTAGCGTAGACCATCCCTTCCCTTATCCTCCTCCAAGTGACCACAACCTGGCCTTAGCACAAGCGCCTTTCGTAACTCACGAGTTAGGAGTCAAGGCTCTCGACTCCTCTTTCTCCAAACACTGATACCTGAGATGTGATACGGGTATGGCTCCCTCCTCACGAGCGCCTACGACATGTAACCGTAGGCTAGGCTAAACACTAGCACCACTCACAACTCACGACTTCACTAGTTGGAGTGTTGAGCCCTCATGCTCCTCCTTTGCGAATCCTCGATACGCGAGAGGTCAACGTTACGTGGACTCTGCCAAGTGACCCGTACACGCCACTTGTCTCCTCCATTGTACTATGCTTACGAGTTGTGTCTCTTCCACCCATCGTACGAGACCTCGGCTCTCAGCATTTTGTGACCTTAGCGATCAAGGGGAAACTTCTTCATCCTGTGAAACCCCGAACCATGATAAGTCAACAATGGGTTGACTCTTTCCCAGGTGACATGTGTCCACCACCTGTCACCCGCTCCCACCTTTCTCTGGGCACTTGTTGTTACGCCACCTGTCAACCATGTGGTCCCCACCTAATGAATGTGCCACGTGTTTGCACGATCCCTCGATGCTCGGCACTTCACGACTTCTACAGTCAAAAAGAGATTATTTCAACCTTTGAACCCCGATACGCGATACCACGTGGAGGTTCTGATCCAATGGTTCTCCTGTAGCTTGGATCCAACGACCACGATCACGTCATGATTTTGTGAATCATGAGTTCGTGCAGTCCTACCCTTGACCACCCCAATTCACGAGTCAGTGAAATGCTACCTGACTACCATGCGTCCTGTGTCGATGGACAGTTCTGAGCACTTCGGGACTTTCAGGACGTTGTTGAGTCCACTCTCCTGCCTATGCAAAGGTTAAGATCGACGGTCAATAGAGCTCTGACAGATCCCTGGATCTACGGTCCTAGATCCCATCTCTACTTGCGAAGGCTGAAAGGGTCGAGGGGTTAATGCTTGTGCTCCTCCTCTAGATCCATCAGTCATGACAGATCTGGGGTATTTCTGAAAGGATTCTGACCGTTCGTCTACCAAATGATGGGGTATTCTCTTTCAATAATCAGACTTGCTATCCTTTCCGAGCTTGAATCACGAAATTCAACCTCTCGGAGCTTCAAACTCCTACGACTCCAAGCCCTTAGAGAGATACTCTTTCCTACATAAGGTTTCCAGACCCGGATCGCATGAACTTTCAGATGGTTCTTGGGAAATTGTCCCTAATCTTAGTCAAGTATATGGGTAAAGGTTTGGTACGGTTCCAAGGTTTATGGGGTAATTCCTGAGGAAAGAGTACTCTCGAGGAGCCTTCCTAGAATATTACGAGAATCAAGCAAACAAGATGATTCTCGGTGGAGCAAACTCATGCCCCAGACTTAATCATTTGTATAGAAACCAACTATGGCATGTAAGTATACACATGCATCCATTATTTCCAGTCTAAAACACCAGGCAATCATTCCACACAGAAATCCTTATGGGCATATAAACATGAGCATGTATTCATGATATTCAATTCAAAATACAAGGCATAAAACATTTATCAAATCCACCAGGTGTGATGCAACTGCTGGGAGGGGTGCTCGTTTCCACCCAACCGTAGGCTCAGTGACTCCAAACAGATTTACCACTAGCCACCCCCAAGCTGGACCACGATGCTTTGAGATTCAGTCTCCTACTTCTAGCTCAACGGATGTCAAGGACGAAGGTTACTCTCCTTCTCCTGATATAGAAAAATAATCCAGGATGAAGGTTACTCCTCTTCTCCTATGTTCATAACTCCCTATGTTTCCATAGTTTCTCCAGTTCTCTTATGTGATCCCTGTCACGCGCACTCTCCCTCTACCCTTTACCACACTTCCTCTCTTTCCTTTTCTCTGCAAGATTGTGTATGGCGCGAATTTCCCCATCCGTGGTCAGGTCTGAGAGCTTTTACGGATGGATGGTTCACCCCCATCCCCTCATTAACTCTTGAGGAGCCTCCCCACCTACCAATCTGACGGGAAATCCATTCCAAGGTCAGAGATTTTCTTTGGTCTTTGAGCAAGTAAAAACCAGTATGGTACTGGCTCGGTGGAAGTTAACACAACCATTCCAGGTCCCTTCCACCACCTCTCATTAGCCATTGTGGTATCTTTTAGCACATCCCCTCACAGTAGTCATGCAACACATATTCATAACATAATTTACATTCAACGACCTTCTATACAAAGGTTCGTCAAATCAAACATTCACATCTTTGAGTTTGCCATAGTTCTTGGCCACTATAGTTATTTTTACAGACTGGGGGAAACAGGGTGTTACAATGGATTGCAATTAAACAAGGATCAAACTTCTCTATGGATTTGTTAAGTTTGAGAGACAATCAAACCAAGAGACAATGGCTTCTTAAATCACATTTTAATATGAAGTTTGATATCATTTTAATCCTTATGAAGTTGCATATCAATGGTTGTTGTTGTTTACATGAATTGTCCACTGAATTTTGAGCGCCTCCTTCTGGTTAATTTGTGTTCTAGAAAAAATAGACATAATACTAGGATTAAGTGATGTGTGCACTGAAAAAGGTAATCCTTCTACAACCAGCATGTTGGGTTTATGGTTTCATTGTTTCAATGTTTAGTTTATGTGAAATATTAGTGCTTCATCAAAGGTGAACAAACTTCACATGAACCTTCTTCAAAATCAAACCTTTAATCAATATTTTAAACATATACTTTACATTATCTAACATGTTTAATTAGGTACATTAACTAACATATCCCTTAATATGAAATGAACTTCGAGGAAAATAAAAGTAGACTTTCTACACAAGAAAATAATAAATTTTATTAATATTAAATGATATAAAAGTTTTAAAAATTTATTTGTTTTTATAAAAATATATGGGATTATCATTTGTTCGACAAGGATATAAATGTTGAATTAATATAACTTGTTAGACATAATGGTTTTGGTTTGTTGGCGAATTCGTTTAATAGCTTGCGAAATTTTAATTTGAGTGATGTCATCTCGCGTCTTGTCGACTTGTCGCTTAGGTGCGTGGGTAAAGTTTTCTTGTCAGTTAATTTGGTCTCCTAGTGCATTGGATTTTTCTTGAGTTATTGGTCCTAATAGGTTATGTTGCATCAGGGTTATTGTCGTGCCTCTCGCCTGGTGACGACATGATACCCGATGAGGGGATCATTGTGCGCCCTAAAGAATAGAGGCAATGATAACTTGGTCGGAGTTTGTGCTTCCCAATGTGGGCATTTGTTCATTGTAGTTGATGTTGGTGCTTGGTTTGTAACACCTTAATGTGTTTGTTTTTGCGCGCCATAGAGGTTTCTAGCTACTGGTCATCGAGGCCATTGTGTCGGGATTGTGGATGTTGTCCCTTGGCTTGTAGGATTTGTCTTGCTTATCTCGGGCGAGTAGTCGTTTGTATTTTCCTTTGTGTCACATGTTCGTCTGGCTGCATGATGTGCTAATGTGTTGGGTCATTGGTTGTTTGTTGCCTGAATGTGTATGTTGTTTTCTTCATCAAGTTGTGTTGTTTACTCATTGTCCTTGATTTCCTTCCTGCTTAAAGAAAAAAAAATTGTGTCGTCAGTAGTCGTAACGATTGGGATCGTCACAAATCCTTTCAACATCAATTCTGAACTGGGCGATACAGATGTTGAGTTGGATGAAGAAGAATATTAATGATATGAAATGTTGAAATGTATAATGAGGTATGTATTTATATGTTTTCAGTTGATTTTTTCTCTTTCATTTACCTTAAATTTTTGTTTTCTTAGTTTCTATGCTTGATTCTTACTATGTTGTTTTCAAATTAATATTTTATAGTAGATAAATTGGGTATTGGGGAATTGAGAGTAATGTGAGGGGGGGAGGGGTCGTATGATCGGATTCCAACTTCACGTGGTTGGCCTTTTTCAGTAGAGAACATATATTTATTCTTGAAACCAAGAGAATCTCATTCGGGTTTATAGACTCAAATACAACTCACGGAAAGAATTCGACAATCAAACGACAAAATTGCAACATATATGTGAAGGAAATGAAATTATACATCATCATTATCATCATATTGCGACGAGGTTTCAATGAACATCTTCGTCACTCCTATAGCATCTTCGTCGAAACTTTCCAGAAACAACGACCAGTGAAAGGCACCAGCATTCATTTTTTCAAACTATGCTTCTCCAAGTCATGGACATGGTATGCTTTAAGAGCTCATGTACCATGCATGAAGTCTAAAACCAAGAGAATCTCATTCATGTTTATACCATATTCATCTCCAATTTTAACTTTGCTTCATTTTAACAATTTTCAAGTTGGTTTTCCATTGTCAAGATCATGGACTTATCATCCTTCTTAATGCATGTAAATGGGACTAACTTGATTATTCTCAAGAAATTTTACTCGAATTTGATTTTGAAGACATAAAAATTGACCTAGATTATCCATATATTTTAGAAGGATACCTAAATGCTATATCGAGGGGCCATGGAAATAAATATTTTATTGCTAGAAAATCTCTTGATTTTGTCTTAAAATCATAGAACTATGGAATGATGATATCCTAAACAATGTTTACCTTGTCCAAAATACTTTAAGAAATAAAATAATGTAATGTGAAAACATTTTGGATATGTTTTCCGAGAAATGATTGACCTTAAAACAAAAATATAAATTTTAGGATATACATAAGATCTATTAGAAAAGGATGATACCTTATTCAAAGACCTTGATGAAATATATAGCATAGACGAGATATTTTAAAGGGAAAAAAATCCCATGGGTCAAGGAAAGAGATAGGAATATAGTTATAAACTACACAAAATGATAGCTCCTAATAAAATATAATGTGGTCAAGTAATGGCATGACTTCATCAATAAAGAGGAAAAATCCTATTTCAAGTACCTTTTAACTTATAATCTTAGAATCTACTATGTACAACCATCAATTTCTATTAGGCTTCATACCAAATATCATCATTAAGAACATGAATGTGAAACTTATGGCTTCAATTTCAAAAGAGGAACCAAACTAATAACAATATTTCCCTATAGAAGTTATAGACATGAGAAGTGCAAGGAGCCTAAGAACATTGAAGAGGTGGAAGACAGCCTAGATCAAGATGTGTTGAAAATTTGAGTGTATGATTACAAGATAGGATTTGAAAGATGGATTGTTTGTAGAATTCAAAAGAGACTTTACAAGGAGGAATAAAGGTACTTTTTTATTATGGTATTAGCCACTGAAATGGTATGTCTAAAATAAGGATGAAATCTAGTGCGCCAAGTGATCCGGATTTTATGAGAAGAACGAAAATGAATATAGATTATTATTATTATTAAAACAGAGACACAAGAATAGCAGAGATACAATAATAGATATACAGTGAAATTGGTTTCTATTCAATAAGAAAATGTGTTGAAACTATAAAATGTAGCGGAAAACAAGATTGCTAGAATGCTGGTGGGTTATCTCTGAGAAGAGATGTGATGGTTGTGCTCATTTGTAAGAATATGGTTACAATGAGGCTCTCCAAGACTTTTTACAATAAACAGGAATTCCAAAACCCTAGACATCCAAAAACCTAACCCTAGGATATGAAGCGCCAAAAGTCACGTGGGCCTCATTGGGGTAAGCTAGTACATCAACTTCCCGGGGTCGTAACTTTTGCATACGATCTCCATTTTAGGCGCACGATAGCCCATTGGAAAGGTCTATCCAAGAACTTCCCATGTTTTCATCAAAATCTTACTCTAAGGAAAATTTGACTATGGCGAGCCCTAAAAACACCGTTTAGAGCCTTAAAATGGCCCTGAAAGTCAGGGACCCGAAAACTAGGAAAAAATTGTCAAACTGGAAAAATGTCAAAATGTGTTAGTTGGAATAGGTGGGAGGCCACCGAAATCCATATGGATCAATCCTCCCCTCTTAGGAATAAATGGTCTCCATATTTTTGAGTGCCCCATCAGATGAGGAAATTTATGCTAAATTTGGCCTCGAGTGAGCCACTTGCCTTGGTGCAGAAGTTGCCCTGCTTTGACAACTTGATAAAGTTGGATCCTTTGTTGGTGAGTTCCCTTGACCTGTGTGTCCACAATATGATCATTGGATTCATGTTTCATGAAGTTAGGGTTGATATTTATTGGTTTCAAATGTTCGACTATCTCTGAGGTGTCCAATAATGGTGGGAAGTATGGTCGAAGGAGATCCACATTGAACACTGGGAATAGGCCAAGGAAAGGGGGAATGCTGAGATCAAAAGCATTGTCACCCATATCCTTTTTGATGGTGTAAGGTCCATAACATAGTGGGCTAAGCTTCCAATGGGGCCCTGTAAGGTGTTATTTCTGCAAGTGTAACCACACTTTGTCTCCCACCTGAAACTAATGTGGCACCCGGTGTTGATCATGGCGCTACTTGTACTTGGAATTGGACTTATGTAAAATATCCTGAACCTGTTGGTAGATGTGTTGGATATGCTCAATGAACTGGGATTCTTTGTCAGCTTCAGTTGGAGCAAGTGATGAATCAGTCAGGGCGGCCATAAGAGGTAGTGCAACATCCATGGGACCCAATGGTTGGAATCCCAACCCGACCTGAAAGGGGTTGTGGCCAGTTGAGCTATGTAGGGCTCTGTTGTAGCTATGTTGAACATAGGAAATACTCGCATCCTATGTGTGTGGGTTCTTGGAATCGTACATGTGCAGGATATGCACGATCATCTGAATGACGACTTTAGTTTGGCCATCTATCTAGGGGTGTAAAGAAGTGGATTTGGTGAGCTTGGTGTCCACTAGTGACCAGAGGCTCGACAAGAATGTGTTGAGGAACCGATTGTCTTGATATGAGACAAAGGTTTGTTGGATTCCAAAATGTACCCAGACTCGTTTAAAGAAGATCTTGGCAGTGGCCTCTGTTGTGATGCTCTTCTTGCAGGCAGCCAGGATCGCCATCTTGGAAAAGTGATCAACAACCACAAAGACATAACCATTTCCCCTCTTGGTGATCGGAAGGACCGACATGTATTCCATTGAGATGGATTCCCATGGTTTGTCGGGGGTAGGAAGGTGGGTGTAGATACCTTGTTTCTTAGTGGTCCGTTTGGCAATAGCGTAGGCAGTGCGGGACTTGATATACTTGTTGACATCATGTCGAAGTTTTAGCCAGTAGAAATGTTTCTATAGCACTGCCACTGTATTTTCAACGTTGAAGTGTCCTACCACCCGACTGTAGTGGGATTCTCAAATCAACTTCGCTCGCTCTCTTTATGGAACATAGATATGGACCAATCGGCACAATAGCGCATCCTGAAGATGGAAATTAGTGACAACTGAGTTTGTGCCCAACATTTGGTATGTGGTAGTGAAGTTAGGGTATGTCTCATAGAGGTTGGGCCATATAGAGGTCTCGTGGTCACAAGATTCTAGCACCATGGTGAGTGTCACGACTAGAGGTCGGTTGAGGCAATCAGTGTCTCAATTGGTACTGCCTATTTTTTACTTGATGTTGAGGTGGAACTGCTACAAGTATGTGGACCACTTATGATGGCAATCATTCTACAATTTACCTTATGTATGCATGAACTGCAGTGGCTTATGATCTGTGTGGATTATTTTCTCCTTCCCGAGAATGTAATGTCTCCACTGGCGGCAGGCTTGCACAATGGAGTACATTTATTTTTCATAAGTAGGGTACTTACGGACAGCATCTAATAGTGTCTCACTATGATAGGCCACGAGGTGGTCATGATGAATGAGAACTATGCCCACAGCATATTCTGAAGCATTTGTCTCAATCTCAAAGGGATTTTACAGTTCCAGTAATGAACCTATTGGGGTTGAGCACAAGCGTTGCTTTAAATCATCAAATGATTGTTGTTGGGACAAGCCCCACACAAATTTTTCCTTACCACCACCCCTGGTTACTTGGTTGAGGACCCATGTAATATGGTAGAATCCCAACATGAACCTTCCATACAAATTGGCAATGCCTAAGATGATCTGAAGCTCAGTGAGTGTGATTGGGGTTGGCCAGTCACGGATGACCTGGATCTTGGTTAGATCCACATGCACACCATGTTGATCAACAATGTAGCCTAGGTACTAGACTTTGTCCATGTCGAAGGATCATTTTTCCAAGTTGGCATATAGCTTGTGTTGATGCAGGGTGTGCAGAACCTGCTGAATATGTTGCAAGTGTTTCGCCCAAGTCTTGAGGTAGATGAGGATTTCATCTAGATACACCACTACAAAATTATTGGTGAAAGGTCGCAGGATATTGTTCATCGTATTCATGAAAGTTGTTGGAGAATTTTTCAAACCTAAGGGCATGACTAGACATTCAAAAATACCTTATTTTGACTTGAAGGTGATATTCCATTCATATGTTTGTTCTATGGGGACTTGGCAGTAGCCAAACTTCAGATCAATCTTACTGAAGTATTTGGCCCCTTGAGTTGATCAAGGAGATTGTCGATTCTAGGAATCGGGTATTGGTTCTTGACTATGATTTTATTTAGGGCTCGGTAATCAATGCAGAGTCACCAGGTCCCCTCTTTCTTCTGCACTAGCATGATTGGGCTCCCACAAGGCAATGAGTTGGGAAGGATGTGTCCCTTGTGGAGAATTTCTTAGATCTGTCGCTTAATCTCCTCATTCTCTAATAGAGAGTGGAAGTAGACTGGCCCATTGGGAAGCGATGCATCGGGGGTCAGATCAATGGGATACTTGACCTGACAGTGTAGAGGTACCTTGGTAGGTGAGGAGAATATATCTTTGTATTCTTCCACGACCTTGTCCACTTGTTTTTGTTGTGTGGAGAGGTCGGTCGCAGAGGCCCTGGATGTGGCTGGAATATTTCGCTCACTCTGAGAGTGAATCACGAAGAATACAAACTTCTCGGTCTGAGAGATGACCTTCCTACATTTCTTGGCAGAGATCAAGGAAATAGCACTAGGTGGGACTGCCTCGGGTATCCTGTATAACTTCTTGTTCAAAGTAATAATAACACTGTGGGGCCTAGACTCATATACATCATGATGTTTCCATAAATGAGGTTGGCCTAAAATAACATTACAAACTTTGAGAGGAGAAACATCACACAATACCTCATCTTTGTAGGGATTGATGTCGTATGACAGGCAGCACTGTTGGCTGACATGGAGGTCTCTTCCTTAGCGAAGCCATCCAATGGTGTAAAGTTGTGGGTGCAACATTGTCTACAAGTCTATCTGCTTGAAAACCTATTCTAAGATGAGATTCTTTTGGCTACCACTATCAATGATAAAGTGCAGCGGGGTGCCTTATACCCACATATATGAATGAAATAGGTGCTCTCCTTCTTCTGGATCATCTAGTTCACTGAGTTGTACCTTCATGGTAGCAATGGTGGCATTGGGTTTTGCATCAATGATCTATCTCCCCCTTTCTGTTTCTAACTCAAAGTTGGAACCCGCATCTAATTCAGAGGCTTTTACCTCACCCACCAGCAATTGCTTGGAGCGGCAATCAGCAATGTTATGCCAGGGACTCGTATGGAAATCGCACCACTTCCCAGTATCTTTCTTTGTCTTTTCGATATCCTTGTTTGCTTGCGGCCTAGACTAGTTGTTCTGAGGTTGTCTGTATTTTCTATGTCCTTTATTCTATGGGTTGGGGATTCCCTTTACTTGCTTCTAATGTAAGGGGTTTCCAAGCCCAAATTTCCATGTCTTTTGTTTAATATTTTGCTCGATGTTGACGGCATATCGATAGACCGTGCCCAAGGACGAGATGTCCAAAAATTCCATTTTTTCCTGGATGTATTTATGCAGACCACCGCAATACTTGATCACTAAATTTCTCTCAAAATATTTGATACCCAGATTGGTGCACAAGGTATGGAAGATATTTTTGAACTTTGGCACTTCTTAGTCTCTTTCTTACCATAGTGTGGTCCATTTTGTATACAGGTCATCATAAATTCTGACAGGGTAGTATTGTTCCTTGATAGCATCCTTAAAGGAATCCCAGGTGACTGTGACTATAAATAATGAGAGTTCCTTTGTTTCCTTTTGCTCACAAAAATTCTCCCACCAATCTTTGACATGGGGAGCATCTTTGAGGAGTGAAAATGTAATCTTTTCTCTGTTCGAAAAGTTATGGACAGAAAAATACCCTTCTAGCAGATCCAACCATTTATCTACAACATCTACATCTATATGACCTTCAAATATTGGAATATCAAAGTTGATTTGTACCTTGAAGGGGGCATTGCCTCCGTTCAAGAAAAATGTGTCACGTGTTGGTAGTCATTGAAGGATTTGCGCAAAACTACCCATCATTTCGTTCCTCTGTTGCATGAGGGATTCCTCAAGAAAAATTTCGAAAGGATCTCCTATCCCATCGTATTTATTTTCTCCTACCATGAGAGGTCATTTGGGCATGTGAGATCCTTCTTCCTCAAGATAAACAAGCTCAAGACCCAATTCTTTGTACCCTGACCTTGTCGAGGACATTCATTAAGAACGACAAGGAGCAGACCGCTCTGATACCATTGATCTAGATTTTATGACCAGAATGAAAATGAATATAGATTATTATTATTCTTAACACAGAGACATAAGAATAATAGAGATACAATAACATAGATACAATAAAATTGATTTCTATTCAATAAGAAAATGTGTTGAAACTGTAAAATGCAGTGGAAAACAAGCTTGCTAGAATGGTGGCGACTTATCTCTGAGAAGAGATGTGACGGTTGCACTCATTCGCAAGAATATGGTTACAATGAGGCTCTCCAAGCCTTTTTACAATAAACAAGAATTACAAAACCCTAGACATCCAAAAACCTAACCCTAGGAGATGAAGTGCCAAAATTCATGTGGGCCCCATTGGGGTAAGCTAGTACATCAACTTTATGGAGTCGTAACTTTTTCATACGATCTTCATTTTAGGCGCACGATAGCTCATTGGAAAGGTCTATCCGAGTAATACCCATGTTTCCATAAAAATATGACTCCATCTGTATTTTGATTGTGGAGATCCCTAAAAATGTTGTTTAGGGCCTCAAAACGGCCCCGGAAGTCAGGGACCCGAAAACTAGGAAAAAAATGTCAAACTAGAAAACTCCCAAAATTAGTCAGTTGGAATAGGTGGGAGGCCACCGACATCCATATGGATCACCAAGTCCCAATATATTTTGGAAAAATAGTTACCCGTGGTCATGATTAATTGTATAATCACAAATAACAAATTGGTTTTAGAACTAGACTTTCCTTGAATAAAAATTCCTTAGTAGTTTCACATTATTAAGATATGACTACATTTTCAAATCAAGACATAAATGTAGCATAATCAACCTAGATCTTTCAAAGTTATTTTCATAAGTCACCATATATTATTTCCCTTGTAAAATGTGCAAGGTTTTAATGTGGAATTATATAGTTAAAAGTGGTGTATTTGAGTAAAGTGCATTTTTAGGGTTTCTCACCCTTTATACTAGTGATCATATGACCTTAAGGATAGTCTATCATGAGACTTAACCTAATGAAAAAACACCACCTACCTCTAAACCTATTGTAACGAGGGAGATAGCTTCTATTGGGAGGTTGGACCCATCATGTACTATAGGGAATTTGAATATTCATGTGTCTATTATTCAACATAAATACATAAGGTGGTGAATGAATTAATTAAATTTCACAAAATATGGAAATTTTAATAGTGCATATACAACCTAAATGAAGTATACAAAAATTACATATGGGCTTTACTATGTAAACATTAAATGTGACAAAACCTTTACATTGTCCTAAAGACCAAACCATATATTTTAAAACAAGGACGTACATTTAAACTATGAATAAGATGGAACTAAAGTCTTGGCTAGTTATCCTCATCATCCATGTAAACCTAGTTGAGTCTCTAGCTAAAACAGAGAACCAGAATTAGCAACAATAACCATACGACAATAGAGCACCAATCCAAGTGGAGGTTGTTAGTAGCTAGCCATGTATTGTCAAGGGAAAATTTCCTTACTCAACAGCAAGGTGTTCATCCCTATGTAAGGTCGTTTTCAACATCATCTCCATTGTCATCATCATCATCATCCTCATCATCGTCATTGTCATCATCATCATCATCATCATCATTGTCATTGTCATCATCATGATTTTCATTGTCATAATTGACATCATTATCGTGATCAATATTGTCATCATCATTGTCATCGTCATCGTCATCATCATTGTCATTGTCATCATCACTTTCTTCCATTTTCATTATCATCATCATTATCGTCATCATTAGCATGATCATAGTCATTATCGGTGTACTCATCATCATCATTAATGTCATTGTCAATGTTATCATCATTCTCTTTGTGATCATCCTTGTCATCATCATCGTCATTGTCATTGTCAAAATAATCATCATTTCCATAATCATCATCATCCATTGTCATCAATATCGACATCATCATTGTCATCATCATCGCCGTCGTTGCCATTGTCATCGTCATCATCATCATCATCGTCATTGTCATCATCCTCGTCATCATCATCATCAACTTCATTGACATCATCGTGATCATCGCCATTGTCATTGTCATCATCGTCACTGTCATCATCATCGTCATTGTCATATCATTGTAAACCTTGACCTCCAGGGAGTAAACACATGTTCTTAACTGTTACACACACTATATAATATATATTAATTATATCATATTTTAATTATTAGAATATATTTATTATATTATTATATAATATATATTAAATATATAATATATAAATTATATATAATTATAAGATAATTATATATAATTATGTATAATTTATATATAATATATCTCGGTGGGTTAGCTCAAGTGGATGAGTGTCGTTATTTTCTCAAATGAAGTTTTGGGGTCGAATCCCTGGCCAGGAGCCTGTTTAGGGAATCACTTGATGTCCCCACCAGGTTAGGCCCATAATCAGGCTGAACGGTTTACCACATTTACCGTCCATGAAATGTGGGGAAGTAATCGGGTGTTTCCCGTGTTGTATTCCCATTAAAAAATAATTTAAATATAATATATAAATTATATATAATTATAATATATATATTATATAAATAATATATATTGATTCAAATAACAAACATAAAACATGGGGAAATTCACTATTCCACGTTTATTTCAAACATATGCGCTCGGGTGGAGACCAAAAGATCCCAACCAAAAGAGAAGGGTGAGACAAGAAGGTGCGCCCTACCCACAGCAAAGATCATCTTGACCGTGAACATAGGAGGCCCTACCCACAGCAAATATCATGATTGTGAACAGAGGAGGCCTTACCCATAGCAGCGCACAAGGATGAGACAAGGAGGCCCTAGCTGCCCACAGCGTGGCAAGAAACAAAGGAGACCCAGCCACCCTTAGAAGAGATAGAGATGCTCAGGGGATCACTAGCAATGGGGGAAAAATTGATATGTTTCTTACAGAAGTCTAAATTGTTACCCTCCTTCTCTAATTTCTCTAATATATTGTTTTCCTTGTTCAAATAACCCAAACTCTCATCAAATTTCTTCAAATAAGTATAATTTATGCACGGAATTGTTTAACACTTTGGTACCTCAAGTGTTTGAAATTATAATTGCCTTAATGTATCATTTATTTGTATAATTCTAGCACTGTTGACTTGTTAAATCTCTCCTTGACTAAATCAATACACTAAAGGGTGCACTGACCCACTAGATAAGCTGACGACTTGTAACTTTTGCAAAGTTTTGGCTCTCTTATGATCGTGAACATCTATAAAGGAAAACTGATGCTAAAAGTAGTCGAGTGACCTAATTAATTGTGCCATAGTCACACTATTGTTTCTCTTATTAGAAAGGAATCATTTGGCCCTGTTTCAAGGTGTTTTCACATCCCATTTAAGGGGAATCTATCATACTCTATCATTTCTCCCACACGTGCTATATTGGGTCTCATCGCATATTTTGAGGGAGGCCTAGATTCAAAACAAATTATATTTTGAAAAAGTGCCCACATTTCCATCGAGTCAATGACATTAAATGTAGAGTGGCTATAGTATTTCCAAAATGTGGTCATAATAGAAATTCCAACAAATTTTTGGTGTTTTCAAAATTTTCCACCGAAAAATTCGTACCACATTTTAACCATGCATTTGAGGATCACCCCACGTTTATTACTTGAGAAATTTGGTTATTTTGGGATATAATTATTTATGTATGCCCATGGTGGGGAGAACCCTAGCTCTTGAGGCCACATGGCACACATTTTTATGTGCTATTGATAGGACAGTTCACCTTGTAGTACTTTGAGGAGGTTGGAGGTTGTTGCATAACCAACTCTTTTATTTTATCATTGTTGACTTGTCTTATGGAGTTGGTTACATGAAAGAATTATTGTATTTTTTCCTCACATATTTTGTTGATTATTCTGGGAGGAAAAAGTGCATCTCAACAAATCATTTCTATGTTTAGTAATGAAGTTGTTGAATATGTTATTTTATTGTATTCCTTGGAGAGATTAGTGGATCTAGGAAAACAATTATTATTTTATTGTTGAAGAATATTTGAGTTGAAACCTATATAAGGGTTTATTCTCTCTCATTTTCTTATGGTTGTATTGGGGGGGGAATACCTTGGATGTTAGTTCAATATCTATTGGATTCTTTTGGAGGAGAAGAAAATTGCTTAATAGATATGGAACTCTTCTAAATCTTTATGTTATCTCATGTAGATGAAATCTTCTTGTGTCATGGTTATGAATGGGGTAAGATAATTCCTATCCTATTGTGTTTATCATTGGGATGTTCTATATTAATTCATGTTTCTCTATCTTGGTTGTATTCAATTGTAATCCATTCCTAAAAGGTACGGTTTTCATAACCATGGGAGTCTATCTTCACTAGTGGTCTCCCTTGATAAATTTATGAAGTTTGGGACAACAACGAAAGGGGTTTCATAGTTTGTGTGTTTCACCTCTAATTGTTACCTTTCCATCATTAAGATATATTTACATTTAATCCTTGACTTGACCCCATTTCCCATTGGAAAGACATTAGTCTTTGGTCCTTCTAGCCACTTTATTTACTCAATCCTTAAAAAAATGGTTTTCTAGAACTTTATATTCACTTCACCTTAGACCTTATTGCATAAGTTCTAGTAATCATATCATAAGGCCCCCTTGAGTTGGAGGAGAGTTATACTAAAGAGAAAAAGAGGGTTGGTGAGGTGACAATGTAGACCTCCCTCTTAGTTACACCAAATCCTTTCTTGAGACTTAAGACTTTATCTCAAGAAGTGAGAGTTTGTGTGATAACAATAACCACAAAAATGGATTTAAAATGACATTGAACATATTTGAAATTTTCACAGTAGATTTGAAATATTAATAACAAATATGCAATTCTCAAAGGATACAAAATGTTAACAGCGAATAGAAATTGTGATCATTATGTATAATTTTTTTAGAAAAAATTTAACCTTCATTAAATCTACAACACTTCAACGTATACATGTGTATGTTTGATTATGGTTTTCATCATTTTCAACAAAGTATACCCTATATACTTTCCATTTATTTTTTCTTAGCTAGGTGCTCAACCACACCCATAGTGTTTCCCAACCTACAAAAAGAAAGAGGCCCAAAAGAATAGTAGAGAGGAAGCAAGTGATGAAACTTTGAAATAATGTCAAATATACCCTTGGAAAATTATCACCATTATTGATATACACACTCATTGATTTGAACCTCCCCGTTATTATACTAAACCCACATAGCAATGTTTAATTAGTTCTTGAGGATAATATTGTGATGACTCACAGAATAAATTGTGATGAATTCTATCATATTCACATCTATGCCAAGATGATTATCATTTGGGGCGTTAGCATTGCTCTTTCTAGTATCAAATTCCACTGTGACCAATACATTATTTTAATCTTCATCCATTGTAGAGTTGGAAAATCCCATATATTGTCCATAATTATTATTAGGATCGTCGTCTTTCCCATTCATTATAATGGAATCCATATTGTCGCCACCATATCCACTCTTGGGAACTATATTTAGAATGAAAGAACAATTGAAATATGCCACAATGGTTCCTTCCACCATAAATCAAAGAAAAATTAGGTGAGTGTCGATAGTGTTATATATTTAATTATTTGGAGATGACAATGGGTTCTAAGGACACTTTACCAACATTGCTTTTATTAGTAAGTGCAATGAGGTTTTTCGATTCACGAGTTCATTGGTGTTGTATAGAATTAATCACATAAATCAAGGCTTAAAATAGCCTGAAGTATCTTCTATGAAGGAAATAGGGAAAATAAATAATGATTTCTCCTGGCCCTCTCAATAATCCCACCTAAAACTAAATTAGGATGAAGTCATGAAGAATTATCATTGCATGATAATTATAGTAGTTTAGGGTTAGGTTGAGTACACTCCTCAAATATAGTAAATATGCTAACAACCACTCAACACAGAGATACCCATAATTTCTTCATTCAACATTAATGAGAAAAACATACAGTACATTTGTTGGCAGTACATCTTGTTTTCTTGTTCTTGACTGTACGATTATTATGTTGTCGTACGATTATTCTCCTTCTGTACATAATGAAATTTTTTTGTAGAAAACATGGGCCCTAAACTCAACCTTTATCTCTTCTCTTACTTAAGGTAGCCTTTATCTCTTCATTTTCCCTTTACAATTACTTTCCATACTCTCTCATAAAGGAATTTGCTGGTCATTTTTCAAAGATTCTTGAGAGTGATTATTTTAATTTCTCATTTGCTTTTGAATGCATCTTCTTTGATTGGTCTTTTGCTTCATACTTATTTGTGTCAAACATTGATTTCTTTAATTCCATTTGAAAGAAGTGAAGCATAAAAAATTTGCATATGTCATTGCATTGAATCAATGAAAGAAAAAGAGAATTAAATAACTTAGCATGCATTGGCCTTGAAGTTTGGAAGAGTTTTTCTTTGATAATTTGGAAAAAGTTTGGAAACTTCATTTTAACGAAAGCCAATTGCATTGAGTGTTGTTGGCATCGATTTTGTACTAAGTGTTTAATTTTATTTGGACAAAAAAGAAAAGAACTCCTCTTCCTTCTGTATATATAATTCATCAAAAAATAATGATTGCATCTCTTTCCTGGGTAGCCCTTCTCACACAAGGGTCATTCAAAAGGTCACATTGGGACTAGAGGAGTAACTAACCCCACTTTGTTATTCTTGGAGGTGAGGTTTACACGTATTATAAACGGTGTCGAAAGGCACTTTGGTATCACTTGAGAATATTACTAGTCTCTGCCTCCTCAATCACCTGAACAACATTATCAGGAGGAATTTATCAACGAAGACAATTACTCTGAAACTAGGTGTGCAACTACTTCTTTGATTGGTCGCCCTAAGGAAATAGTTTTCAGGAAGGTTTTTTCCCTCCTGTAAACACACCTTTAACAAACCCTCTCAGTCCACTTCTTGTAAGAGTAAACTCTTCAGGGGATATGAAATTTCCCTTCAATCCTTTCCCCTCATTTGAAGTACTTTATATGTAGTACTCTTTTCCATTGTGCATTACCTCCAAAAAATAGATTTTATATAATATTTGGTCGCATATCCTTGTTCATAGTGTTGGTCTCTCTAATATTAATACCTTATGTTACTTAGGCCTAACATTTGTCACAATTGAGTGAATAATGTTTTCCTTTGTTTATTATAGATAACTAGGAGGGAATACTTTATCTGTCTCTAAATTGAGGGATTAATTTATTGATGCATGCACTCATAGTTCATTGGGCTCCCCTTGGGAATACAAATTGAGTTTAGTGGTAAAATTGGATTGTTATTGGGCCAAATTTTTTTAATGGGAACAAGTGGGGTCTTGTTATCATCGGGCCTTTATAAGGGTATCCTTGCAACTAATTTTCCAAGATTTCATTTGAATGCACTCACAAATTCAAGTTTATAAGACATATGATGGAAATACATATTAACCACAACAATGGAAGAAACTTAAAAAATTTCAATCCTACGATAATTAAATAAATGAGACTCTGCATAAAAATGTATAAGTACATGATCATCATCATCACTTTCACTATTTCCACAGATTGACCTTTTTATGTTTTGTAGATTTTGATCTAAAGATAGAATCCAAAAAAATAAAATGTTATAGTTGTTCCCCTCCGATAATTTTTAATCAAAACCCCTTATATAGAAGCTTATCCTTTGAGAGTGTAGGTCTCCATGCATGTGTGCTAGAGCCTTTTATACCTAAAAAACCTTCAACAAGATCAATTGATCCCTCTTTCTAAAAGAATCCTATAGTAACTAGAACATGAATCTCATCAAGGTTGATTCCCTCTTTCTGAGAGAATCCAACAACCCTGCCTTGGTACTCTTCAATACTCCCATTAGCTACAAGCTTGGAATTTTTCACTTGTTTAAGTTTGCAAAGAAATGAGTGCATTGAGAATTTTATTGTAACAACAAAATTCACTTGTAATATTATGTTCTTATGGTTTCCTCAATATTTTAATCACATCCCTTATGACACTTGTTGATTGTTTCTCTCATTTGATGGTGTTATAGGATGTACAAGCAAACAGGTATTTATCATATTTATCTTCATCAAGTGATGGAATTTCAAGTAGAATAGAGGAATGTGATACATCTAGTATCTCTAACAAGCGGAGATCAACTAGAGGTGAGAAGATCAGAAGAAAATTCCATAGACGCATGGAATTTTTTATTGCTAAAGGGGGTTCATGTTCTTATGATGATGAAAGCATAGACGACATCGAGGTTCCCTTGAGGTACAAACATATAGTGAAACGATGGGTACCAAAGGATCTTCCTAAAATAAACATTGGTTTTTGTGTCAATGTAAGGATATATCGCATTGCTCCATCATCATTACATGGTTTGGGCTATTTTCCATAGATGGCACAAAGGTTTTTTACGGTGGATTAACTAAATTGATGGAGTATGTCTAACTCTATTACATATACAAAGATTGGATACAGCTAGTCCAATATACAAAAAGTATGTGAAGATATGGTGTGGCTGCAAATTATATACAGCTAAAATACAAGGATCAAAATAAAGGAGAAACTATGTATATTGATGAAAGGCCAAAAGCAGTTGGGAATATTGCAAGGTTTATAAACAGTACATGACCCGCAACCACAAATAAGCAACCCAATTCCATATTTGAGGGGCGTGAAGTAAATCATGTATTTGTATGTGCAATAAAATCAATAGTTGCATGGGAAGACTTGTTGATTGATTACAATTTGAATCGAATAGATACATACATTTCTCTTATGGGGGCGGTAGGTATACTATCTTACCCAACCTGTAAGCGATGACTCTTATATTTTATCATTTTCATTATCTTCTTTAGTCACTCTTTACTTTGATGTTTTCAACATGCCATGTTTTTGTCCAATGTGTATTCATGAACTAACTTTATTTCTCATACACTTTAATTTATTATATTTTTTCTAATTCTAATATACGATTGTCCCAGGGTGACAGGGGGAAGGTAGCAACCTCAGAGTAATCCACAAATATTCCTGAGGACGTGCTTATTGAGGAAGAAATGGTTTCCTCCACAAACCCAAAGCAGACAATAAGGAAGATAGTGATAAAAGAAAACAAAGAACTCCATTCGTTGATTCAGATTCAGCCACAAACAAATGAGATAAAAGAAAGAATTAATGCCTTGATGGACAAAATTGAACGCTATGGGGTAAGAAAGATATTTAATTATCCCCATTTTTTTTATTTCAATTTATATACTCTTTATTTTTATAGGAATTTTTGCGGAGTTTTGATCCCCAGTATGTGCCTACAGAGTTCGGTGTTGGTGCCAGTGACATTGCTACATTGGCATAGCATCATATGGGTACACCCCCTAGGGTCGGTGTCGATTTCAATACTACTCCAGTCTCTCAGGTCGGTACAACCTCCTGGGTCGATGTCGGTAAAAATGGTGTATTAATTATAACCTTTATTGTTTCAACTCCAAAGCATGTAGAGGATGAGACTAGACAAGAAGATGAACATATGGATGCATCCCAAACTATTATGATTGCCTCCACTACTCAAGAAGGTAAATATAACTCTAATGCACCTTTTATTAATGAAATACTTGTAATAATAATAACTTTGGATATCAATTTAATGTTTCTTTTGTATTGCAGATGATGATTTTCACCCTTCCTTGCAGTAGCCTCGACGTCATGAGTACACGACCAGGTCATCAATAAGGCATGTAGAGGCTAAAACAACTGAAGGGGAAGAAGTATCTAATGAAATCCTTTCTCAATTCATGTCAAAAAAAAGGAAACCGAAAAGAATTGATTGTACTAGCTATATAATACAAAACATCATGTACCATATTCTAAAAACATATTTTTGATGATAAAAATTATTGAGATGAAGCATTGTGTTTCTATGATTAATGAATCAATGTTATATGTTAATGAATCAATGTTATATGTTTCTTTATGCACATATGTTAATGAATGACTACTATATGTTTTTTTATGTTTCTTGTAGATAGATTGCGTATTGGGGAATTGAGAGTGATGTGAGGGGGGGGAGGGGACATAAGAGCTTCCACCTTCAAGTGGTTAGCCCTGTTCAGTAGAGAATAAATTAGGATTTGGATAACCTTGGATTTGGAGCAATCTTCCCTAAATCCAACAGAGCAACAATGAAGTCAATGTTGACTTTGTTGTTGTTCCGTCAAAACGAGGGAGGTTTTCTCCAAGATTAGACTACTCCAATAAATTATTCTCAAAACCAAGAGGAGATCATTCAGTTATTCATGCACTCGAGTATTTTTAATTATTATTTAGTCATAAAAAAAATTGTTAATTTATTTTATTGTTTTATTGATTCTTTGTGTGATGGTTAAATTTCTAGAACATCTACTGGAGGAGATCTATTGGAGCAGCATTAAACGAATATCATGCAACCATCAAATATATAGGTATTTGGGTTTTTATTCCATTTCTAAATGCAATTCATTTGTATGATTCAAATGATGATTTATATTATGATTATGGTTCATGTCACTCACATGCATTGCTTTTCTAGTCCTCACTTCCCATAACTATTTCATATCTTTATTATCACAAAACTTTGGTTGTTTGGTGATTTTCATAGTGATTTTTAAAATCCTAGGATATCTCCCAAAACATAAACACTTGGTTCAAAATAGTAAAGGTTTTCATTAGTGCCCAATTGATATCCGTTAAGATTTTTTTCTTTATTGAACAAGTGCCCAGGGTTAGAATAGAGATTCCTTCCAAACCCAAAAGAAATTTTAAGGAAATGTAGATATCACTTCTACATGGCTTCATCATATAGAGAGGCCAATTGTCTACATAAATAAAATAAAATGAATTTATCTAGAACATACTGGGGGGGAGGGAAGGGTGCATTGGAGAGGCATAAATCCTAATCCAACAATATTTTTCATCCACAAAGTAATATACTTTTCCATATAGAAAAATAATTGCATCCTCAGTTATGTGGACAGAGGTATGATGTGTGATGTATATTCTCATTGTAAATATAATTTTATGTCTAACCCTATAAAATAATTCATACTTGTTTTCCTTTGTGAGGTTATGATATTGGAATTTCATTATATTTTGTTCATGCTTCGCTTGCCTAGATTTTGGAAACCCAAGGTATTAATTCTAGAAACATAACACAGTTGACAAGAAAGCAATGGTATGAAAGCTTTTAGTTTCTTGGAAATTACTAAGTGGATGGTCCACAACATTTATATTGTAGTTTTCCCCTCCTTAGAGAGCCAATTGATTATAAAGAAGAATTCTCTTGAGAACCTAGTATTGGTTTATTCCATTCATTAATTGCTTAAGGTTTAAAATGGTAAAAGGTGATCAATAATGATTCACCCCCCCCCCCCTCTCAATATTGGTGAATATTCCAACAATGAATGCACCTTTAGTTTTTTTATTTCACCCAAGATGATTTATACACATTGAAAATATTTGGACTATTTGGAAGTCATGTTCTACTTTGGCATTCACCAAATTTGTGCTATATTTGTTGAAAATCTAGACAAAACCTTTAGAGATGATTCATGGTGCAATATGGTCCTGGGTCTTCTTGTACTTGTCCTGCATTTTACCTATCAACTGACAAATTCAATTTCTACTCGAAAAACTCTTGCAGCACACAAGGTAAATAGTAACTTTGCCATTTTCATGTTAAAAATATTTTCTCCAATCTCTAAACCATTGCTTGTTCTAGAAAAAATAATGGAAAAGAGACCTAGGGGATGACTTAAAAAATGTATCCTTATACAACATTATACTTTATATTCCTATCTTGCTTTTGTATGATTTGAGTTTTAAAGTGACAAACCAAATCATGAATACTCAAATTCTCATTGCTAACCTCCATATCCTTGTTACTAAAATCATTGTTTTTTTGTATATTAGAATTCAGGTTTTGTGAACTTTTTTCTTCAGGTATGTTTGAGAGAGACTCTACATATTGAAAAAAATACATATTTTTTGTAATACTAGCTTTAGATATGAAAAATCTTGGAAAGTATTTTAACTAGCAAGATTTGTGAGAAGGTTACCCTTTTGCTTATACATTTTGAGTATAAAACATGTTCCTGTAAGGCGACATTCTGACCCATTAAGGAGGATATCTTAGAGAATATATTTCTCTAAGACAACTTGCCTTTAAGGAGACATTCTAACATTTTATTTCTCTACTAACCTATTACTAATATCAAATAAAAAAATAATGGCTCATGACACAGAAAAAACAATTTGATTGGTTAGATCTCAACACGATATTTCATACACCAATAACAATGTTCATAGTTTCCACTTTTGTAAATAAAGGGGAAAGTAAAACTTTTTAAACAATGGAACTAATATGGTAATTGATATGGGAAGCATGGAAGCATTATTGTCCCCACTTATATTAGAAAACTATTAGTCCCATTCCTCACTAAAGGCCTGGATTGCAAGGGATGACATCTCAAGAAGAAAGGTTCTATTGTTGGTCCCATCACTAATAATATTGAGCCTCAACAGAAAATTGTTGAAGAGTTAATATTTGAAGAGAAGCTTGAAAGGGTGATTGATGGAAGAGACGTTTTAGTTGGGCATGGACTCCATAGTTCTCCTGATAAAGACAACAACTACTCGAATACCAAAGAAATAAAATAGTCCCATTGAATCCATGAAGAAAATCTCAAGTTTCTAGGTTAGCAATAGACCATACAACAAAATAATTCACTAGAAATCATCTCAACACAATATTTTAGACAGAGAAAGACCAATTTGATTGGTTAGATTTCCGCACAATATTCCAGTCACCTAGAAAGACAAGGGTGAAAAGTAAATTTTCTTTTAAGTATGAATCTAAGGACTATTGAAAATGAAATATTAAATATTTCATCTCATTACTATAAATCCAATTGAGATGATACACATATGTAGCAAGTAAGGGAAGGAATTTCAATGTTGAAGATACGACTCATTGAATTTCAATGCGATATCTTTTGACATATCAGTTTTTACCTAAAATTTTCCATCTCAATGGTTACTCAGTTTCACTTAAATATCATTAAAAATGGTCCTTAATACATAAATCTATCATAGCTTTGGTGAAAACAATTATGCTCTAAAAATATACCCTGCTCTATAAATCAGAAAACTGAAAGATATTACTTTTAATTTCTTCCAATTTCATCCATCATACAATGGGTAGAAAAATGATGTATCAATTGTATGTCATTACTATTCACATTTAGTTTATGGGTCTTGTTAGCACTGAGAGTCACCCTCATACTGCAAGAGGATAATCCCAGTACCCATCAAAATGTTTGAGGTAGGTTTATGAGTGGAGGTCAAATGGACAAAGCTCGGTACAAGAATGTTTTAACACAGAAAATGGACAAGCAATGCACTGGGAAATGAGGTCCTCATTAACTTCAGTCAGTGGTTTAAGTTTAAAGGTGAGCAGAAGAAATACTTAGTGATAAAGGTGGACAAGACTGCCATGAGAATCTGGCATTCAAGCATCTTGGTGAAGAAAAACTCAGGCACAAGAGCACTCTTGAAGTCAAGTTTCAAACACTAAAATGTATCATAGCGACATAATAATCAAACCTCCATTACCATGCAACTACAACAACTTGTCTGGATCTTCCATACATGAGAATTTCAGAATAAGAAGGAACAAGGAAATAAAGAAAATATTGAAATAGTTCACAGCATTACTATAATCAAACCTACATTACAATACAACTGCATCCCTCGTTTGGATCCTCCATGCACGAGTCTTTCAGCACAAGAGAAAACAAGATGATGAAAGAAGTTGACTTCTATTAATGAGAAAGTCTCAGGTCTCATACATAACCAAAGAACAGCTTTGCTATCAAACTATTACAAAGTAGGGAGCTCTGCTCAACAATCGATGACCATAACAAAATCTTGAACTGATCTGTTTATAATAAGATCAGTCCACAACTATCAGGAGTGTGATCTGGCCATCCCATTTAAGTCTTTCGTCTGTGCATCCTTCTGTCAGACTGTGTGTTTCCTCCTGTCAGACGCAAGCTCAGATCAGTATGGGCCTAGAAGAAAGAACCCTCCATCGTGGTACCTTGGGTTGGTAGTTTTGTCTCCTCGGCCATAGCTCCCAAGCTTCATATTTATGGATTGAGCTAAGATTTTAGCTATCGATCCTTTTTCATTAGTTGAATCCATCTCGAGATTGGAGTGCAGTTGGACGACTAGCAGGTGGCCACCTGTCGTTGTTGGATACGACATTATATGCTCACGTGATTTTGGGGTCGTTGAAAGTAGTTTGGACCCACACCACTTTCAGACCCGAAATGCACCATATTCCGCCACGTAGCCTCCCTGCAATATCATAGTTTGGATTTTGGCCTGCATTTGGATTTTAACGTCCACACAGCTTATGGCGCTGAAATGATTGGTGACCGTTGATCCAATCATGATCTGGGATCTGAGCGCGCCTGCTATTTTAGCGCCCCCGCTAAAATTTATCCACCTGCTTACTATGGAATCCCTCCAACTGTGCTTGGAGATGGCGCTAATTTGAAACGAGCAGGGGATTTTTACCACTGTAAATTGCACTTTCCCACTCGCTTGCGCTCATAGCTGTCACCCATGACTCTGGACAATTTCATGTGATAGCATTGGCTCCACAAGGGATGGCATGCTCCCTGTAAGCTGCCAAGAATGTGTAGTTCCAGTGCCTTAGCCTTTGGGTCATGGAGTCTCTTATTCAAACAAAAAATAAAAGAAAGTGGTAACTACAATGGTGGAAAGACAATCATGGCTTAAGAAAAATATTTTTTCAGAAAGTTCCCATTGATAGGTCCACCAAAAACTTCAAAATCCTCCAAGCTCTGCAACTTATAGGTGTTATTTGAAAATACCTCAGAAATATTGAAAGGACCAATCCATAAGGCTTCAAATTTACCATGTTTTCCTTTGCCTTGTTTGGGTGCATCCCACTTGAGCACTAGATCACCCATCTGAAAATATCCCTTGCTTACCTTCCTATCAAAGGCTCGTTTTATCTTTTGTTGATGTTCCTGAGCTTTATCAAATAGTTTCTCCCTATTTTGTTGCACTTCTACCAACTGATGTATCCTCCTGACCATATCATCAGGTTCTCCTTGGTAGTCCTGGAGGAATTTTTACCACAGGAAAACCAAGCTGAGTAGGAAAGATAGCCTCAACCCCATACAAAAGCTAGAAAGGGGAAACACCAAGTGACCTCTTTGTTGTAACTCTATCAGCCCATAAGGCAAATTTTAGGTTTGAGTCCCATGCTTTCTTGTCGTCTTCTAACAATTTCTTGATGATCTTTATGAGGATCTTGTTAGAGGACTCTACCAAACCATTTCCTTGGGGGTAGTAAGGAGTAGAATCGATTAATGCAATCCCTTACTGCTCACAGAACTTGATTAATGGTTCATCTTTGAACGAGGCAGCATTGTCAGTAACAATCCTGCTTGGATAACCAAATTTGGCCATGATATCTTCAAGAAATTTAATGAATACCTTGTGGGAGGAACTTCTTGTAGGAATGGCTTCTATCCACTTGGTGAAATAATCAGTGGCAATCAAAATCCACCTATGCTGGCCACTTGAGGCGGGGTGGATTTCCCCAATGAATTCAAGACCCCACTGTTGAAAAGGTCCAAAAACCACCGCAGGATTCAAAGGCAAATATTTGAGTTGTTGTTTTCCATAAAACTTTTGGCATTTGAAACAAGCTCTAATATTTGCACAAACATCAATAAAAAGGTTAGGCTAGAAATACCCAACTATGAGTATCTTATAAGTTGTGGTCCTCCATAAATGATGCCCCCCACATAAGTTGTCATGAAAAATAGTTATGACCCTTCGGGCCTCCTGTGGATCCAGACATCTCAAAAGAATTCCCAAATTATCTTTCCAATACAAAACCTGATCAATGAGACAATATTTGATTGCTTTGAGTTTCAAATATCTCACCTTGTTCTTGTCCAATCCATCAGGAGGATGCAACTTCTACAGAAAATATATGATGTCTTTATACCAAGTGCACTCTGCCAGGATGGGGATGACAAGAGAGCTTTTATCTGAAATCTCAGCTTGTTGATTTTCTGAGTTTATGTTCATTAAATTAACCCCCAATGCTTTGCAATTTGATTCAGACAACAACCTGGATAAACCTTGGCTTTTCACCAATTTAGTGGGCTTCATTTCTAGATCAAATTCCAAAATTTTAGAAATACATTTGCTTCTCCTCCCATCTATGTCAGGATGGATCAATATCTCTTTCACTGAGGCTGAAGGGACATATGCAACAATCTTTGAATGTAGAACGTATACTATGAAGACCTTGAGGGCCTTGACCAAAGCATAAGCCTTCTTTTCCATGATATCATATCTCATTTATGCATCCCTCAATGCTCTGTTAAAAAAGGAAATAGGTTTCTCTAACCCCTCTGCATTTTTCTGAAGTAGAACAGCAGCCAATGTATCAAATGAAGCAAAGGAAAATATTAGGAATTACTTAGAATAGTTAGGGCTGATGAGCACAGGTGCTTCATTCAAGGCCTTTTTTATCTGATCAAAATATTCTTGAGCCTCATAAGTCCATTTCACCTCATTTTACTTTCTGAGCATGGCAGTAATGTACTTCACTAATTCAGCAAAGTTGGAGATGAACCTTCTTAGAAAATTGACCTTACCCAAGAAAGACTGAACCTCTTTCTTAGATCTAGGAAAAGATAAGGTCTAAATGGCCTCTACTCTGCTTGGATCAATTCTTACCCCTTCTGTTGACACAATGTGCCCCAATAATTTACCTTCCTTCATAGCAAACAAAGATTTCTTAGGATTTATAGAGAGACCAAACCTTCTACATTTCATGAAGACCTTCTTCAAATGATGACAATGCTCTTTGTCATATTTTGAGAACATTATAATGTCATCTAGATAGATGACTACAAATTTGTCTTTCTCCCCAATAAAGGCAATGCCTATGGCTCGCTAGAAGGTTGTTCATGCATTCATCAATCCAAAGGGAATTTTAGCATACATGAATGTGCCCCAAGGATTAGTGAAGGTATTGTTCTCTCTATCTTTAGGAGGGATAGATATTTGAGTGTATCTATATAAGCCATCAATCGTAGACATCCTAGATGAACCAGTCATTCTCTGCAAAATGTGCTCCATCTTTGCCAATGGGTAGTTATCTTTTTTGGAGATTATGTTCAAATTCCTGAAATCAACACATAACCTGATTTCCCCATTTTTCTTTCTCACAGGCACAAAGTTAGCCACCCATTTTGAATATCTCAAAGGAATGATGATCTCGGCATCCAGCAGCTTTTTCATTTCTTTTTCAATAATAGGCAGTAGCATGGGATTTATTTGTTTGAGTTTCTGCCTAAATGGCTTGGTCTCCTCTTTCAAAGGGATCTTATGTTCAATGATGTTGGTGTTATATGTTCTTAGATCTTCATATTTCCAGGAAAACACATCATCAAACTCTTTCAAAAGCTTGGCATACTCAGCCTTTTGTTCATTTGACAAACTACTAGACAATTTAAGATACCTTGGATCCTCCTCTATACCTAAATTGCATTCAGTCACCTCAGCATTTTCAGTTGAACCTTTTATATTTACAGCAACATCATTCCTATCAAACAATCTCTCCAAAGGGACGATTCCTTTTGGAATACGGTTATTGGGTAACTGAACAACATGATGGTCAGCAATTTCATTCAGAAAAATATCAACCTGGGGACTTTCGTCAATATCTTGATCTTGATCAATATGTAAAGCAGAAAATTCATCCACGGTCTCAAGAAACATTTTTATCTCAAGATCATCCTCAAAAACCTTCCAATGTTTGACATTGTCAGGAATAGAGGGTCTATACTTTACTTCCACATCATACTTGAGTTTGGGGGGCAAAGGAACCCTGAAATTACTTGTTGAGACAGCCAAGGAATCTGCCACAGTATTCTCCCCTCTTGGAACGAATGAGATATTAAAAGCTAAGAAGAAATTATCGACAAGATCCCAAACTTCATTTATGTAGGTCCTTAACTTGGGATGTTTAGCCTGATACAGATTTCTGACTTGATGAACAATCAACTCAGCATCTCCGAACATTGTTAATTCCTTAATCTTCGGGTCGTTGGCAGCCCTCAAACCCAAAACAAGAGCCTCATATTCTGCTAGATTTTTTGTTGTTTCAAATTCAAGCTTGTAAGACAGAGATATGGTCTCTTGAGTAGGGGAAATAAAGAATACCCCAGCACCAGCACTCTCCCTAGAAGAGGCTCCATCAAAAAACATCTTCAAAACAGGGGTATTGGGAGGAGGATTTTCACAAGAGGTAATAGGTTTCTTTATGATTTCAATAGGTGTTTGAGGAGAATTAGTGAGTTGTAACATATTGGTTCCTAAATTAGTATCAACTGCAAAAATGGGGTGGTTGGTAGGATTTGCTTCATCACTGATAATGTAAGCAAGTTCTGCTTCCCCATAAAGCCTTCTATGTTCCCCCCCAAACATAGGAATGGTGGCATATGAAAGATCCATCTGTAAAGTTCCCCCTAGTATTTTGATCCAAGATCTAGACAATATCATTGCAAACTTAGGGGGGACATCAACCACCACAATATCCATGACCACACTTTTCATTGGCAATTGGAATAAGGAAATAGCCAAGCATTTTATAACCCAAGACACTTCACCTTCCTGGAATCAAATGAGTATAGGTCATAGTAGGTTTTTGTAACCTCCAACATAAGCTCATCCATGACAGTATTAGGCATGATATTATGAGATTCCCTTGAATCCATCAAACAGTTGTGCAGCACTTTATCATGAATGTTCAATGATGTATAGAAAGGAGGGGAAGATTCATCCCTATCCTCTACCAAAGGTCCTAGTATGACAGCTAGTTTTTCATCTTGGATATTGACTAAATCAGTGGGATGAGATGAAGGTTCAGGTTGCAGCATTTTGGAAAGGTACCTTTTGAAATCCTCATTCTTAACTAGCTCCAAAAAAGGTACAGGGAATTTAATCTTTTGAATCTCATTCTCAAAGCTAAAAGAGGAGGGAGCCTTCAGAATATCCTTAACTTATGGGGTAGGGCTCTTAACCATAGCTTGGGAGTTTTCTACCTCTTTTTCTTTGTTGCTAGATGCCACATCCTTAGCAGGATTCTTTGTTCTAGTAGGTTGATCAGGAATGCCAATCTTTCCCTCTTTCTTCTTTGACCTTAGGTTGTATCTATTTGGATTGCCACTGGTCCTTTTCCCTTTTCTCAACTCATTTAGTTGACTATCCATGAGAGACTCTTCATATGCAGATTGGGTTAAATGAGGAGACAAAGAGGTGTCACCAAGACAATGGATTTCAGGATCAGCATCTTCTTCCTCTCCTTCTTCACCAGTAACCAGGTTATTTTGGAGAGGGGCTTGGATTTTTTTATCATCCCTATTCCTATTTCTTTGATCTCTTTGGATGATCTGAGGGGCATTATTGGGTCTTCTGAAATTGCCCCTATTATTAGCATTCTGGGGGTTACCATGACTCTCGACAATTTCATGTGATAACGAGTCTAATTAGAATAGGAATTATATAATATTTTTCTCGGTGTCCTATTGATTTGAAGTCATCATTCATGTTGGGATATATGCCAAAATACAGGTACAATGAAAAATTATAACATTGTGCAACATGCTAAGCTAGGGAAAATTCCATATTAAGAATGATAACTATGTAAGGTAGCCAAGTCCTTGTCTACACGATGGAGAAAATTGGTTGTAATTTCAAATTTTCCAAACTATCTCACAAATAGTGAACATCTAAGCCAGTATAACAATGTTGAGAAACAAAATGAAGAC
>ML799462.1:66748-86415 GCA_009831015.1 Picea engelmannii | reverse complement strand
TGCATCTCAACAAATCATTTCTATGTTTAGTAATGAAGTTGTTGAATATGTTATTTTATTGTATTCCTTGGAGAGATTAGTGGATCTAGGAAAACAATTATTATTTTATTGTTGAAGAATATTTGAGTTGAAACCTATATAAGGGTTTATTCTCTCTCATTTTCTTATGGTTGTATTGGGGGGGGAATACCTTGGATGTTAGTTCAATATCTATTGGATTCTTTTGGAGGAGAAGAAAATTGCTTAATAGATATGGAACTCTTCTAAATCTTTATGTTATCTCATGTAGATGAAATCTTCTTGTGTCATGGTTATGAATGGGGTAAGATAATTCCTATCCTATTGTGTTTATCATTGGGATGTTCTATATTAATTCATGTTTCTCTATCTTGGTTGTATTCAATTGTAATCCATTCCTAAAAGGTACGGTTTTCATAACCATGGGAGTCTATCTTCACTAGTGGTCTCCCTTGATAAATTTATGAAGTTTGGGACAACAACGAAAGGGGTTTCATAGTTTGTGTGTTTCACCTCTAATTGTTACCTTTCCATCATTAAGATATATTTACATTTAATCCTTGACTTGACCCCATTTCCCATTGGAAAGACATTAGTCTTTGGTCCTTCTAGCCACTTTATTTACTCAATCCTTAAAAAAATGGTTTTCTAGAACTTTATATTCACTTCACCTTAGACCTTATTGCATAAGTTCTAGTAATCATATCATAAGGCCCCCTTGAGTTGGAGGAGAGTTATACTAAAGAGAAAAAGAGGGTTGGTGAGGTGACAATGTAGACCTCCCTCTTAGTTACACCAAATCCTTTCTTGAGACTTAAGACTTTATCTCAAGAAGTGAGAGTTTGTGTGATAACAATAACCACAAAAATGGATTTAAAATGACATTGAACATATTTGAAATTTTCACAGTAGATTTGAAATATTAATAACAAATATGCAATTCTCAAAGGATACAAAATGTTAACAGCGAATAGAAATTGTGATCATTATGTATAATTTTTTTAGAAAAAATTTAACCTTCATTAAATCTACAACACTTCAACGTATACATGTGTATGTTTGATTATGGTTTTCATCATTTTCAACAAAGTATACCCTATATACTTTCCATTTATTTTTTCTTAGCTAGGTGCTCAACCACACCCATAGTGTTTCCCAACCTACAAAAAGAAAGAGGCCCAAAAGAATAGTAGAGAGGAAGCAAGTGATGAAACTTTGAAATAATGTCAAATATACCCTTGGAAAATTATCACCATTATTGATATACACACTCATTGATTTGAACCTCCCCGTTATTATACTAAACCCACATAGCAATGTTTAATTAGTTCTTGAGGATAATATTGTGATGACTCACAGAATAAATTGTGATGAATTCTATCATATTCACATCTATGCCAAGATGATTATCATTTGGGGCGTTAGCATTGCTCTTTCTAGTATCAAATTCCACTGTGACCAATACATTATTTTAATCTTCATCCATTGTAGAGTTGGAAAATCCCATATATTGTCCATAATTATTATTAGGATCGTCGTCTTTCCCATTCATTATAATGGAATCCATATTGTCGCCACCATATCCACTCTTGGGAACTATATTTAGAATGAAAGAACAATTGAAATATGCCACAATGGTTCCTTCCACCATAAATCAAAGAAAAATTAGGTGAGTGTCGATAGTGTTATATATTTAATTATTTGGAGATGACAATGGGTTCTAAGGACACTTTACCAACATTGCTTTTATTAGTAAGTGCAATGAGGTTTTTCGATTCACGAGTTCATTGGTGTTGTATAGAATTAATCACATAAATCAAGGCTTAAAATAGCCTGAAGTATCTTCTATGAAGGAAATAGGGAAAATAAATAATGATTTCTCCTGGCCCTCTCAATAATCCCACCTAAAACTAAATTAGGATGAAGTCATGAAGAATTATCATTGCATGATAATTATAGTAGTTTAGGGTTAGGTTGAGTACACTCCTCAAATATAGTAAATATGCTAACAACCACTCAACACAGAGATACCCATAATTTCTTCATTCAACATTAATGAGAAAAACATACAGTACATTTGTTGGCAGTACATCTTGTTTTCTTGTTCTTGACTGTACGATTATTATGTTGTCGTACGATTATTCTCCTTCTGTACATAATGAAATTTTTTTGTAGAAAACATGGGCCCTAAACTCAACCTTTATCTCTTCTCTTACTTAAGGTAGCCTTTATCTCTTCATTTTCCCTTTACAATTACTTTCCATACTCTCTCATAAAGGAATTTGCTGGTCATTTTTCAAAGATTCTTGAGAGTGATTATTTTAATTTCTCATTTGCTTTTGAATGCATCTTCTTTGATTGGTCTTTTGCTTCATACTTATTTGTGTCAAACATTGATTTCTTTAATTCCATTTGAAAGAAGTGAAGCATAAAAAATTTGCATATGTCATTGCATTGAATCAATGAAAGAAAAAGAGAATTAAATAACTTAGCATGCATTGGCCTTGAAGTTTGGAAGAGTTTTTCTTTGATAATTTGGAAAAAGTTTGGAAACTTCATTTTAACGAAAGCCAATTGCATTGAGTGTTGTTGGCATCGATTTTGTACTAAGTGTTTAATTTTATTTGGACAAAAAAGAAAAGAACTCCTCTTCCTTCTGTATATATAATTCATCAAAAAATAATGATTGCATCTCTTTCCTGGGTAGCCCTTCTCACACAAGGGTCATTCAAAAGGTCACATTGGGACTAGAGGAGTAACTAACCCCACTTTGTTATTCTTGGAGGTGAGGTTTACACGTATTATAAACGGTGTCGAAAGGCACTTTGGTATCACTTGAGAATATTACTAGTCTCTGCCTCCTCAATCACCTGAACAACATTATCAGGAGGAATTTATCAACGAAGACAATTACTCTGAAACTAGGTGTGCAACTACTTCTTTGATTGGTCGCCCTAAGGAAATAGTTTTCAGGAAGGTTTTTTCCCTCCTGTAAACACACCTTTAACAAACCCTCTCAGTCCACTTCTTGTAAGAGTAAACTCTTCAGGGGATATGAAATTTCCCTTCAATCCTTTCCCCTCATTTGAAGTACTTTATATGTAGTACTCTTTTCCATTGTGCATTACCTCCAAAAAATAGATTTTATATAATATTTGGTCGCATATCCTTGTTCATAGTGTTGGTCTCTCTAATATTAATACCTTATGTTACTTAGGCCTAACATTTGTCACAATTGAGTGAATAATGTTTTCCTTTGTTTATTATAGATAACTAGGAGGGAATACTTTATCTGTCTCTAAATTGAGGGATTAATTTATTGATGCATGCACTCATAGTTCATTGGGCTCCCCTTGGGAATACAAATTGAGTTTAGTGGTAAAATTGGATTGTTATTGGGCCAAATTTTTTTAATGGGAACAAGTGGGGTCTTGTTATCATCGGGCCTTTATAAGGGTATCCTTGCAACTAATTTTCCAAGATTTCATTTGAATGCACTCACAAATTCAAGTTTATAAGACATATGATGGAAATACATATTAACCACAACAATGGAAGAAACTTAAAAAATTTCAATCCTACGATAATTAAATAAATGAGACTCTGCATAAAAATGTATAAGTACATGATCATCATCATCACTTTCACTATTTCCACAGATTGACCTTTTTATGTTTTGTAGATTTTGATCTAAAGATAGAATCCAAAAAAATAAAATGTTATAGTTGTTCCCCTCCGATAATTTTTAATCAAAACCCCTTATATAGAAGCTTATCCTTTGAGAGTGTAGGTCTCCATGCATGTGTGCTAGAGCCTTTTATACCTAAAAAACCTTCAACAAGATCAATTGATCCCTCTTTCTAAAAGAATCCTATAGTAACTAGAACATGAATCTCATCAAGGTTGATTCCCTCTTTCTGAGAGAATCCAACAACCCTGCCTTGGTACTCTTCAATACTCCCATTAGCTACAAGCTTGGAATTTTTCACTTGTTTAAGTTTGCAAAGAAATGAGTGCATTGAGAATTTTATTGTAACAACAAAATTCACTTGTAATATTATGTTCTTATGGTTTCCTCAATATTTTAATCACATCCCTTATGACACTTGTTGATTGTTTCTCTCATTTGATGGTGTTATAGGATGTACAAGCAAACAGGTATTTATCATATTTATCTTCATCAAGTGATGGAATTTCAAGTAGAATAGAGGAATGTGATACATCTAGTATCTCTAACAAGCGGAGATCAACTAGAGGTGAGAAGATCAGAAGAAAATTCCATAGACGCATGGAATTTTTTATTGCTAAAGGGGGTTCATGTTCTTATGATGATGAAAGCATAGACGACATCGAGGTTCCCTTGAGGTACAAACATATAGTGAAACGATGGGTACCAAAGGATCTTCCTAAAATAAACATTGGTTTTTGTGTCAATGTAAGGATATATCGCATTGCTCCATCATCATTACATGGTTTGGGCTATTTTCCATAGATGGCACAAAGGTTTTTTACGGTGGATTAACTAAATTGATGGAGTATGTCTAACTCTATTACATATACAAAGATTGGATACAGCTAGTCCAATATACAAAAAGTATGTGAAGATATGGTGTGGCTGCAAATTATATACAGCTAAAATACAAGGATCAAAATAAAGGAGAAACTATGTATATTGATGAAAGGCCAAAAGCAGTTGGGAATATTGCAAGGTTTATAAACAGTACATGACCCGCAACCACAAATAAGCAACCCAATTCCATATTTGAGGGGCGTGAAGTAAATCATGTATTTGTATGTGCAATAAAATCAATAGTTGCATGGGAAGACTTGTTGATTGATTACAATTTGAATCGAATAGATACATACATTTCTCTTATGGGGGCGGTAGGTATACTATCTTACCCAACCTGTAAGCGATGACTCTTATATTTTATCATTTTCATTATCTTCTTTAGTCACTCTTTACTTTGATGTTTTCAACATGCCATGTTTTTGTCCAATGTGTATTCATGAACTAACTTTATTTCTCATACACTTTAATTTATTATATTTTTTCTAATTCTAATATACGATTGTCCCAGGGTGACAGGGGGAAGGTAGCAACCTCAGAGTAATCCACAAATATTCCTGAGGACGTGCTTATTGAGGAAGAAATGGTTTCCTCCACAAACCCAAAGCAGACAATAAGGAAGATAGTGATAAAAGAAAACAAAGAACTCCATTCGTTGATTCAGATTCAGCCACAAACAAATGAGATAAAAGAAAGAATTAATGCCTTGATGGACAAAATTGAACGCTATGGGGTAAGAAAGATATTTAATTATCCCCATTTTTTTTATTTCAATTTATATACTCTTTATTTTTATAGGAATTTTTGCGGAGTTTTGATCCCCAGTATGTGCCTACAGAGTTCGGTGTTGGTGCCAGTGACATTGCTACATTGGCATAGCATCATATGGGTACACCCCCTAGGGTCGGTGTCGATTTCAATACTACTCCAGTCTCTCAGGTCGGTACAACCTCCTGGGTCGATGTCGGTAAAAATGGTGTATTAATTATAACCTTTATTGTTTCAACTCCAAAGCATGTAGAGGATGAGACTAGACAAGAAGATGAACATATGGATGCATCCCAAACTATTATGATTGCCTCCACTACTCAAGAAGGTAAATATAACTCTAATGCACCTTTTATTAATGAAATACTTGTAATAATAATAACTTTGGATATCAATTTAATGTTTCTTTTGTATTGCAGATGATGATTTTCACCCTTCCTTGCAGTAGCCTCGACGTCATGAGTACACGACCAGGTCATCAATAAGGCATGTAGAGGCTAAAACAACTGAAGGGGAAGAAGTATCTAATGAAATCCTTTCTCAATTCATGTCAAAAAAAAGGAAACCGAAAAGAATTGATTGTACTAGCTATATAATACAAAACATCATGTACCATATTCTAAAAACATATTTTTGATGATAAAAATTATTGAGATGAAGCATTGTGTTTCTATGATTAATGAATCAATGTTATATGTTAATGAATCAATGTTATATGTTTCTTTATGCACATATGTTAATGAATGACTACTATATGTTTTTTTATGTTTCTTGTAGATAGATTGCGTATTGGGGAATTGAGAGTGATGTGAGGGGGGGGAGGGGACATAAGAGCTTCCACCTTCAAGTGGTTAGCCCTGTTCAGTAGAGAATAAATTAGGATTTGGATAACCTTGGATTTGGAGCAATCTTCCCTAAATCCAACAGAGCAACAATGAAGTCAATGTTGACTTTGTTGTTGTTCCGTCAAAACGAGGGAGGTTTTCTCCAAGATTAGACTACTCCAATAAATTATTCTCAAAACCAAGAGGAGATCATTCAGTTATTCATGCACTCGAGTATTTTTAATTATTATTTAGTCATAAAAAAAATTGTTAATTTATTTTATTGTTTTATTGATTCTTTGTGTGATGGTTAAATTTCTAGAACATCTACTGGAGGAGATCTATTGGAGCAGCATTAAACGAATATCATGCAACCATCAAATATATAGGTATTTGGGTTTTTATTCCATTTCTAAATGCAATTCATTTGTATGATTCAAATGATGATTTATATTATGATTATGGTTCATGTCACTCACATGCATTGCTTTTCTAGTCCTCACTTCCCATAACTATTTCATATCTTTATTATCACAAAACTTTGGTTGTTTGGTGATTTTCATAGTGATTTTTAAAATCCTAGGATATCTCCCAAAACATAAACACTTGGTTCAAAATAGTAAAGGTTTTCATTAGTGCCCAATTGATATCCGTTAAGATTTTTTTCTTTATTGAACAAGTGCCCAGGGTTAGAATAGAGATTCCTTCCAAACCCAAAAGAAATTTTAAGGAAATGTAGATATCACTTCTACATGGCTTCATCATATAGAGAGGCCAATTGTCTACATAAATAAAATAAAATGAATTTATCTAGAACATACTGGGGGGGAGGGAAGGGTGCATTGGAGAGGCATAAATCCTAATCCAACAATATTTTTCATCCACAAAGTAATATACTTTTCCATATAGAAAAATAATTGCATCCTCAGTTATGTGGACAGAGGTATGATGTGTGATGTATATTCTCATTGTAAATATAATTTTATGTCTAACCCTATAAAATAATTCATACTTGTTTTCCTTTGTGAGGTTATGATATTGGAATTTCATTATATTTTGTTCATGCTTCGCTTGCCTAGATTTTGGAAACCCAAGGTATTAATTCTAGAAACATAACACAGTTGACAAGAAAGCAATGGTATGAAAGCTTTTAGTTTCTTGGAAATTACTAAGTGGATGGTCCACAACATTTATATTGTAGTTTTCCCCTCCTTAGAGAGCCAATTGATTATAAAGAAGAATTCTCTTGAGAACCTAGTATTGGTTTATTCCATTCATTAATTGCTTAAGGTTTAAAATGGTAAAAGGTGATCAATAATGATTCACCCCCCCCCCCCTCTCAATATTGGTGAATATTCCAACAATGAATGCACCTTTAGTTTTTTTATTTCACCCAAGATGATTTATACACATTGAAAATATTTGGACTATTTGGAAGTCATGTTCTACTTTGGCATTCACCAAATTTGTGCTATATTTGTTGAAAATCTAGACAAAACCTTTAGAGATGATTCATGGTGCAATATGGTCCTGGGTCTTCTTGTACTTGTCCTGCATTTTACCTATCAACTGACAAATTCAATTTCTACTCGAAAAACTCTTGCAGCACACAAGGTAAATAGTAACTTTGCCATTTTCATGTTAAAAATATTTTCTCCAATCTCTAAACCATTGCTTGTTCTAGAAAAAATAATGGAAAAGAGACCTAGGGGATGACTTAAAAAATGTATCCTTATACAACATTATACTTTATATTCCTATCTTGCTTTTGTATGATTTGAGTTTTAAAGTGACAAACCAAATCATGAATACTCAAATTCTCATTGCTAACCTCCATATCCTTGTTACTAAAATCATTGTTTTTTTGTATATTAGAATTCAGGTTTTGTGAACTTTTTTCTTCAGGTATGTTTGAGAGAGACTCTACATATTGAAAAAAATACATATTTTTTGTAATACTAGCTTTAGATATGAAAAATCTTGGAAAGTATTTTAACTAGCAAGATTTGTGAGAAGGTTACCCTTTTGCTTATACATTTTGAGTATAAAACATGTTCCTGTAAGGCGACATTCTGACCCATTAAGGAGGATATCTTAGAGAATATATTTCTCTAAGACAACTTGCCTTTAAGGAGACATTCTAACATTTTATTTCTCTACTAACCTATTACTAATATCAAATAAAAAAATAATGGCTCATGACACAGAAAAAACAATTTGATTGGTTAGATCTCAACACGATATTTCATACACCAATAACAATGTTCATAGTTTCCACTTTTGTAAATAAAGGGGAAAGTAAAACTTTTTAAACAATGGAACTAATATGGTAATTGATATGGGAAGCATGGAAGCATTATTGTCCCCACTTATATTAGAAAACTATTAGTCCCATTCCTCACTAAAGGCCTGGATTGCAAGGGATGACATCTCAAGAAGAAAGGTTCTATTGTTGGTCCCATCACTAATAATATTGAGCCTCAACAGAAAATTGTTGAAGAGTTAATATTTGAAGAGAAGCTTGAAAGGGTGATTGATGGAAGAGACGTTTTAGTTGGGCATGGACTCCATAGTTCTCCTGATAAAGACAACAACTACTCGAATACCAAAGAAATAAAATAGTCCCATTGAATCCATGAAGAAAATCTCAAGTTTCTAGGTTAGCAATAGACCATACAACAAAATAATTCACTAGAAATCATCTCAACACAATATTTTAGACAGAGAAAGACCAATTTGATTGGTTAGATTTCCGCACAATATTCCAGTCACCTAGAAAGACAAGGGTGAAAAGTAAATTTTCTTTTAAGTATGAATCTAAGGACTATTGAAAATGAAATATTAAATATTTCATCTCATTACTATAAATCCAATTGAGATGATACACATATGTAGCAAGTAAGGGAAGGAATTTCAATGTTGAAGATACGACTCATTGAATTTCAATGCGATATCTTTTGACATATCAGTTTTTACCTAAAATTTTCCATCTCAATGGTTACTCAGTTTCACTTAAATATCATTAAAAATGGTCCTTAATACATAAATCTATCATAGCTTTGGTGAAAACAATTATGCTCTAAAAATATACCCTGCTCTATAAATCAGAAAACTGAAAGATATTACTTTTAATTTCTTCCAATTTCATCCATCATACAATGGGTAGAAAAATGATGTATCAATTGTATGTCATTACTATTCACATTTAGTTTATGGGTCTTGTTAGCACTGAGAGTCACCCTCATACTGCAAGAGGATAATCCCAGTACCCATCAAAATGTTTGAGGTAGGTTTATGAGTGGAGGTCAAATGGACAAAGCTCGGTACAAGAATGTTTTAACACAGAAAATGGACAAGCAATGCACTGGGAAATGAGGTCCTCATTAACTTCAGTCAGTGGTTTAAGTTTAAAGGTGAGCAGAAGAAATACTTAGTGATAAAGGTGGACAAGACTGCCATGAGAATCTGGCATTCAAGCATCTTGGTGAAGAAAAACTCAGGCACAAGAGCACTCTTGAAGTCAAGTTTCAAACACTAAAATGTATCATAGCGACATAATAATCAAACCTCCATTACCATGCAACTACAACAACTTGTCTGGATCTTCCATACATGAGAATTTCAGAATAAGAAGGAACAAGGAAATAAAGAAAATATTGAAATAGTTCACAGCATTACTATAATCAAACCTACATTACAATACAACTGCATCCCTCGTTTGGATCCTCCATGCACGAGTCTTTCAGCACAAGAGAAAACAAGATGATGAAAGAAGTTGACTTCTATTAATGAGAAAGTCTCAGGTCTCATACATAACCAAAGAACAGCTTTGCTATCAAACTATTACAAAGTAGGGAGCTCTGCTCAACAATCGATGACCATAACAAAATCTTGAACTGATCTGTTTATAATAAGATCAGTCCACAACTATCAGGAGTGTGATCTGGCCATCCCATTTAAGTCTTTCGTCTGTGCATCCTTCTGTCAGACTGTGTGTTTCCTCCTGTCAGACGCAAGCTCAGATCAGTATGGGCCTAGAAGAAAGAACCCTCCATCGTGGTACCTTGGGTTGGTAGTTTTGTCTCCTCGGCCATAGCTCCCAAGCTTCATATTTATGGATTGAGCTAAGATTTTAGCTATCGATCCTTTTTCATTAGTTGAATCCATCTCGAGATTGGAGTGCAGTTGGACGACTAGCAGGTGGCCACCTGTCGTTGTTGGATACGACATTATATGCTCACGTGATTTTGGGGTCGTTGAAAGTAGTTTGGACCCACACCACTTTCAGACCCGAAATGCACCATATTCCGCCACGTAGCCTCCCTGCAATATCATAGTTTGGATTTTGGCCTGCATTTGGATTTTAACGTCCACACAGCTTATGGCGCTGAAATGATTGGTGACCGTTGATCCAATCATGATCTGGGATCTGAGCGCGCCTGCTATTTTAGCGCCCCCGCTAAAATTTATCCACCTGCTTACTATGGAATCCCTCCAACTGTGCTTGGAGATGGCGCTAATTTGAAACGAGCAGGGGATTTTTACCACTGTAAATTGCACTTTCCCACTCGCTTGCGCTCATAGCTGTCACCCATGACTCTGGACAATTTCATGTGATAGCATTGGCTCCACAAGGGATGGCATGCTCCCTGTAAGCTGCCAAGAATGTGTAGTTCCAGTGCCTTAGCCTTTGGGTCATGGAGTCTCTTATTCAAACAAAAAATAAAAGAAAGTGGTAACTACAATGGTGGAAAGACAATCATGGCTTAAGAAAAATATTTTTTCAGAAAGTTCCCATTGATAGGTCCACCAAAAACTTCAAAATCCTCCAAGCTCTGCAACTTATAGGTGTTATTTGAAAATACCTCAGAAATATTGAAAGGACCAATCCATAAGGCTTCAAATTTACCATGTTTTCCTTTGCCTTGTTTGGGTGCATCCCACTTGAGCACTAGATCACCCATCTGAAAATATCCCTTGCTTACCTTCCTATCAAAGGCTCGTTTTATCTTTTGTTGATGTTCCTGAGCTTTATCAAATAGTTTCTCCCTATTTTGTTGCACTTCTACCAACTGATGTATCCTCCTGACCATATCATCAGGTTCTCCTTGGTAGTCCTGGAGGAATTTTTACCACAGGAAAACCAAGCTGAGTAGGAAAGATAGCCTCAACCCCATACAAAAGCTAGAAAGGGGAAACACCAAGTGACCTCTTTGTTGTAACTCTATCAGCCCATAAGGCAAATTTTAGGTTTGAGTCCCATGCTTTCTTGTCGTCTTCTAACAATTTCTTGATGATCTTTATGAGGATCTTGTTAGAGGACTCTACCAAACCATTTCCTTGGGGGTAGTAAGGAGTAGAATCGATTAATGCAATCCCTTACTGCTCACAGAACTTGATTAATGGTTCATCTTTGAACGAGGCAGCATTGTCAGTAACAATCCTGCTTGGATAACCAAATTTGGCCATGATATCTTCAAGAAATTTAATGAATACCTTGTGGGAGGAACTTCTTGTAGGAATGGCTTCTATCCACTTGGTGAAATAATCAGTGGCAATCAAAATCCACCTATGCTGGCCACTTGAGGCGGGGTGGATTTCCCCAATGAATTCAAGACCCCACTGTTGAAAAGGTCCAAAAACCACCGCAGGATTCAAAGGCAAATATTTGAGTTGTTGTTTTCCATAAAACTTTTGGCATTTGAAACAAGCTCTAATATTTGCACAAACATCAATAAAAAGGTTAGGCTAGAAATACCCAACTATGAGTATCTTATAAGTTGTGGTCCTCCATAAATGATGCCCCCCACATAAGTTGTCATGAAAAATAGTTATGACCCTTCGGGCCTCCTGTGGATCCAGACATCTCAAAAGAATTCCCAAATTATCTTTCCAATACAAAACCTGATCAATGAGACAATATTTGATTGCTTTGAGTTTCAAATATCTCACCTTGTTCTTGTCCAATCCATCAGGAGGATGCAACTTCTACAGAAAATATATGATGTCTTTATACCAAGTGCACTCTGCCAGGATGGGGATGACAAGAGAGCTTTTATCTGAAATCTCAGCTTGTTGATTTTCTGAGTTTATGTTCATTAAATTAACCCCCAATGCTTTGCAATTTGATTCAGACAACAACCTGGATAAACCTTGGCTTTTCACCAATTTAGTGGGCTTCATTTCTAGATCAAATTCCAAAATTTTAGAAATACATTTGCTTCTCCTCCCATCTATGTCAGGATGGATCAATATCTCTTTCACTGAGGCTGAAGGGACATATGCAACAATCTTTGAATGTAGAACGTATACTATGAAGACCTTGAGGGCCTTGACCAAAGCATAAGCCTTCTTTTCCATGATATCATATCTCATTTATGCATCCCTCAATGCTCTGTTAAAAAAGGAAATAGGTTTCTCTAACCCCTCTGCATTTTTCTGAAGTAGAACAGCAGCCAATGTATCAAATGAAGCAAAGGAAAATATTAGGAATTACTTAGAATAGTTAGGGCTGATGAGCACAGGTGCTTCATTCAAGGCCTTTTTTATCTGATCAAAATATTCTTGAGCCTCATAAGTCCATTTCACCTCATTTTACTTTCTGAGCATGGCAGTAATGTACTTCACTAATTCAGCAAAGTTGGAGATGAACCTTCTTAGAAAATTGACCTTACCCAAGAAAGACTGAACCTCTTTCTTAGATCTAGGAAAAGATAAGGTCTAAATGGCCTCTACTCTGCTTGGATCAATTCTTACCCCTTCTGTTGACACAATGTGCCCCAATAATTTACCTTCCTTCATAGCAAACAAAGATTTCTTAGGATTTATAGAGAGACCAAACCTTCTACATTTCATGAAGACCTTCTTCAAATGATGACAATGCTCTTTGTCATATTTTGAGAACATTATAATGTCATCTAGATAGATGACTACAAATTTGTCTTTCTCCCCAATAAAGGCAATGCCTATGGCTCGCTAGAAGGTTGTTCATGCATTCATCAATCCAAAGGGAATTTTAGCATACATGAATGTGCCCCAAGGATTAGTGAAGGTATTGTTCTCTCTATCTTTAGGAGGGATAGATATTTGAGTGTATCTATATAAGCCATCAATCGTAGACATCCTAGATGAACCAGTCATTCTCTGCAAAATGTGCTCCATCTTTGCCAATGGGTAGTTATCTTTTTTGGAGATTATGTTCAAATTCCTGAAATCAACACATAACCTGATTTCCCCATTTTTCTTTCTCACAGGCACAAAGTTAGCCACCCATTTTGAATATCTCAAAGGAATGATGATCTCGGCATCCAGCAGCTTTTTCATTTCTTTTTCAATAATAGGCAGTAGCATGGGATTTATTTGTTTGAGTTTCTGCCTAAATGGCTTGGTCTCCTCTTTCAAAGGGATCTTATGTTCAATGATGTTGGTGTTATATGTTCTTAGATCTTCATATTTCCAGGAAAACACATCATCAAACTCTTTCAAAAGCTTGGCATACTCAGCCTTTTGTTCATTTGACAAACTACTAGACAATTTAAGATACCTTGGATCCTCCTCTATACCTAAATTGCATTCAGTCACCTCAGCATTTTCAGTTGAACCTTTTATATTTACAGCAACATCATTCCTATCAAACAATCTCTCCAAAGGGACGATTCCTTTTGGAATACGGTTATTGGGTAACTGAACAACATGATGGTCAGCAATTTCATTCAGAAAAATATCAACCTGGGGACTTTCGTCAATATCTTGATCTTGATCAATATGTAAAGCAGAAAATTCATCCACGGTCTCAAGAAACATTTTTATCTCAAGATCATCCTCAAAAACCTTCCAATGTTTGACATTGTCAGGAATAGAGGGTCTATACTTTACTTCCACATCATACTTGAGTTTGGGGGGCAAAGGAACCCTGAAATTACTTGTTGAGACAGCCAAGGAATCTGCCACAGTATTCTCCCCTCTTGGAACGAATGAGATATTAAAAGCTAAGAAGAAATTATCGACAAGATCCCAAACTTCATTTATGTAGGTCCTTAACTTGGGATGTTTAGCCTGATACAGATTTCTGACTTGATGAACAATCAACTCAGCATCTCCGAACATTGTTAATTCCTTAATCTTCGGGTCGTTGGCAGCCCTCAAACCCAAAACAAGAGCCTCATATTCTGCTAGATTTTTTGTTGTTTCAAATTCAAGCTTGTAAGACAGAGATATGGTCTCTTGAGTAGGGGAAATAAAGAATACCCCAGCACCAGCACTCTCCCTAGAAGAGGCTCCATCAAAAAACATCTTCAAAACAGGGGTATTGGGAGGAGGATTTTCACAAGAGGTAATAGGTTTCTTTATGATTTCAATAGGTGTTTGAGGAGAATTAGTGAGTTGTAACATATTGGTTCCTAAATTAGTATCAACTGCAAAAATGGGGTGGTTGGTAGGATTTGCTTCATCACTGATAATGTAAGCAAGTTCTGCTTCCCCATAAAGCCTTCTATGTTCCCCCCCAAACATAGGAATGGTGGCATATGAAAGATCCATCTGTAAAGTTCCCCCTAGTATTTTGATCCAAGATCTAGACAATATCATTGCAAACTTAGGGGGGACATCAACCACCACAATATCCATGACCACACTTTTCATTGGCAATTGGAATAAGGAAATAGCCAAGCATTTTATAACCCAAGACACTTCACCTTCCTGGAATCAAATGAGTATAGGTCATAGTAGGTTTTTGTAACCTCCAACATAAGCTCATCCATGACAGTATTAGGCATGATATTATGAGATTCCCTTGAATCCATCAAACAGTTGTGCAGCACTTTATCATGAATGTTCAATGATGTATAGAAAGGAGGGGAAGATTCATCCCTATCCTCTACCAAAGGTCCTAGTATGACAGCTAGTTTTTCATCTTGGATATTGACTAAATCAGTGGGATGAGATGAAGGTTCAGGTTGCAGCATTTTGGAAAGGTACCTTTTGAAATCCTCATTCTTAACTAGCTCCAAAAAAGGTACAGGGAATTTAATCTTTTGAATCTCATTCTCAAAGCTAAAAGAGGAGGGAGCCTTCAGAATATCCTTAACTTATGGGGTAGGGCTCTTAACCATAGCTTGGGAGTTTTCTACCTCTTTTTCTTTGTTGCTAGATGCCACATCCTTAGCAGGATTCTTTGTTCTAGTAGGTTGATCAGGAATGCCAATCTTTCCCTCTTTCTTCTTTGACCTTAGGTTGTATCTATTTGGATTGCCACTGGTCCTTTTCCCTTTTCTCAACTCATTTAGTTGACTATCCATGAGAGACTCTTCATATGCAGATTGGGTTAAATGAGGAGACAAAGAGGTGTCACCAAGACAATGGATTTCAGGATCAGCATCTTCTTCCTCTCCTTCTTCACCAGTAACCAGGTTATTTTGGAGAGGGGCTTGGATTTTTTTATCATCCCTATTCCTATTTCTTTGATCTCTTTGGATGATCTGAGGGGCATTATTGGGTCTTCTGAAATTGCCCCTATTATTAGCATTCTGGGGGTTACCATGACTCTCGACAATTTCATGTGATAACGAGTCTAATTAGAATAGGAATTATATAATATTTTTCTCGGTGTCCTATTGATTTGAAGTCATCATTCATGTTGGGATATATGCCAAAATACAGGTACAATGAAAAATTATAACATTGTGCAACATGCTAAGCTAGGGAAAATTCCATATTAAGAATGATAACTATGTAAGGTAGCCAAGTCCTTGTCTACACGATGGAGAAAATTGGTTGTAATTTCAAATTTTCCAAACTATCTCACAAATAGTGAACATCTAAGCCAGTATAACAATGTTGAGAAACAAAATGAAGACACCAATTGTTTCATAAACACAAGGTAGTCACAACGTCAATTTGGAGTGAAACAAAAACCATAAGTAGATTTACACAAGTAAGCACTAGGCCAATACTTTCATATATCAGAGAAGTTGAAAAGTGCTTGCACTAATTCACAACTTCACATACTTCCATGGCTATAGAAACATGATAAATAGAGAAATTAACCATGTGTGGGGGTCATTTTTAAGGGTGGGGAAACATATCTAAGGTGTTATGTAGAAATTTATTAAGTTGCACTCAAACCAAGTTTTCAAACCATGGACATGCAAACCAAGTGCAATATGAAGACAATACAAACATCCATAACCCATCCAACGTATGTCACATTATTAACATGTTGATCCATATCCAGATCGACTCTCCTAGGTATAAAACCAAATCTTCAGTGTTGTATAGGATCTTCAAGCTTAGGTATCTTATTGGAATTGTTATTATTTTCCTCTTGAAATGTCATCCTGGAATATTTTTGGCAATGAACCATGTATGCAACCCCCACATCAGCAGTTACTCTATAAATCCATATGGTATCCTGATTCATTATCACCCATGTGCCAATGATGTTATATGTGGTTGCATCCTTGAGAATCCAATCATGTCTTGTCCCAATTTTCCCCTACTTTGGAACCACTCATATTATTCAATATTTCAACCTATTATAAGGTTTAGTTCCCAACACATCTCCAATTCATATGTCAGACACACATGACTATATGTCTCCCTTACCATGGCTTAAGATAAATGGATCCAAATACAATCAATATCTTCACATGGTTGTGACATGATATCCTACATACAACTAGGATCACCCAATGGACTTGACACGGTATCATTCTTCAAGAAGTCCTTCCTTTTCAGTCCAAGAATTAGCATTTTCCTTTTTATTAAGATTTTGTAGCATGAAATATGTATATAGTTTAACTTCCTTTGTATGGATAATATGAAATGCTATCTCTAATCCTCAATTCTTGCAAAAGATATGATTAGAATGTTGAAATTTGTTGATGTCACTAGTTGGTAAATGTGTCATGTTGTTAATAGTAGTCTCTACTAGAAATGAGCACTATGGGATTTGTCTAGTTAATATTGCACCAAAGTAAATTGTAAATGGTATTACTCTACCTTATGAAGAAAAAAAGGAAGGTTGAAGACATTTTAGAGAGAAGTTGTACATGTTTTTAAGTGGCCTAAGGGAATTTCAACTAAAATATAGTTTAAGAATTTAGTAGCAAAGTATAGGTGTCATGTCTATAGATTTAAATAGAATGGAATCAATATTAGATCCTAATACTTATGAGTTCACTTGTGGTAGCGTTGATGTTTGAAATCAAAATGAACATAAATGTAGTGATGAAATGGAAAATATTTTCCCTTTTATATCTTCAGACTAAAAAAGTTGCACTGACAGTTGTATCTAATGCTCCTGAGTTAGATTTTGGTTTCCACGATGCAAGATGGGAATTCATGTGTTGAGTTAGATGTGGAATTTGCAGAAAGTGAAATCCCATGTGAATTGTTGTGAAAAGAAATTTTTTGAACATGAAAATCCATCTACGACATCAATTGGATGCATCTCTGCACAATTGGAGGTTGAGGTTATATATAGTGATTTCCAGATATTTGAACTAGTACTCAATAGGAGTCCTAATGAGAATATGAGAACTCCTTACACCTCACTATTACTTGTGGTCACCAGTCCAACAAGAAAAAAAAATTCTTCCGCCTGACACAAACTTCAGTGGAGGTAAGCATTTCCATACAAGCAAGCAAAGGCTTCAATTGCATGTCTCTACATGAGCCTTGAGATGGATGGTTTAAGTTTATAAATTAGTAGGATCTCTAATTAAACTAAATTAAATAAATATATAGAGATTGGTTTATTAAACATATTCAATGCATAATCCAAAGAACCAGTTATATCAATAGCTTGAACCTCATTACTATAACTTCTAGTGCATTCTCCAAGACTATGCACTAAATGAGACATATCACCAAAAATATTAGCTAAAGCATCCATAGAGTTTGATTGATCCTATGATTTGACCTCTCTATATGTGGTGATTATCATAAGTGTCATAAAGTTCATTTCCAAGCTTGAGGGAAGGGAAATCATTGTGAGGATGTAAACCACTTCCATGATTTTAGGAGTGGTACATGCCTATGTGGGGATTATTGGGTATTCTTACAAATGAGGACAACATAATTGTTTTTCATTAGTGGCCATGCTCTGCAAGGAATAGGTTAGTTCTTCGCAATCAAACGCAATAATCGCATACCTTGAGAAAGTGCTACAGTCAGAATGTGTATGGATTTGGGGTTTACAAAGACACGTTTCACTTCTAAATCCATGGAAACATGGGATGTGTCATACCTTCGATAGAATAATGTGAATTATAGGTAGTTATCTCTGGGTTCAAAATAATTTGGCATGTTTAATCTAGGTTAACTTTTAAAGGCATGGCTCCAAATTAACCTCTCATGCATAGGTTGGTTTTATGAAGTATTGTATCAAACACAGTGAGAACACTTCTTGATAATATGTGGAGTTTGAATGGATATGGACATTAGGTTTTACCAAGACAAGTTGTAATTCCAAAATCCATGAAGAGATGGACTGCGTGATAGAACAACGAACTATGTGCATTATGGGTAGCTATATTTGGGTCTAGAATCATTTGGCATGATTATGCCTAGGATCACTTTTGTTGCCACTTTTTAAAAAGTCTAGTCATTGATAAAATCAAAGGCATGTCTTGATTTATTTAAGGAAATGTCACAAGGCATAACAAGGTATGCATACGATTTTACTATAGATTCCACTATTCCAAGATATATTGAAGATGAGATACAATTTGCTAATTGAATTTGGAATTAATTTTGAGTTTGAACTCATGAACAATATAAGGGTACTAAGCATGTTTCAGGTTATGGAGGACGGTGTAAACTGGTTAAAGAACTTTGTACAACTCAATGCTCTTTACAATAGGAGGATTGTTTAACATGAGGAAAACCATTTGGAATGATTATAATATCAAATATTTCAGGAATCGGGATGTTAAATGGCTTTATTATGTATGTCTTCAAAAACCTTTTCCATGGCCTTTCTCTATTCTTACACTTATGATGGCACTTCGCTCATTAATTGCTATGAGGGGGATTTCAAACCATCCCCATAAGTAGCTATGAGTAGGATTTCAAGCTACCTCTATACTTTTCTATGGGATATTTTCAAACCACACCCATAAGTTGTTATGAGGGGGGTTTCAAACCACCCCCATAAGCTGCTATGAGGGAGGTTTCAAACCACCCCTATACCAGCTTGTTATGGGGGGAGTTTCGAATTTCCCTCGTAAAATACCATGAGGGGGGTTTCACACTTCCTAATACCTTGCTATGAGGGGGGTTTCAAATTTCCTAATACCTTACTATGAGGGGGGTTTCAAATTTCCCCTATAAGATGTTATGAGGGGGGTTTCAAACCACCCCTATAAGTTGCTATGAGGGGGTTCTTAGACTACCCCTTACATTTCTATGAGGGAGGTTTTATACCACACCAATATGTTGTTGTGAAGGTAGTTTATGTACAATTTCCATATATATATATATATATA
>ML799462.1:43853-63029 GCA_009831015.1 Picea engelmannii | reverse complement strand
TATGTTTTTCTCTATTATCTCACGCCACCCCCACCCTCATAATATAGTATGCATTTATTATGATGGTCGAGGTGGGGGGAGATAATAGAGAAAAATGTATAATATGATTTTCTCTATTATCTCCCTCCACCCCCACCCTCATATTACATTATTCATTTTTCTCTATTTTTCTCTATGTATTATACATTTTTCTCGATTATATTCCCCGACCCCCACCCTGTTAAATTACAGTTTGTATTATTCTTTGTATAATTTTCAGATCCATACAACAAATATTCCGTGCGGGGCACGCTCTACAAGTTCACTCTCTAGAATAAGCCATAATTCAACAAGGTATTCCATTTTTTCTATAACTCCTTTTTTGAGAGGTTCCAAGTAGTGAAACCTGGAGGAATTACATAAAAGACACTGAATAACATTGTGTACTATTTTCATATCTTTATTCATTACAGGTACATAGTTATGATTATTTCAATTTAGGGTTGTTGACTAATCCAAAATTAGTCATGTGAGACTAAAGTAAAGTTTGATGAAAATACTAGTCTCTTGTTGTTAAAGTTAAGGAAGGTTTGCAGGTATGTGATCATATACACCAAGTCTATTACAGAGTTACAAATCAGATTTGGATGATGAAATTTGATGCAGGAGCGTCTCTCCACGTCAGCCATCCAGCCACGTCAGCGAATTCAAATCGCGTGTTGAAGAGAGGCGCAACCTCATTTGAAATATGAATTCAATGTAATTAAATGCTTAAGTTGTTGAGCTATAGAGCCATGCCTTTGTGCAGGCTGTAGATAAGAACGCCTTTAATGTTTGTATGGCTGAGATCTAGATCCAGATTCTAGACTAGACATCCCATTCAATGTAATTGAATAGGGTAGGTAGGTTGGAGGGAAGAGATCGAAGAGCCCCCTCAGGTAAAAGAGACTTAGTATCTAATTTTTGTAGGAAGTCGAGAGCCGAGAGTGAGATTGGAATAGTTAGAGAATCTGCATGTAGAGAGCAAAAGAGAAGAGCCGAGACCTTGTTATAGGTCGTGCTTAGGAACACCTTTGTAAAGAGCCATTTTATTTAATATAAACAGAAGCAATTTTTCCTGCATATTTTTTGTATTATGTGGATGCCTTGGTGTGTTCTTTTATATGCTATGAATGTATGTATGTTTATGCATTTGTAGGAGTGTGTTTGATTTTCAGGGATAGAAGGTCTTTGAGGTTTCATGCCAGGAGGGCGTGACAGAGTACTACGGTCTCTGAATACCGGTGCATTGAAGCACTTCTGAATTCTGTGATTTCAGACAAAGACGTGCTGCAGCACAAGAACTGGAATCAACAACTTAGAAGAAGACCTCAAGGTTGCTGAATACCTTGGAGGCAAGGCTGTGTATGAGAGACACAGTTGCAGACAGAACTTAGTTGTGAGTTCTGTAAATCTTTTTCAAGTGGGCATTGAGCACAGGCACAAGGTGCAGTTGGAGGAACTTTGTTGTGGGTTCAGACAGAAAGAACCAGAATCACTGAGGATTCTGATAGCTTTGCCAGGTGGGCATTGAGAGGGTGCGTAGGTGCACAGGAGGACAGAACTATTGAACGTTCTGTGAGAAGATACCCTGCCAGGAAGGCATTTGAGTCAGTGTGAAGATAGGCACAGTGAGAAGAGAACTCTTTGAGTTCTGGAATTTAGAGGAAGAATCCACTGAGGGATCTTCGTGGGGTTATTGAATACCCAGAAGCACTCAGCAAGAGGTTTCTAGAGTGAAGGATAGCTAGGAGGGCATATGAGCATTCTCCATCTGAAGGAGAAAAGGAGAGAAGAATCGAGTTTCCTTGGGAGGTCGAAGCTACAGGATAAGCTTAGGACAGATAGCACTTTGTGTGTGAGGGCTCTGCAAGGAGTGTAGGAGTCATAGAGTCCCTTGAGGATTCAAGCGCAGAAGCTCAGGAGGGACGAGTTCTTTCAGGCACAGAGCGTAGCTGCAAGGAGTGCAGAGGGTGAAGAACTCTTTGGAGGAGTTTAGAGTTATAAGAAAGCTCAGGAGAGACAGCGTTTTCATATGCGGAGGCGAGGACTCGAATTTGTGGAGCTCACAGAGAAAGGGATCGAAGGTTGAGGCCTTTGGATTTTGAAATCCTTCCAAGGGAGGAAGAGAACGTGCAAAATCTCAGAAGGAGCAGCATCGGTCGTTGGATCAGCCAATAGATTCTAGACCGTTGATGATTTCACATCCCGAAGGAGTAGAGGAGTGCGCAAGAAGAGGAAATCGTGAGCCATCAGATCTCACACAGATATCCGTCAGTCGTTGGATCGGGTGAAGGCGTGTAGAGTTTAGACTCTGGAGGAGTGCAGAGTAAGAAATGATATGCACCGTCGGATCTGGAGAAAAATCCCGTCAGCCGTCAGATTGGTGAGAAGCGAGGAGGTTACAACTGGGTGTCCAAGGTGCAAGCCCAGGAGATTTGGGGACCGTCGGATGTTCCCATAGATACGCGTCAGTCGTCGGATCGGAAAGGAGGTGCACAGGGTTTAACCCTTCACACGCCAGGCAGAAGTCCCAACAGCCATCGGGATATCGGCGTTTGGGATATCGGAATTCTCGAGGTCGAGAAAGTTGGGACATTTCAAGTCTTGAAACACCGGGAATATTTGGACCGTCCATTGGTGGAGACACGTGGCAGAGATCGAGGCGTCGGGAGTCGGGATATCGGCATTCCCATGGATAGGAGATCGGGTAAGTCCACCTTGAAAACCCCGACACAAATCTGGGTCGTCCATCTGAGAGAGGACACGTGTCACGCGATCGTCCATTCCGGAGATCCAGGTACTTAGCATCGGGATATCAGGGCTCAGGAAATCGGAGTTCCTAAGGTCGAAAGAGTCGGGACATCAAAAGTCTCGAAACCCCGAGAGTTAACCAGGACCGTCCATCAGAGGAGGACGCACGGCAGCAATCGGAGCCATCAGGGAAAGTCCCGACAGGAAGTCGTTTATCGGCATTTTGGTCATCGGGATATCGGGAATCCTAGCGACAAGAAGTTTGGGCAATTCGGAATCGCGAAGTCTGAAACCCCGATAAGGAGGAAAGAGCCATTGCGGGCCAGCTGTTAGCATATCAGAGAAGGAAGAAAGATCCGTTGTGCGGGGGCCAGCTGTCAGCATATCGGAGAGTCGGGATTCGAGGAATCGGGAATCTCGTGAGCCAATGCATTGCGGCATTGAAAATCTCAAAACCCCGATGTGGAGGTAAGACTACAGTCACGGGGATAACGGTCATATGGGCCAGGAGCCTAGCCAGGAGAGCTAGTGCGTAAAGAGCGCGTCGGGATTCGAGGGATTGCAAATCCTAAGGACGATTTCATTTCGACATTGGAAAGTCCGAAACCCCGACGAGGAGGTATGGATGCAGTCATATAGGGGGAGGTCACGTGGACCACGAGCTTAGCCTGGAGGGCTAACGGAAATTGGAGCACATCGGGATTTTGAAGCCAAAAACCCCGACGAGAAGGAATATAAGGCTGTGGTCTTATGGAGAGTGGTCATATGGACCAGAGGGCATAGCCAGGAGGGGCTAAGGCCAAAAGGAGCCCATCGGTGAAATTTCTCATCGGAGATCGGGGGAATCGAGAGTACAGGAACTCTTGACGTCGAGAATCACGAAACCCCGAAATTGAGTCGGGAAAGATCACGGTTAAGTGCAGAAGGTCGTGCGGGTGAAGAAAGGACCTGTGGATCGGGTTTTAGCAGAGATTCCATGGAGGAATCGAAAGAGCCGCTTCGACTCATGAATGATTTGATTGATCCTGTGAGCAGGAGAGCGCGACAAGGGTGTGGTCGTGTTTCTTTACTGCATCAAGTGGTATCAGAGCTTTGAATCTTGCTTGTATATCTCAGGCAAGAGAGGCAAGAGATAAAGAGCACTCTGATACACATCAAGTGGTATCAGAGTTGATTCTTTTCTGTATATTTCAGGCAAGGGAGGCAAAGGAAGACAGAGTGTTGGAGACTCTGTGGCGATTGTTTGCAGGTAGGCAGCAATCAAGAAGACAGCCAGCAGGACTGGAAGATGAAGCTGGTAGAACTCTTAGTGCAGAGTGACAGCAGCAGGTTTGCTAGGAAAGCAGACAGAGACAACGCCATGACTATTGAAGGCCATAGGCATGCTGGGAAGAAAAGAAAGGCAGAAAAACTTGCAGAAATGGATAAAGAGATCTATGAATTAAAGGCAGACATAGAGAAGCTCAAATTGAAGATGCGGCAGGATAAGAGGCTGAGATGGGTATATGAGTGGCCCATGAGGAAGCCGAAGGAAAAATGGCCAGTCAAGGAGTTGATGGTCAGAGGGGAGCACATGTTGTTAAAAAGATGGTTAAGGTATGTTGAAAACCTCAATGGACCAGAAGAATAAATGGTTCAGGTGTGTGAACCAGAAACTGGGAGAAGTCTTGGTGAAATGGGATCATTTGAAGATCTCAAGCTCTGCCAGGAGGTTAGAGAGGAAATTCCAGTTTGCCAGGTGGGAAACGAATTGAGATCACTGTGGGATCTCAGGGACTGTCAGGAGGACAGCCAGGGAATTTCACATTGCCAGCTGGGCAATGAAATGACGTCGTTGCGGGATCTCACAGACTACCAGGAGAGCAGCGGAAGCATCCCATATTGCCAAGTGGGTAGGGATGAGCAGGTGAGTTTTGATCATCTCGAGGAGCTGACAGAGCAGATGAGCTCAGAGGTGAGTTTGGATCAGCAGGTGCAGCTGACAAAGGAGGAGGATCTAAGGGATCTTCTAATGATTGGGGGAATTGGAGTATTCCTACCATTTTCCCAGGAGGAGGAAGAAGTCTGTGTTGCAGATGGTGCAGCAACAACAGCAGAACAGTCAGTTGTGACTGTCAGGAAAGAAGAGGGATTGGAGCAGACTTTGGAAGTTGCCCAAACAGGAAAGGAAAATGAGCATTATGAGGAGTGTCTCAACATATTCAGCGAGGAAGCTGAGGAAGCTGTAGCACTGAAGCTGACAGAAGAAGTAGACGAAGAGTAGAATGAGCGTTCTAAGGAATGGCTCAATGGTTTCAGCCAGGGAGCTGAAAAGAAAGAAGTTGTAGCACTGAAGCTAGCAGCAAAGGAAGCCAAAGAGCGAGTAGGTAGATTTATCACTCCATGGGAGATGGAGCTAGAGATGTTGGAGGATTGGCTGAACAATCTAGAGCCAGCAAGAGAACTGACAGAAGTTGCGTTGTCAGAGAAGGTGACTGAATAGAAAGTCATTCAGGAAGAGACTACAGAACAGAGGTCTGCAACAGAGTGGCAATTTAAGGCCACAGATGAAGTTGAAGATGAAGAATATGGCATGGGAGATCATGATGATCTGCCCATGAGAAGAAAAAAAATTGCAGCTGGGGAGACTGCAAAAACAGGACCAGCCACTGGAGTAGTTGGATGCATTGATCGAGGAGATCAGAAGGTTGATGTTGAGGTCAGCAGAGACTTCCAGCGAGGAGCAATTGAGCAGAAGGAAGGAAACAGCAGCAGCAGCAGGATGGAGCGGATGAACAGCTCCAGAGGATGATTTGGGATCCAGGGGGGATTTCAACAGCTGAGATGGGAAGCTCATGAGCAGGAGCTCATGAATTTTGCAGCTGAGGAGTTACTTGACGCAGTAAAGAAACGCGACCACACCCTCATCGCGCTCTCCTGCTCACAGGATCGATCAAATCATTCATGAGCCGAAGCGGCTCTTTCGATTCCTCCATGGAATCTCTGTTAAAACCCGATCCACAGGTCCTTTCTTCACCCGCACGGCCTTGTGCACTTAACCGTGATCTTTCCCGACTCAGTTTCAGGGTTTCGTGATTCCTGACGTCAAGATTTCTTGTACTCTCGATTCCCCCGATCTCCGATGAGCAATTTCATCGATGGGCTCCTTTTGGCCTTAGCCCCTCCTGGCTATTCCCTCTGGTCCATATGACCGCTCTCCATAAGACCGCAGCCTTATATTCCTTCTCGTCGGGGTTTTTGGCTTCAAAATCTCGATGCGCTCCAATTTCCGTTAGCCCTCCAGGCGAAGCTCGTGGTCCACGTGACCTCCCCCTATATGACCGCAGCCATACCTCCTCGTCGGGGTTTTGGACTTTCCAATGTCGAAATGCAATCATCCTCAAGATTTGCGATCCCTCGAATCCCGACACGCTCTTTAAGCACTAGCTCTCTTGGCTAGGCTCCTGGCCCATATGACCGTTATCCCCGTGACCGCAGTCTTACCTCCTCATCGGGGTTTCGAGCTTTTCAATGGTGCAATGCATTGGCTCATGGGATTCCCGATTCCTCGAATCCTGACTCTCTAATATGCTGACAGCTGGCCCCCACACAATGGAGCTTTCTTCCTTCTCTGATATGTTGACAGCTGGCCCGCAATGGCACTTTCCTCCTTATCGGGGTTTCAGACTTCGTGATTCCAAATTTCCCAAACTTCTTGTCGACAGGATTCCTGATATCCCTATGACCAAAATGTCGATAAACGACTTCCTGTCGGGACTTTCCCCGATGGCTCCGATTATTGTTGCGCGTCCTCCTCTGATGGACGGTCCTGGTTAACTCTCGGGGTTTCGAGACTTTTGATTTCCCGACTCTTTCGACCTTAGGAACTTTGATTTCTCGACCGTCGATATCCCGATGCTAAGTACCCAGATCTCCGGAATGGATGATCGCGTGACACGCGTCCTCTCTCAGATGGACGGCCCAGATTTGTGTTGGGGTTTTCAAGGTGGACTTACCCAATCTCCTGTCCATGGGAATGTCGATATCCCGACTCCCGATGCCTCAATCTCCGCCACGTGTCTCCACCAACGGACGGTCCAGATCTTCCCAGTGTTTCGAGACTTGAAATGTCCCGACTTTCTCGACCTCCAAAATTCAGATATCCCAAACGTCAATACCCCGATGGTTGTTGGGACTTCTGCCTGGCGTGTGAAGGGTTAAACCCCATGCACCTACTGTCCAATCCGACGGCTGACGGGTATCTATGGGAACATCCAACAGTCCCCAAATCTCCTGGACTTGCACCTTGGACACCCAGTCGTAACCTCCTCGCTTCTCGCCAATCTGACGGCTGACGGGATTTTGCTCCATATCTGACGGTGCAAATCGTTTCTTCCCGTGCACTCCTCCAAAGGCTAAACTCTACGTGCCTTCACCCGGTCCAACGGCTGACGGATATCTATGTGAGATCCGATGGCTCATGATTTCCTCTTCTTGCGCACTCCTCTACTCCTCCGAGACGTGAAATTATCAACGGTCCAGAATCTATTGGCTGATCCAACGACCGATGTTGCTCCTTCCAAGATTTTGTGTGTTCTCTTCCGCCCTTGGAAGGATTTCAAAAGCCAAAGGCCTCAACCTTCTCTCCCTTTCTCTGAGAGCTCCACGAATTTGAGTCCTCACCTCCGCGTATGAAAACCCTGTCTCTCCTGAGATTTCTTGCAACTCTAAACTCCTCCAAAGAGTTCTTCACCCTCTGCACTCCTTGCAGCTACGCTCTGTGCCTGAAAGCACTCGTCCCTCCTGAGCTTCTGCGCCCGAATCCTCAAGGGACTCTATGACTCCTACACTCCTTGCAGATCCCTCGCACGCAAAGTGCTATCTATCCTGAGCTTCTCCTATAGCTTCGACCTCCCAAGGAAACTTGATTCTTCTCTCCTTTTCTCCTTCAGATGGAGAATGCTTGGATGCCCTCCTGGCTATCCTTCAATCCAGCAACCTCTTGATGAGTGCTTCTAGGTATTCAGTAACCCCACGAAGATCCCTCAGTGGATTCTTCCTCTAAATTCCAGAACTCAAAGAGTTCTCTTCTCACTGTGCCTATCTGCACACTGACTCAAATGCCCTCCTGGCAAAGTATCTTCTCACGGAACGTTCAGCAGTTCTATCCTCCTGTACACCTATGCACCCGCTCAATGCCCACCTGGAAGAGCTCTTAGAATCCTCAGTGATTCTGGTTCTTTCTGTCTGAACTCACAACAGAGTTCCTCCAACTGCACCTTGTGCCTGTGCTCAATGCCCACTTGGCAAAGCTTTACAGAACTCACAGCTAAGTTTTGTCTGCAACTGTGTCTCTCATACACAGCCTTGCCTCCAAGGTATTCAGCAACCTTGAGGTCTTCTTCTGAGTTTTTTATTCCAGTTCTTGTGTCGCAACACGTCTTTGTCTGAACCCGCAGAATTCAGAAGTGCTTCAATGCACAGGTATTCAGAGACCGCAGTACTCTGTCACGCCCTCCTGGCATGAAACCTCAAAGACCTTTTATCCCTGAAAATCAAACACACTCTTGCAAATGCATAAACATACATACATTCACAGCTTATAAAAGAACACACCAAGGCATCCACATAATACAGAAAATATGCAGGAAAAACTGCTTCTGTTTATATTAAATAAAATGCCTCTTTACAAAGGTGTTCCTGAGCACGGCATGTAACAAGGTCTCGGCTCTTCTCTTCTGCTCTCTACATGTATATTATCTAACTATTCCAATCTCACTCTCAGCTCTCGACTTCCTACCAAAATGAGATACTAAGTCTCTTTTACCTGAGGGGGCTCTTCGAGCTCTTCCCTCCAACCTACCTACCCTATTCAATTACATTGAATGGGCTTTCTAGTCCAGAATCTGGATCTAGATCTCAGCCATACAAACATTAAATGCCTTCTTATCTATAGCCTGCACAAAGGCATGGCTCTACAGCTCAACATCTTAAGCATTTAATTACATTGAATTCAGATTTCAAATGAGGTTGCACCTCTCTTCAACACGTGATTTGAATTCGCTGACGTGGCTGGCTGGCTGGCTGGATGACGTGGAGAGATGCTCCTGCATCAAATTTCATCATCCAAATATGATTTGTAACTCTGTAATAGACTTGGTGTATATGATCACATACCTGCAAACCTTCCTTAACTTTAACAACAAGAGACTAGCATTTTCATCAAACTTTACTTTAGTCTCACATGACTAATTTTGGATTAGTCAACAACCCTAAATTGAAATAATCATAACTATGTACCTGTAATGAATAAAGATATGAAAATAGTACACAATGTTATTCAGTGTCTTTTATGTAATTCCTCCAGGTTTCACTACTTGGAACCTCTCAAAAAAGGAGTTATAGAAAAAATGGAATACCTTGTTGAATTATGGCTTATTCTAGAGAGTGAACTTGTAGAGCGTGCCCCGCACGGAATATTTGTTGTATGGATCTAAAAATTATACAAAGAATAATACAAACTTTAATTTAACCAATACATTTGGTCTTACTAAATTTGGATCTGTTATGAATAAGTTATGTTTTTTTACCTAAAACACTTGTTTTATACTAGTTTCAAGACTAGCCACAAACCCTATTTTCCACGGAGTGTAACTCCAAAAATAAAATGACCCACAAGCTAAAAAATTTATCAAAGATACCTGGATATGTTTCCTCAACGGTCTACCAATTTCATGGTCTGAATCATTCTAGAAAAAAAATTATTGCGAAAATGGTGATATGACCTGTAAATAACATACCTTAGAAAGCATCATCAAAAGAATTTATCCTCTATTGAATTTTTCCCTTCTTTACTCCACCTTCCCTCTAAAATTTGGCTTAGATATCCTTTGGTTACCTCAGTCACTTGTAGATATTCAATATTCTCAAGTGTGATTCAAAATGAGAGACCCTTTCCTCTTATTTATACTTTCATGTAGCTTCCTCAAGGGGTTATCTTCAAACCATCTTAACCCACTTTTCTTATTTTAGAGATAACCCACTTCTAACCACTTGTCCACTTAGTAATTTCTCCATTAACTTTATTATTTAAATAATTTATTTTGTATCCACTTTGAATTATAGTACACTCATCACTTCACTTTATTATTTAAATTACCTTCTAACCATTTTGACTACTTTGACCTTTGGGGGCTTCTAGATGACTCATGAGGGTTCCCCAACTTCACATGGCCATAACTCTCTAACCGTGAGGAGTTATGTGACGTTCCACATACCACTAGAAATGGAATGACATGTATTATCCATATAGAATAGTATTTCCTTGAAATATATCAAAACTCATACCATTATCCATCAAACAAACTTGGGTCCATTAACCAAAACATTTGTGCTACCGAAATTTTCTACCGGACTTTCTTCAAGGGTTGACATCAATGACAACCAACCCAAATAATTAACAATATCCCCCTTTGGCATTGATGGAAACACTCTGATTCAATATTGAATTCATATCACTCATGTTCCCCCTATAACCATCGCTCCCCCTAGAACCATGCCTATGTGCTCTTTCTCCAAGCATTTACCTTTGCATCTGATAAATATCTCCCCCTTTGTCATCAATGGCAAAGGTATATTCCCATCTGGGGATGCTCCCCCTGATTGAACTCTTCCTGAAACTGATATCCCAACCTGAATTGTCCTCTTTATGGTGCTTCCTCTTGTAAATATAAGATATATAAGATAAGCATTCAAAAGCATTCATTTTGGAGTAGAAATTACTCTGAATCTCTAGCGAAGATACTCAAAGGCTTCCTGTGGAAGCAGTTTTGTAAAGATGTTTTCCACTTGTTCTTTTTTGCCCACATATTCAACTTTGATGTTCTTCTCTACAACCTATTCCCATAGAAAGTGTTACTTGATTGGAATGTGCTTCATATTGGAGTGCATCATCGAGTTCTTTGAGATACTAATGGAATTTTTATTATCAAAATAGATTGGAATGGGTTCATCATACTCAAACTGTATATCTATCAAAGTTTGTTTCATCCATAGAACCTATGTACAACATTCTGTTGTTGCAATATATTGTGCTTCAGCTGTAGATAAAGATATTGATAATTGTTTCTTGCTTAGCCAAGATACTAAACACTCACCCAAGTAGAACGTTACTCCACTGGTGCTTCATTGGTCATCAATGCAACCTACCCAATCTTCATATGTGTAGGAAATAAGTGATAGATCCTTTCCTTTTGGATACCATAATCCAAACTCTTTTGTTCCTTTGAGATATATGAAAATCCTCTTCATTGCTAAGACATGTGATTCCCTTGGTGCTCCTTGAAATCATGTCACTTGTCCAACTGCATGCATTACATCTGGTCTGGATGTTGTCACATATAGTAAGCTACCAATAATTGACCTATATTGCCTCTGGTCTGTAGACTTTGAATCATCATCTTTGCTCAATTTTCAATTGGTTTGCATAGGAGTAGTAATTGGTTTGCAATCTTCCATTCCAAACCTCTTTATCATTTCTCTGATATACTTAGTTTGATAAATAAAAATTCTTTGGTTTCTTTGACGTATCTGAAGACCCGGAAAGAAGGATAGTTCTCCGAGTAATGACATTTCAAATTCATTATGAATATCCTTTGCAAATTGTTGGCTTAACCTGTCATCATTACTTCCAAAAATTATATCATCAACATAAACTTCAATTAATAAAATACTATCTTGAGTTACATTGATGTAGAGGTTGTTGTTTCTAAGCATTACCATGTTTTGAATGTGAATTGATGTATGCATTGCATGTGTCCAAAAAATATCTGTCAATTTGGAATCCATTAGCATTGTTCGATCCATTTCCTGTGTAATTATCATCCATTATGATAATGTTCCTTTGTCTCTGAACCAACCTATGAATCGATGCTCTCATCCATTGTCATATGTATGTCCAAACTTGGTAAGTGTTCTTACAAATCCATCTCTGTCCATACTGTTCAAGATTCTACTGCACAATTGTCCATAATGCTGACCCATTTATCACTATACTATCATGAGGTCTTCACTACTACAACTGATTAATTTATCAAAATGTATGTTACACATTATTTTGGTCACCTCGGTGATCACCTGACAACATGTGTTCATGTTCCCTAAAAATATTTAAAAATACTCTCCATGGGAAAAATATGCATGGGGTGCGACGATGCCTGATCATCGCACTCTTCTCTGAACCTAGACCGCAACGTCATCGTATGCTTCTTGTGCATAGGGTGTGATGATGCTTAAGCATGGGAAAAGCCAAATTTCACGAATGTTCTAGAAGGGAATCTTCTAGAAGATGAGGTGGACTCTGATCAGTTTGGATATTACTTGCTTCTATGATTTGGTGGGATCATTCTAATATCCTCAACCATCTCTCTCTCACACTATATAAGGAGGGATCTCTCATGGAAAAGGCTAAGGTTGAATAGGATAAGATTTTGTATGGAGAGTTCTACTTTAGATTATGCTTGAGAACTTTGCTTTAGTTCTTCAAGTCAAATTGTGGATATTCTTTATTCAAGGCATTTGGAGCAAAGGTGTGTGTGTTGAAGAAAAGAGTCATCAAAAGGGGACCTTGAAACATCAAGGCATGGGTTGTATTATCCACTTTCTATTCACTTAATGCAGCAATGCATTTCTTCTCTATATAAGCATATTGTCTTCTATTGTATAATTCCTTGATCAGATATATAGACTTCATTAGAATATATAGATCTTGGTTCCCCTTCTTTGTTGGTTTGTGATTCTTAGACAGGCTTACTATTTTGCAAACTCAAGGAAGGAGTGACAAAGAGGATTCTAGTAGGGACAAACGTTGTTTAAAAGGTATGTCACTTGTAACCCATTAAACTAGTTCATATGATGATGAATTTTAAGGTGAAGTGTGCATTTTGTTCTATTTTGTTCTAGTTTCCTGTGGAATCTAGGGAGATAAGTTTATGTCCACATTTACCGATTAATCTGATAAAAATGTACTTCTTCTAACTGATTGTTCTGGATCTGTCTACTCAAACTCTGCAAGATGCTCGAAGGATGGTTCTTTGGTCTATCATATCTATCGCATAGACTCCCCCTGTCTAATATTCATATTACCTGGAAGTCTCTAAGTTGGATGGCTCAGTACAATTCCTGCTCTGATGTGTATTCATCATCATCTTCATTGGTAGATTCATCATCTCTCTAAGCTCTAACTTCTTTCTTTATGTTAGTGGATTCATATTTCACTACAATTCTTGAAAGTACAATCTCTTGAACATGTTCCTTATTTACATTTCCTTCTTTTCTTTCATTTATTTTGCAAACCTTTTTGTATCTGACGTCTTTCTTTGTAGAATTTTTTTCATCTCATTTTATTTCCAATATTGTGATCTCTAGGACCTGGTCTTTGTTCACCTGTTCTTTGTGTTTTCTTATCCATATTTTCTTATATCTGGTATCAGTGTTCTCTTTCATGGAAGTATCGATCATTCTTCTACAATCACTAGCTATGTGTCCATAGTTATGACATTTGTAACATTCAATGTTATGTGGGGACACATAGGCACTTCTTGCTTGAACATTTCTTTTATAATCCCTGCAATATGCAACCTTATGTCCAAAACTAGTACAATAAAAGCAATGGCCATAAAATAAATTTGCATACCTGGGAGTGAATGATCTTCTTTGTAGTGTAGTCCTTCTGAACTTTTTACTTGACTGATCATGATCATGATTGAAGCTTCTTTGTGGCTTGAACATGGATGGTCTTCTTGAAGATGTATCTTGAATAGTTTTCTTAGATTCTGGTTGACCATGATTCCTTCCTTTGAGTACTTCTTCATAACTCTCTCTATTTTCTTCATTCTTCTTTTCTAGCAACCTAGAGTGCTTCTCTTCATTCTCTATAATTGATGTGGATGTTTATGTCTCTTCAACGTTCTTGTTGATATTGACGGTTTTACTTCTCAATGTGACAACTTCTTCTTCAAGCTTCTCAACCTCTTATTATTTCTTCATTATCTGAGACTCTGTGAATTCTTTTGTTTTTTTCGCTACTTCAAGCTGAATTTTTAATGTGATTATTTCTTCTTCAAGTCCTTTCTCTTCTTGACCAAAATCTGCCTCAAGATGGTTTAGATCGTTAGTTCTTTCCTTAAGATGATATGTCAATATCTTCTCTCTCATTTATGCTTCTTCCTTCTATGTTGATATGTTGGCTTCCAAATACTGCTTTTTATATTCAAGATTTTCTTTGATCTTTTTGGATTCTTCTAGTTGATTTCTTAAGTTCTCGATGACATGTTGGGCTTCTTCAAAAATGTAAACACTTTCCTTTTGTTTCATCAATTCTTTCTTGAGTGACTTGTTTTCTTCTCTTAGTTCATCTAAATCACTAATCAATTCTTCTTCATAATTGTCTTCCTTTCAATTAGTTTTTCTATCTTATTTCCTTCATGGCATTCTGTTTCAAGATGTCCATGTTTTTCACAATTAAAGCAAAACAACATACCTCTGGTGATTATGTACTATTCATCTTCTGAATATGTTTGACATGGTGAACATATTTCTTCTTGATTTGTACCTGCATCTTATTTGGCATTTTCTGAATCTGTGATGGGTGAAGAATATATATCATGTAAATTATCCCAAATTTATTTGGTTGATGAACATTTACCAACCTTTTCTCTTACCAGATTAGGTAATCCTTCCCAGATGAAATCCATTGTTATTTTGTTATTATTCTTCAATTCCTTCTTGGTTGCAGTCTTTTCCCTTTTTGAACTATCATATCCTATAACGACTGATAGCCAAATATAATACCCATGTGCCTGTAAAAACACTTTTGTCCTTCCACTCCACATCTCATACTTTAAACCATTCTGACCATTGAACAATGGTACTCCATTCTCAGAATAATCCATGATCTCCTTCCAGTGGTTAAGCAGTTTCTTGAAGGAACCATCTCTGATACCAATTTTTGGATTACTGAGAGGGGGGGTGAATCAGTAATAGAGAAATTTAATCATTTTTAACCATACAATGCAAGTGTTTTATCAATGTAGCATTATCATCCAATAATTGTAGAGTAGATAAACAATGAACAAATGAGCAATCCTACACATGCACAGTACCCCAGTGTTTTTACGTGGAAACCCAAAGTGGGAGAAAACCACGGAATGTTTTTTCTTATATTTATTTAAGAGTTACATTCATTAGAAGCACCAACTTCCTTTGTTTTCCAGATACAACTTGAAGGAGGCTCCAACCCCCTAGTTTCTCATGCTACAACCTAAGGGAAGCTCCAACTCCCCAATTCTCTAGCTACAACCAAAAGGAGGCTACAACCCCCTATGTTCTTTGGCTAAAACTAAAAGGTGGCTACAACCACCTATCCTTTCCCTATCCAACCTCCCTGATGTAGAAGTAGAATGATGGAACCACTATCACACTATCATTGTGAGATATACCACTATAACAACTTGTACCACTGACCTGCATCCAACCAACCTATAACAACCTGTAATCAAACTGTACCATAAACAAGTGCATCAACCATGCACCAACCTGTACCTTCAATGAGTGCATCAACCATGCACCAACCTATACCTCAACTTATACCATCAACGAGTGCATCAACCATGCATCAAATACACAAAAACTATGACTCATCAAGATGTACCAACATCATCAACTATACACCTCATGTATGTGCCAACTCATCAACTACTTGTCTCAACCATGTACCCAACATGTACCTCAACCAAAATCCCTCATCAATTTCATCATCCAAATCTGATTTGTAACTCTGTAATATACTTGGTGTATATGATCAAATGCCTGCAAACCTTCCTTAACTTTAACAACAAGAGACTAGCATTTTCATCAAACTTTACTTTAGTCTCACATGACTAATTTTGGATTAGTCAACAACCCTAACTTGAAATAATGATAACTATGTACCTGTAATGAATAAAGATATGAAAATAGTACACAATGGTCGTCAGTGTCTTTAATCCAATTCCTCCAGGTTTCACTACTTGTAACCTCTCAGAAAAGGAGTTGTAGCAAAAATGGCACACCTTGTTGAATTATGGCTTATGCTAGAGAGCGAACTTGTAGAGCGTGCCCCGCACGGAATATTTGTTCTATGGATCTGAAAATTGTACATAGAATACTAAAGACTATACTATAACCAATACATTTTGTTTTACTAAAGTTTGATTTTTTATGAAGAATTTATGATGTTTTTACCCGAAACACTTGTTTTAGACTAGTTTCAGGACTAGCCACAAACCCTATTTTCCACGGAGTGTAACTCCAAAACTACAACAACCCAAAAGATGAAATTTCTATCACAACTACTTGGATAAGTTTCCTCAATGGCCTCCCAATTTCACAATCTGAATCATTCTAGAAAAAAAATTATTGTGAAAATGGTGAGATGACCTGTAAATAACATACCTTAGAAAGCATCATCAAAAGAATTTATCCTCCCTTGAATTTCGGTCTTCTTTACTTCACCTTCCCTATGAAATTCGGCTTACATATCCTTTGGTTACCTTAGTCACTTGTATATATTCAATATTTTCAAGTGTGATTCAAAATGAGAGACCCTTGCCTCTTATTTATACTTTCATGTAGCTTCCTCAAGGGGTTACCTTCTAACCATCTTAACCCACTTTCCTTATTTTAGGGTTAACCCACTTCTAACCACTTGTCCTCTTAGTAATTTCTCCATTAACTTTATTATTTAAATAATTTATTTTGTATCCACTTTAACTTATAGTACACTCATCACTTCACTTTATTATTTAAATTACCTTCTAACCATTTTGACTACTTTGACCTTTTGGGGCTTCTTGATGACTCATGAGGGTTCTCCAACTTCACATGGCCATAACTCTCTAACTGTGAGGATTTATGTGACATTCCACATACCACTAGAAATGGAATGAAATGTACTATCCATCTAAAATAGTCTTTCCTTGAAATATATCAAAAATCATAACATTATACATCAAACAAACTTGGGTCCATTACCCAAACCTTTGTGCTACCGAACTTTCTTCAAGGGTTGACATCAATGACAACCAACCCAAATAATCAACAACCCCCACCATCTTAATACATTTTTCTCTAGTATCTCCCCCCACCCTCTTCGTGCATTATACATTTATTATTAGGGTGGGGGGAGATAATAGAGTAAAATGTATAATATGATGGTGTGGAAAGATAATAGAGAAAAATGTATAATACATTTTTCTCTATTATTTCCCACCACCCCCACATTCATAATACATTATACACATCCGTCTCTATTATCTCCCCCAACCCCACCCTCATAATACATTATACATTTTTCTCTAAGTATTATGCATTTACATTTTTTTCTATTATATCCCCCCACCCCCACACTCATATGAGGGATAAACATTTTTCTCTATTATCTCCACCCACCCCAACTCTTGTATGAGAGGAGATAATATATAAAAATGTGTTATGAGGGTTCGGGTGGTGGTGGAATACATTTTCTCTATTACCTCCCCCCACCCCCACCTAATACATTTTTTTTTGTTACTTACTTCCACCCCCATCCTAATATCATGGTGTAGGTACAAGGAGGTAATAGAGAAAAATGTAGTGTGGGGGTGGGGTGAGATAATATAGAAAACCCCCACCCTACATTTTTTTTTATTACACCCCCTACCCCCACACTACATTTTCTCTATTACCTGCTTCCACCCCCACCTTAATATGAGGATGGGGGTAGGAGGAGGTAATAGAGAAAAATGTAGCATGGGGGTGGGGAGCGATAATAGAGAAAACCCCCACCCTGTATTTTTCTCTACAACGCCACCCTCCTCCCCGCCTGCCCCTACCACACCCTATATTTTTCTCTATTACCCTTACCCCCCCCCTCCCCCCCCACACCCTCACCCTAATATTAGGATGGGGGGAGTTAATAGAGAAAATTGTATTGTGCAATTTTCTCTATTACCTCTACCAACCCCCACCCTCATAATATTAGGGTGTACATTTTTATCTATTATTTCCCCTCACCCTCACCCTCATAATATGAGGGTGAGGGTGGGGGGAGGTAACAGAGAAAAATGTATTATACATTTTTCTCTATTACCTCCACCCACCCCCATGAGTGGGGGTGGAGAGAGGTAATAGACAAAAATGTATAATGGGGGAGGTAATAGAAAAAAATGTATTATACATCTTTCTCTATTACCTCCTGCCACCCCCACCCCCAACCCTCATAATAAGGGTGGGGGTAGGGGAAGGTAAAATAGAAAAATGTATAATGTATAATGGGGGGAGGTAATAGAGAAAAATGTATTATCCCACCCTCATAATAAGGGTGGGGGTGGGGGGAGTTAATAGAGAAAAATGTATAATTGGGGGAGGTAATAGAGAAAAATATATAATACATTTTTCTCTATTACCTCCCCCGGCCCCTACCCTCATAATAATACATTTTTATCTATTACATCCTCCCTATCTCACCCTCATACCCTCATAACATGAGGGTGGGGGTGGGGATAGGTAATAGATAAAAAAAAAATGTATAATAATTTTTTCTCTATTGCCTCCCCCATGCCCACCCCCACCCTCATATCATGAGGGTATTGTTTATTTGTTTTCCTGACACCCATCAACTAAGTGATTGGGTAAATATGTGAACCTGTGTCTTTTTCAAATGGAAACTAAAAAAAAAAAATCAAATTTGGAAAGTGTCAAATAACCCTCACCTGTTAATCATGAAGACCCAACGAGTTTTAAATCACCTTCAGTATTGCCTTTCTCAGGAATTCTCTTAAAATAAATCTTTTAGCATTTAGCATTTTTTATCTTTCTTTGAGCATAAAGATTAGACCATCTTAAGGTCCCATATTATTTCTAGATTTAAAGTTATTAAAGAATACCATAAGCCAAAGAGAATTACCACCTCTATAAAAATGCTTGAGGATTCATATCCTCGTGAAGTTGCAGTTTCGGTCCTAACGGATTCAAGCGTCAACAAAACCCTACCACACAGGTTGCTAAGAAAAAAAATCAGTATGTTTTTTTGCACAATGTCTTGAGAGGTGTACCATGTCCAAATGTTACTTACCTGAATCTTCAAGCATAAAAGACCCTGCTCCTTCATGTACAGCAACATGAAAGATAATGTTTTAAGGATGTGCAAGCTATTTAGTAGAACACCTAATACTTGGAAACAATTGTGAATATATTTATAAAAAAAACTTTGTAATAAGTGAAGAAACATCACTAGTTAGATGATAAAAGATTAAAAAGATTTGTCTTTACATATGCTTCGAGGACAAATATTATTTTTAGGAGGGATGACTTGTAATATACCTTGTCTATATTACAATGTCATTAATT
>ML799462.1:7488-43260 GCA_009831015.1 Picea engelmannii | reverse complement strand
ACCCCCACCCCCATATGTATGTGGGTGGGGGTGGAGGGAGGTAATAGAGAAAAAATTATAATAAAAAACTATCTTTATTAACTCTCCACGCCCCCATAATACATATGGGGTGGAGGGAGTTAATAGAGAGAAATGTATTGTACATTTTTTTCTATTACCTTCCCCCGCCTTATGGGGTATATGGGGGTGGCGGGAGTTAATAAAGAGAAATGTGTTGTACATTTTTCTCTATTACCTCCCCCCACCCCCATATATGGGGGGAGTTAAAAGAGAGAAACGTATTATACATTTTCTCTATTACCTCCCTGCGCCCCCACCGCATACATATGGGGATGGGGGGAGGTAATAGAGAAAAATGTATAATACATTTCTCTTTCTCTCTACATATGGGGGTGGGGGGAGGTAATAGAGAAAAATGTATAGGGGGGAGAAAATAGAGAAAAATGTATAATACATTTCTCTCCATTAACTTCCCAAGGGATGGGGGGAGGTAATAGAGAAAAATGTATAATACATTTCTCTTTATTAACCCCCCCCCCCCATCCCCACCCTTGGGGGTTGGGGGGAGGTAATAAATAAATATGTATAATAAGTTTATCTCTATTAACTCCCCCCACCCCCACCCTCACGCTCACCCTCACATATGAGGGTGAGGGTGGGGGGAGGTAATAGAGAAAAATGTATAATACATTTTTCTCTATTACCTCCATTCTCACATGAGGTCGAGGGTGGGGGGAGGTAATAGAGAAAAATGTGTTATACATTTTTCTCTATTACCACCTCGCACCCTCACATATGAGGGTGGGGGTAGGGATATGGGGAGATAATAGATAAAAATGTATAATAATTTTTTCTTCATTACCTCCTATGAGGATGGGGGTGGAGGTGCGGGGAGGTAATAGAGAAAAATGTATAATACATTTTTCTTTATTACCTCCCCCTCCCCCCACCCCCATATGTGACAGTGGGGATGGAAGGAGGTAATAGAGAGAAATGTATAATACATTTTTCTCTATTATACCCCACCACTAGCCTCACTCCACCCAACCCCCACCCTCATATGTGAGGGAGGGGATGAGGCTCGAGGTGAGGGGAGGTAATAGAGAAAAATTTATTATAAATTTATGTCTATTACCTCCCCAATATGAGGGTGGGAGCGAGGGAAGGTAATAGAGAAAAATGTATTCCCCCACCCTCATATGTGAGGGTGGGGGTAGGGGGAGGTAATAGAGAAAAATGTATATTACATTTTTCTCTATTACCTCCCCCCACCCCCACCCCCACCCCCACCCTCTATTTGAGAAAAATAGAATTCCTTGAGTGTCTTGCTCTCTTTTTGTCTTAATCTTTTGGAATAAAGGGTTACATGACTAACTTTGGTCTACACCTAAGACATAATTGACATCGTACCCTCTTGCTTGCACAAGAATAACCTTGTAGCCAATACGCCTTACATCTACATGACCAGCAACCTTTTGATAAAGATAAGCATGAAGATCAATTATAACATCAACTTAATACAATTAAAACACACCCTATATAGAATTTATAGTAGGAAAAAAACTAAACAAAGGTTCCCAAAAAATGGTTACAGATCCACGCAAATCATTGGCTACAAATCCTGCATATCTAAATATTATGTTATAGTCGACTATTAGTCGAATTACTAGTCAGCCTCCATTAAGTCTTTAGTCAGTTGCCACTCAACCTCCTAGCGACCTCTTATCAGTTGACTTCTTATCACTTTGACTTCGACTTCAACTTTCCTTGTTAGCTGATTCCCTCAGTCGATTGACCTCAACTAGACTTTCACTGCAAAGAATATAACAACCCAACACTCTCCCACTTGTTGTATTCTTTGTTAAACTGGGAGTTTCCTGAACCTTTGTTCACAAACCCAGGGTAGAAATACCCATTTCATTTCTGCACAAAGATAACTTCACAATAATTATAGACTTGGTCAAGAAATATGATATATTTTCCAACATGTCTACTTTCTCCAGCATCACCTTGTTTCTTTCCACCATGTCTCTTATGAAATGGTATTATACATCAATATGCTCAGTCTCAAAATGATAACCTAGGTTGTTTTCCATAAATATGTGATTTGACTGTCTCAATTTATCTTCATAACTCTCTACTCAAACCCAATCCTTGAACACATTCATTGCAGCCATATTGTTTCTTTGCTTCCATGAGTGGTTGTCATGTATTCAGCGTTTGTTTTTGAAAAGGCTATGTTCGCTCGTCGCTTAATCATCCAACTGATTTTTCTACTAAACATTTTGAACACATATCCACTAGTTAACCTTCGTCAATCCAAATCTATGGCCCAGTTGGCATTGACAAAGCCATGTACATCTACTTCACTATCAACTCCAGGTTTCCCTTGGTAGCATATAGAATAATCTTTTGTGCGAAAAAAAAACCTGAACACTCTTTTGACAGTTGTGCAATGCTATTTTCCAGGTGTCAACATGTATCTACTCAGTACTCCAATTGCATGGGAAGTGTTTGTTCGAGTGCATACCATTGCATACATTAGACTACTGATGGCACTCACATAGGGAACATGTGCCATTTCCTCTATTTCGTCTTCTGTCTTTGGACATTGTTCAGCAGTTAGCCTTGCTCCCACATGAATTGGCACCTTTACAATTTTCCAATCCTGCATGTTGAAACACTTCAATATCGTTTCACTATATTTCCTCTGGTTCAACCAAAGCTTTCTAACTATAGGATTTCTCTTGATATCCATTCCCATAATGAATTTTTCTACACCAAGATCCTTCATGTCGAACTTGGATGATAGTTGCTTCTTCACCTCCTTATTGCATCCATGTTGTTTTCGATTAGCAACATGTCATAGACATACAATGCTACATATATGAAATGCCCACTTTCTACCTTGGAATATACACAGTGATCAGCTTTGCTTATCACAAATCCCAAACTAAGGATGTATGTGTCAAACTTTTGATACAACATCCTTGGTGATTACTTTAGACCCTAAAGAGATCTCTGCAATTTTCACAATAACTCTTTCTTACACTTTACTGCAAATCCTTCAGAATGTTTCATGTAGATTTATTCTTCGAGGTCCCCATGTAGGAACGTTGTCTTCGCATCCATTTGTTCTATCTCGAAATCGAAATTCGCATCTAGAGACATTAGTACTCTAATGGAAATTATTTTTTCAATGGGGGAAAAAATATCACCAAAGTTGACTCCTTCGACTTGGGAGTACCCTTTTTCTACCAATCAAGCTTTATATTTCTTGACTTGACCTGTTTCATTTATCTTTTTATTGAATACCCACTTAATACCAAAAATCTTCCTTCCATTGGGTAATTCGACCAAAGCCCACATCTCATTCTTGTGCAAGGATTCAATCTCTTTGACCATGGAGTCCTTCCAGAGTCTACCCTTTGACAAGTTGACTACCTCCCTGACTGACTTGGGCTTCTCATTAGTGGAAGTTAACACAAATGCAAAAAGTAAATCAGGTGGACTGTATCTTTCGAATCATTTTCTTACTCATTCTAACCTCCTCACAACCAGGGTCAGTTGTTCTACCTCTTCATCTGATTTGGTCGACTCATTTGAATCATCTTCGTTGTTCCTTAGTTCAAACCTCACTTTCTCTATATTTTTCTTTTCTTGAACCACTTAAGACTCGTACTTACCTATGAATTATCTAAAGACCACATCTTGAATGTATATTGTTCTCCTTGATGCAAGATGCCAGAGCTTATATCATTTCATTCCTTCTTTGTATCCAACAAAAATACACTTGGTTGCCTTCTTGTCCACCTTGCTCCTCTTTTCCTTAGAACATGCACAAATGCATCACAACCAAATACTTTGAGATGTGAAAGTGAAGGCTTATTTCCAAACCATACCTCATGTGGAGTTGTGTCAACTAGTTCCAACGAAGGAGACATATCCACCAAATATTTTTCATTGTCTACTACTTCTACCCAGAATTATTGTGCAAGCCCAGCACCACTGAGCATGCTTCTTGCCTTGTCCATCAATGTTCTGTTCATTCTCTCATCAAATCCATTTTTTTGTGGGGTATATGGTGTGGTATTTTGGCATGTTATTCCACACTGCTTGTATAACTACTCAAAATCATTTCCATGGAATTCACCATCATTTTCAATTCTCAGCACCTTGATCTTGTTATATGTTTGGTCTTCCACAAGTGATTTAAACTCTTTGAATTTCTCGAAAACCTATAATTTCTTCCTTAGGAAATATATCCAAGTCTTCCTGGAAAAATCATCTATGAAGGATACATAATACAGGGATCCACCAAGTGAAGATACTATTACATGCCCAAACACATTTATATAAACCAATTTTAGAATCTCGTTTTCCTTGTTTCTCTATATGGGAACCTAACCCAATTTTGTTTTCCATACATCCAATGTTCACAAAAATCAATTTCTAAATTACATTCAAGAAAATATTCGACCATACCTTTGTTATGCATAGCATGAAATTATTTTTCTCTAATGTTTCCCATCCACTCATGCCATAATATGGTTGGGTCAACTTGATGAGAACTTGTCGAGTTGGTTTGAATCGACTTAGCCCAAGTTAATTCAAATTCGAGTTCACTTCAGGAATAGCAGTGTTGTTGCACCCAGTTGAGTTGGCATTCCCTAAAACCTTGTACAAGGTTCCAATCTGAACTCCTTTCATTACCATCGCACCTCTAACCAATTTGCACATATCCTTCTGAAATATAGTGTGCACTCCTTCATCACTGATCTTGTCTACATATATCAGGTTTCTTTCCAAACTTAGAATAGTAGGACATCTGGAAGATTTCTACTCCTCCCATCCTATAGTATCAATCGGAATCTTCCCCATCCAACAATTTTGGTTGTCATTTCATCCCCCAAGAGCACATCTTCTCCTTCATATCTTTCATATTCTCAGAGCCATTCTCTATGAGGTGTCATATGATAGGATGCTCCTAAGTCGATCAACCAAACATATTGATCTGAATATGTATTGGATCACGCCAGATATGCATCGCCTCCTTTATTTGGAGAAGTATTTCTCTCAGTCGTCTAATTCTCATCAGATCATATACATACTTCCATTACCTTCAACTTGAATTCCCTTTTATAATGCCTAGCTTTACCACATTTCCATCATCTTCTCATCGACTGAACCGGGGATTTAGATCTACCCTTGAACTTAGAATTTATACCATAGAATGTTTCTTTATCTATGTCAATTGCTCAACCCCTCACCATTAAAACATATTTGGTTGATCCTTCCATGTTATTTTGTCTCATTTATTCTTATGGTAGAGATGCAACCACGTATTATATTGCTAATGTGGTTGAATTAATTTGTTTAGCCATGACTCAGCTATCCCAGGAGTCTTCCAAATAACATAATAGGATAATACATATATCCTCCTTAGTGATTTTGATATCTACATATGATAACTAACTTATTATGGTGTTGAACACATTCAATTGCTCAGTCACCAAATAACCATCACTCATGCTCAGACAGCTTCTTTCTAAGGAACATCTTATTTACTTGGATTTTTTACTTGAACAAGCTTCCCAACTTTTCCCATAGTTTATGGATTGAGTCTTCACCTGAGACATTCAACAGCACTGAATATGCAAGACATAATTGAATCGTACTCCTTGCCCTTGTTTCAAGTTTCTCCCAATATTCCCTTGACATACCTTTCGAAATGGTACCTGGACAGATTGTTTCCCATTTTTCTCGATCTATAAGAAGATATTCAATATTAAGTTCCCAAAGCTCAAAATTCTAGCCATTGAATTTTTCTATCTATATCCTTGAACTACTTGTCATTATTTCATGAACAACTTTAAATATCTCTAACCTACAACTCTTACAATACCTAAGGTTTAGTTGATATACAAGATTGTCAAATCAATATCTGATACCACATGTTAGGAAAATATACCTCACATGCTAAACCTAATAGAAAAGATGAAGAAATATTTAAACTAGACAATGAATGATAAATCAATCACATAGTACACGGAGATTTTACCCTAGAAACCCAAACGGGAAAACAAAAATTCCTGAAGCGTCTTGCTCTTTTGTTGTCTTATTCTTTCATAATAAAGGGTTACATGAGTAACCTTGGTCTACACCTAAGACACAATCAACATCATACCCTCGTTCTTGCACAAGAACAACCCTGCAGCCAATTCAGCATACATCTACATGACCAGCAACCTTCTGCTAAAAATAAGCATGAAGATCAACTACAACATCAACTTAATATAATTACAACATGTCTTATTTATAGGATTTATAGTAGGCAAAACCCTAGAAAAAGGCACTCAAAAAATGGTTACAGATCCATGCAAATCATTGGCTACAAATCCCACGAATCTAGGGATTTTGTTACAGTAAACTACTAATCGGATTACCAGTCGACCTCCATTTTGTCTTCAGTCGGTTGCCACAAAACCTCATGACGACCTCTTGACTTGTTGTCGATCACTTTGACTTTCCTGGTCAACTTATTCCCCTATTCGGTCCACCTCGACTAGACTTTCACTACAAATAATATAACAACCCAACACCCACTCTCATAAGGGGTAGGGGGATGTAATAAAGAAATATGTAATGGGTGGGGGGAGGTAATAGAGAAAAATGTATAATACATTTTTCTCTATTTCCTCCCCCCAATCCCAGAGGGTGGGGTGGGAGGATATAATAGATAAAAATGAGGGTGGGGGTGGGGGTAACTAATAGAGAAAACTGTACAATACATTTTCCTCTATTACCTCCCCCCACCCTCAAAATGTATAATACATTTTTCTTTATTATCTCCCCCCACCCCCACCCTTAAGGGTTTGGGGGAGGTAATAGAGAAAATGTATTATACATTTTTCTATATTACCTGCCCCCCACCCCCACCCCCACCCTCATATATGAAGGTTATATGAGGGTGAGGTGATTTAATAGAGAAAAATGTATTATATGATAGTCGGGTGGGGGGAGATAATAGAGAAAAATGTATAATACATTTTTCTCTATTACCTCCCCCCAACCGAACCCTCATATATGAGGGTTATATGAGTTTGGGGGTGTGAAGAGATAATAGAAAAATGTATAAAAGGGTGGGGGGAGGTAATAGAGAAAAATGTATTATACACTTTTCTATGTTATCTCCCCCCATACCCACCCTATTTTCTTTATTGTATCCAATAATACATTTTTCTCTATTATCTCCCCCTACTTCCAACCTCACATGAGGGTGGCATGGGGAGAGATCATGGAGAAAAATGTTGATGAGGGTGGGGTGGGGAGAGATCATGGAGAAAAATGTATCAACATTTTTCTCCATGATCTCTCCCCACCCCAACCTCGTGTGAGGGTGGGGGTGAGGGTGGCAGTAGGGGGAGATAATAGAGAAAAATGTAATGTACATTTTTCTCTATTATCTCCCCCCACCGCCACCCTCACCCCCATATGGGACTAGTGGGAGATGATAGAGAAAAATGTATTATAATTTTTTCTCTATTATGTCCCCCCACCCCCACCCTCATATACATTGTTCTCTATTATCTCCCCCCACTCCACCCTAGGGGAGATAATAGAGAAAAATGTATAATGAAGGTGGGGGTGTTAGGTACCAGATCTATGAGGGTGGGGTGCGGGAATATAATAGAGAAAAAAAAGTAATGAGGGTGGGGGTGTTAGGTACCAGATCTATTATATTAAGGAGAAAAAGTAAATACTGCAGAAAATACCAGCAGAACAATAAAATGTAGAGAACCAAAACCAAAAATAATACCTTTATTGATATGAATCAATGTTCACTTACCTCTTCGATGGGGAAACCTCCAGCAGAACAACACTCTATTACAATAATTCTAAAGACAAATATTTATCATGTCTCCTACTCTTATTTATACTAATTCTATCTTCTAAACAACATTCTAGAGAAAGATATTTCTAGAAGTGGAAGCTTATATTAGGTATTACTGCATTGACTTGTTCACATTTATTAAATAGGCCTTATTAACTAATGTCACCCTTTATTACATGGAAAACATATTATTCCACCTATGTGAGGGATTAGGGAGGTTAGGTCCCTAACATGCCCTCCCCCATGAAGAACAACCTTTTCCTCAAGGCATGAGATGAGGAAATTGTTGTAGAATGGTTGTCAGCTCCCAGGTGGCATCTTTCGGAGTTGTATATTTCTATTGAACTAAATTTTTCTTGATGGTGTGCTAACAGAGATGATGCTCTCATTGGTCCAAGATTGCCTGTGGCTATAGCCAAATGGAACCTTATCCATCCAACTCAAAGAGACTAGTTTGATTTTCGCACTTAGTTCCAATCACTTTCTTTAAGCATGAGACATGAAAAATAGGATGGCTCTTAGAATGACTGGGTATAGCTAACTGGTAGGACACAGGCCCCACTCACTTGAGAATGGTATAAGGACCTTAAAATTTGGGAGCAATTCTCTAACAGTGTTCATCTTTGAGTGAAGGCTTCTTATAAGGTTGCGGACGAAGAAACACTTGGTCCCCTTCAGCAAATTGACATTCGGAATGACCTTGAACTGCTTGTTGCTTCATGTGATTCTGATCCATGACCAAATTTTATTTGACGATATGGAGAATGGCCTCTCAAACTGTAATATTTTTTTCAACCTCCTGAACCTTTGAGACACCTGGCATGTATGAGAGAATCGACGATGGATTTTTTCCATAGACTGCTTCAAAAGGTGTAATGTCCCCAAGGTTGAGCCCTGATGTAAAGCTTGCATTATGAATTGTAAGTATGTTTTATAGGCTGGTGAGCCAAGTTTATATAAGTTGGGGGCTTATGTGATTATTAGGCCAGGGAGCCTAAGTGTTGAAGGCCAAGAGCCTTCTTTTGTATATGTAATCATGCAGAGCATTAATAAAAATATAAACACCGCCGCATGCAGGCCGACATGATGAATGAGTGATGGGGGACTAAGCATCCACAGAGTGGGCAAGGGATTAGGGGCTGGAAGGTGGAAAAAAGGGACTAAGTGTTGAACCTAGGGGATTAAGCCTTGGGAATAATATTTTAATATTATTCCAAAAGATATGTGCATTATATGTTTTAACCTAAGTATTATAATTATCATGTATTCTGTTGTGCATTTGGATTAATGTTATTGCCATGGATTATTTATGTTAGTAATAATTCTTATGCTTACTCTGAGCTTAAATGTGTTTCTTTGATTAAACACATGTTGTTTTTACAAGGCCTATATGAGTTGTTTTCCACAAGGTAGCGCCTGCCTGGCCCTCGAAGGGGGTGAAGAGCGCTACAGTTTGGTAACAGAAAGACTGTTACAGTTGGTATCAGAAGTGATAAAGCTATGCAGAAAGGTGAGCTACAATTTGGTATCAGAGCAATTAAGCCTTGGTAACAGAAAAAAGTAGCATTACAATTTGGTATCAGAGCGATTAAGCCTTGGTAACAGAAAAAGTAGCGTTACAATTTGGTATCAGAGCCAAGGTTTCGACACTGAGCCTAGATGGGCCAGTTGAGTGGTCTTTGGACCGAGGGTGTGAGGAGAAATTGTGTCTGGAGGACCAATTATGGACCCTGGAATGATATGAAGTGTCAAGGAGTTACTTGACCGTTCCTAAAAGCTCAGTAGGTATAGCGGTGTTGTGAAACTACATCCGGTGTGGTCTATGGCCATAGGGAGAGAGGACTCCACACTAGAAGTGTTGGAGCCTTAGGATCTGTTTGGGAGGGAAGGTGAACCCTCATGACTGTCAGATCTGGAAAGTGTGCATAGGATTTAAAAACCCTTTGGAGTTGCACAAGAGCGTGGGAATCATGATACACGAACTCCCAAAAACCTGAGAAGATCTACGTTGTAGATCTAGGAAGAAGGATCGACCGTTAGATCTGGTGGAGTCACGCTCGATTTAGTCGCAAAAACCTTTCAGATTTCGCAAAGTCGGGATATGGGAAGTGAGGGAGGGGAAAACCTCTGAAACCCAAAACCCGAAATCCCGAAATGATCTACACCGAAGATCGTAGGAAGGGAGTTGACCATCGGATCAAGTTGATGAGTAAACCGTAATTTTGGGATTTCTGCAAACGGAAGTTCGAGATATGGGATACACGGACTCTCGATGCCTGAAACCCCGAAACACCGAAAAGATTTGCGTCATAGATCTGAGAGGGGTCCTAACCGTTGGATTTTTGCTTGGAATGGATGTGGGTGCATGGATGTGTACCATGTGCCAGAGAATTGAAAAGACAGGCGAAAGCAATGGGACCCGAAGACGTCACCGATGGAGACGTGGATCCTCCAGAACATGCCATGTGCCACTGCGGTTAAGGGCGATAGTTGTGTTGTGGGTGCGGAGAATAAAGTAAATCAGAATTTTGGATTTCGAGGATTGTAGTGACAAGGAGTTGGAAGTCACTGCATAGTGAAATCCCAGGCACAGAAAACCCGAAGTCCCGAAACCCGAAGTCCCAAAGTATTTGGAGATGGAAGAACCGTAGAAGATTTTAAGGGCGACAGCTGTGTTGTGGGCCCAGAGAGAAAGGAAACCAAATTTTTGGAATTCGGGAATTGAGGCGACAAAGAGTGGGAGTCGTTGCATCGTGAATTTCTGGTCATGAAATCCCGAAAGGATTTGGACCGTTAGATCCAACTCATCGAGGATCGTTGGATCTCATACAAGAAACCGTGTATCAGATTTCAGGGATAGGAGTGACAAGAGGTTGGGAGTCACTATATCGTGAATTCTCAGGTACCAAAAACCCGAAGTCCCGAAAAGTACAGAGCCGAGCAAAGCTCGAAAAAGTCATGAAATTGAAACATTTTCTTAAATTTGATTGTTAAGAATGATGAAGGAATTGTCAAGAAATGAAGGTCTGACAAATTCTAGTCGTCTGCGCATTTGTATTGCAGAAGGTTGACTAGTACCAGAACTGATTTGAATTGCCACAAAGTACAAAGAAATGGAAGAGACACATAATGCTTCCAGTTCAGAAAACGAAGCTCAAAAGAGATAGCATAGAAATTTTGTATGTAGAGTCTGCATACCCAGCGCAAGGAGTGCTTATAGAGGGAACTTGTTTAAGTTCGAAAGACTCCAGGAGACGAGCGTAGAGGGTGCCAGGAGGGCACTAGAAATTCTTTTGAAAAACACCATCGAAGCCTTCAAAATATTCGAAATCCTCCAAGTTAGGGAGGAAGTCAAGTCCAGAAGAATTGGCGCCAAGATATTTGGAAAGAAGTCATTGAGAACCTGAATGGACGGTAGGAATCCTTGGATGTAAGACAGTGCAGAGGAAAGCACCGAGAAGACAGTCACTGAGAATTCAAGAGAACTTTGCTAGGAAGGGAATCGAGTTGGTGCAAGTGTGCACAGAAGGAACTCTTTCAAGTTCTGATATAGGAGAAGTGTCACAGAAAGACACTCACAGGGTCATTGAACACCATGTAGGCTCAGCAAATCTTTCTTGAGAAAGAAGTTGCCAGAGGGCACCAATCTCCATTTAAAGGAGAAGGCAACGGTTGAATCATTTAGAGGTTCAAGTTCTGAAGCTCAGGAAGGATAGTGTTGTTGTGCACAGAGTAACAACAAAGAGGTGCAGGAGGTCAAGAAACCCTTCAAGGTTTCACAGTCGACAAAGCTTAGGAGGGACAGCGTTCCTAGAACACATGTGAGATTCAATGGAATTGAGCTCGCAAGGGAAGTGAAGGTCGAGGCCTTTGAAACTTCGAAAAATATTACAAGGGGAATGGATAAGTTCTAAAGCTCAGAAGGGAGCATAACTGTCATTAGATCAGTTGGAGAGGAAGAGATCTGGGTCGTCAGATCTAGTGCAAAGAGACGATAGTCATCGGATCCGGAGGAAGGCGCACAGAGTTTAACCTCTGGGAAGTAGAAAAGGAGACGAGTCGTATGGACGGTGGAGACACTTCGTGGAGGAAGTGTTGAAGTTGCGAGAGTCATTGGATCTTGCAGAACGGCGAGGGGTTTAAGGCCGAGTATCTTTCGATACTCTGAAGCTCAGGAAGGATAGTGACCATCAGATCCAGGTCAACGACAGTTGTTGATCTCATTCAAGAAATCGTGAATTCAGGGATCGTGAACTTGGAGCGCAAGCCAAATTCTTGGTCACTACAAGTCCCGAATCGCGAAAGAGATTAACTAGGGTATAATCAGACGGTGGAGCGCTTCCAGGAAGAAGTGTCGAAAACCCGTGAGCCATCAGATCCAGCCAACTGCGAGGAGGATAACGCTAAGAGTCATTTAGCACTCAAAGTCTCGGGGGAGGTATTGAACCATCAATATCAAGAAAGATTGAACTATTGATTCCTCTCATCGGGAAATCAGAAAATCGGAAGAAAAGAAGGGGAAACTGTCTTTCAAAACCCCGAAACACGAATTGTCGATTCGCGAGGAATTGACCAGGACCGTCGAACCCGAAAATTTGTGGACCTTTGATCTGAGGTAACTGGGGTTCAGGATTTCAGACCTCGGGAGAAAGGAGGAGAGTTACTCCTTAAAGTTCATGAAGGGTAAAGTCCTGTCGCGCTTGGAAGTTGGGCCCCAGGTCATAGCTAGAGGTTAAGCTGGTGGAAGTTAAAGGAAGAGCTATCACATGCTAGACTCTTGTTTCAAATTTCGGGGATAGAGAGAGAGTCGAGGGTGACTCATATCGAAACACCTGGTACGCGAAATCCTGAAATGCCTTTTGGATAGGTGCGTGGTCATAGCAGGTGGCCATGTGGAAGAAACTTGTGTCGCCGCTAGTTCTCGCGGGTGAGTTTTCGCGCGAGGCCTGTGGAATTGTTCTGTGGAGGTTCTAGTAAGGACCCAAAGAGCTGCTCCAACTCCAAGAGTTGAGGACCCATTGAATGGGAGGTCATCAAACCCCGTTGAGGTGGGGAAAAAATGCGTCGAAAATGCTCGGGGAAGGAATAACTATGCATAGTTATTACAATGGAGAGCACAAGAAGATTCAGGAATCCTGGAGGAATTGAATAGTTCTGGGATCCGTAAGAAAAAGTATTATAGGGAGAAAGAAGTTGCTGCAATTTGTGGCAGCAAGTGTGTTTTGGCTCGGTGGGTCAGCCAGAAGAAAGAATGCTTGCATGTTGCAGGTGTTGTTGGTAATTGTGTTGCCTCATGAAGGAAGCAACAGAGAGCTGAAGAGCTGGTTATAAGTCTAATAAAAGAAGCTTGAAAGCTTCTACTACTATCAGATATTCAAGTAGTATAATTTTTAATGGCAGTCATGTAGATATGAGTTTTTATCACTATTTTTGCATAACTGTTGAAAGGAAATTATGGTAAGAATTTCCTCATCCAGAGCTATGTGATTAAATCACATGATTATATTATTTGAATGCATACCACCATATATGGTAAAGGTTGTAGGCCTGTGTTAATTCAAAGATTTTTATCTTCTGAATGCACACATTGACATAGTAGAATGTCATGTTAATTTGGTTATGGGGTAATAACCAAAGAATTAAAAGATAAGAACTTGTTACAAGCCAGGTAGTCACAAGAATGGAGACTACATAAAATTTTATGTTCAGACAAATGAAATAATGAACTTACTGTTGTTAATTTTGGACATGCATATGCATAGAATGACGAGTCATTCTATTGGTCAAGTTGTTTGGTAATTGTGATTGAATTGCCAGGTGCAGAAATTCTAATATTATTGCATAAGATGTTGTACATATTGAATTATGATATACAGAAAATACCGACAATTTGTTGGCAGTATGCAAGATGAAGTCTTGTAGGAAAATTGTAGGCAGTTTTGTGCCTGTGGAAAAATCACAGGGATGACTACATTCATAATGTGGCAATAGCCAAGATGAATCATGAAATAGGATGTCATGTTTTGGGAATAAAAGTTGAATTTCCTTTCAAATTAATTGGAATTCCTCAATGAATTATTGTATGTTCTCTCATGATAATTGCATGTGGTTGATGCAAATGAGATGATGATGATAAAAGTTAAAATGTTGGCTACAAAGAGTATCTTAGGAAGATGTTGCTTGGAAACCTTTGAGGGCAGTTGGAACTCCTGGAGCCACGGTGCTCTAAGACTTCCGGTCCGGCCTATCGCCAAGCCCAAGGAAGGGAGGTGTAGCACCGATGGACTGTGCTTGTGAAGGTGTATACTCCCGGGTGGGACAGGCATGTGGGGAATGAGAGACTGTTGGTTGGAGTACTACCGAGGTTTGAATGGTTGGAGTGTTGTTGAGTTCTGGTACCTTGGCCTAGACCATGTGGATAAGGATTGTGGACCATGGCTATCTTGGGAAGCCATTGCCCGATGGAGTCATAGCTCTGCTCCGGGGTGGGAGGTCTCTCAATCAAAAGATAAGTACAATTCTCTATTTATTGTATGTTGTGTATGTTGTATACAGTTTTAATGTTATTGAATTTGTTTGTATATACATACATATACATTGCATATATGGTTGCATTACTACATCCATGACAGTACCTAAGGTGTCTCATATTTCATTACTTAAGAAATATATATACCTGATGCTAATCATGTAATCGATTGGAATATGATTCAGGTGGAACCAAAAAGTGTCTTGCAAGTGCATCCTATGCGCATATTGGACAGGAAAATAAAACATCTTCGGAATCAAGCTATTGAGCTTGTAAGGGTCCAGTGAACCTGGTACGGTCCTGAGGACGTGACATGGGAGCATGAGGACATTGTACGGGCGTAATACCCGCATATTGTTGAAGATTTTGGAAATCTTGTTGATGTTGTGTGAAAGTTGCACTGAGGACAATGAAAAAATAAGGGAGGGGGATTGTAATGTCCCCAAGGCCGAGCCCTGATGTAAAGCTTGTATTATGAATTGTAAGTATGTTTTATAGGCTGGTGAGCCAAGTTTATATAAGCTGGGGGCTTATGTGATTATTAGGCTAGGGAGCCTAAGTATTGAAGGCCAAGAGCTTGCTTTTGTATAAGTAATCATGCAGAGCATTAATAAAAATATAAACACTGCTGTGTGCAAGCCGACATGATGAATGAGTGATGGGAGACTAAGCATCTACAAAGTGGGCAAGGGATTAGGGGTTGGAAGGTGGAAAAAAGGGGCTAAGTGTTAAGCCTAGGGGCTTAAGCCTTGGGAATAATATTTTAATATTATTCCAAAAGATATGTGCATTATATGTTTTAACCTAAGTCCTTTTGGAAGGACATATGATTTCCAAATGGTGGGAGGAACGCATGCAATCGCATGGGGGACAAGTGTCAACCCTGGTGCATGCAATAAAAGGCTGAGACGAGCCATGTTGGGGGGTTCCTCCTCCATTCGACCCTGGACTGTCCTGAGCGTGAACTGTGTGACCTTTGCAAGAGAACCTCATGCAATTTTGAAATAGGGGAAAAGCCTGTGTTTGTTCTGAAGAGCCAGTAAACATCTGTTCAGAGCCATGGAGTCTATGTCGACCCCTGCAGGAATTGTTGGTCACGCAATCCTGAAACCATAGCCGTGAGACTATGTTGTAATGGCAGTGAAAACTGCTGAATCGAGCTGTGATATGGATTTCTCCTTCATTGGACCCGATCTATTGAACGGTACATCTGGCCTGACCTCTGTAAGAGTATACCCCGTACACCCTTTGAACCAAGAGCTGCAGTGTTGATTCGAGGAGAGCCTGTGTCAAATTTGGAAAGTCGATGCATCCTTTGTCTGACAGAGCGAGCCTATGCATGGAGTCCATGTCCCGAAGTCATGACCGTGAGACCATCCTGTGATTATTGAACCAGTTTGGGAAAGCCTGTGTCTATTTTCCACGTGGGTTGTTGTGGCCATGCAGTACTATACTACGTGTGGCTTATTGGCCAGTGGTACAACACTCTCTCCAGGTGAGAGAGGTGATTGAGGATTGGAAGAATAGGTTGTCAGGCATGTGAGAAACTCTCTCCAAGTGAGAGAGTTTGTTGGGAGGTGGTTTCTTCCAGAGAGTGTCCAGCACCAGCTTCGGGCTCGGAGACTTCCTAATCCGGCCTGTTGTCGAGACCTAGAGAGGGAGGTGTAGCACCGATGGACTGTGCTTGTGAAGGTGTATACTCCCAGGCGGAACAGGCATGTGGGGAATGAGAGTCTGGAAGTAGTGGGAGTAAGATGGCATCCTGGGAAGAATCCTTCCAGTCTTTCTGTGATGTTTTCCCTGTAACCTCAGCCTAGCCTAGGATTCCTTACCTTGGGGTGGAGCTTAGTCCCAGCTCGGGGGTGACCCACTGCTGAGTTGATGAGCAGTGTGGTCTAAGGCTGGGAGGTTCGTGGAAGGCATGCACTTGGTTGGTGGAACTACCATTGTTTCAAAGATAAGTACCAGATGATGATTTAATTATGTTTTTGTATCTCTGTGTATTATAATTATCATGTATTCTGTTGTGCATTTGGATTAATGTTATTTCCATGGATTATTTATGTTAGTAATAATTTGTATGCTTACTCTAAGCTTAAATGTGTTTCTTTGATTAAACACATGTTGTTTTTATAAGGCCTATATGAGTTGTTTTCTGCAAGGTAGCGCCTACCTGGCCTTGGAAGGGGGTGAAGAGCACTACAATTTGGTAACAGAAAGACTCTTACAGTTGGTATCAGAAGTGATAAAGTTATGCAGAAAGGTGAGCTACAATTTGGTATCAGAGCGATTAAGCCTTGGTAACAGAAAAAGTAGCGTTACAATTTGGTATCAGAGCCAAGGTTTCGACACTGAGCCTAGATGGGCTAGTTGAGTGGTCTTTGGAACAAGGGTGTGAGGAGAAATTGTGGCTGGAGGACCAATTCCGGACCCTGGAATGATCCAGAGTGTCAAGGAGTTACTTGACCATGCCTACAAGCTCAAGAGGTATAGCGGTGTTGTGAAACCGCAGTCGGTGTGGTCTATGGCCACAGGGAGAGAGGACTCCACACCAGAAGTGTTGGAGCCTTAGGATCTATTCAGGAGGGAAGGTGAACCCTCGTGACCATCTGATCTAGAAAGTGTGCACAGGATTTAAAAACCATTTGGAGCTGCACAAGAGCGTGGGAATCGCGATACACGAACTCCCGAAAATTCGAGAAGATCTACGTTGTAGATCTGGGAGGAAGGCTTGACTGTTAGATCTGGTGGAGTCGCGCTCGAGTTAGTCGCAAAAACATTTTGGATTTTGCAAAGTCGGGAGATGGGAAGTGAGGGAGGGGAACACCTCTGAAACCCAAAACCCGAAATCCCAAAACGATCTACACCGTAGGTCGTAGGAAGGGAGTTGACCGTTGGATCAAGTTGACGAGTAAACTGTAATTTCAGGATTTCAGCAAACAGAAGTTCAAGATATGGGATACACGGACTCCCAATGCCCGAAACCCCAAAACACCAAAAAGATCTGTATCGTAGATCTGAGAGGGGACCTAACCGTTGGATTTTTTCTTAGAATGGACGTGGGTGCATGGATGTGTACCGTGTGCCAGAGAATTGAAAAGATAGGTGCGGTGGGACCCAAAGATGTCATCGATGGAGACGTGGATCCTCCAGAACATGCCACACGCCACTGTGGTTAAGGGCGACAGCTGTGTTGTGGGCCCGGAGAATAAAGTAAATCGAAATTTCAGATTTCGGGGATTGTAGTGACAAGGAGTTGGAAGTCACTGCATAGGGAACTCCCGGGTACCGAAAACCTGAAGTCCCGAAGTCCCAAAGTCTTTGGAGACGAAAGAACCGTAGCAGATTTTAAGGGTGACAGCTGTGTTGTGGGCCCAGAGAACAAGGAAACCAAATTTTCAGAATTTGGGAATTGAGGTGACAAAGAGTGGGAGTCGTTGCATCGTGAATTTCTGGTCATGAAATCTCGAAAGGATCTGGACCATTAGATCCAACTCATCAAGGATCGTTGGTTCTCATACAAGAAACCATGTATCGGATTTTGGGGATAGGAGTGACAAGAGGTTTGGAGTCACTGCATCGTGAATTCCTGGGTACCGAAAACCTGAAGTCCCAAAAAGTACAGAGCCGAGCAGAGCTCGAAAAAGTCGTGAAATTGAAACATTTTCTTAAATTTGATTGTTAAGAATGGTGAAGGAATTATCAAGAAACGAAGGTCTAACAAATTCTACTCGTCTGCGCATTTGTCTTGCAGAAGGTTGACGAGTGCTAGAACTAATTTGAATTTCCACAAAGTACAAAGAAACAGAAGAGACACATAATGCTTCCAGTTCAGAAAACGAAGCTCAAAAGAGATAGCGTAGAATTTTTGTATGTAGAGTGTGCATACCCAGCGCAAGGAGTGCTTATAGAGGGAACTTGTTTAAGTTCAAAAGACTCCAGGAGACAAGCGTAGAGGGTGCCAGGAGGGCACCAGAAAGTCTTTTGGAAAACACCATCGAAGCCTTCGAAATATTTGAAATCCTTTAAGTTAGGGAGGAAGTCAAGTCCAAAATAATTAGCGCCAAGATATTTGGAAAGAAGTCATTGAGAACCTGAATGGATGGTGGGAATCCTTGGAGGTAAGACGGTGCAGAGGAAAGCACCGAGAAGACAGAGTCACTGAGGATTCTGGAGAAATTTTCCAGGAAAGGCATCGAGTTGGTGCAAGTGTGCACAGAAGGAACTCTTTCGAGTTCTGAGATAGGAGAAGTGTCACAGAAAGACACTCACAGGGTCATTGAACACCCAGTAGGCTCAGCAAAGCATGCTTGAGAAAGAAGTTTCCAGAGGGCACCAATCTCCATTTGAAGGAGAAGGCAAGGGTTGAATCCCTTAGAGGTTCAAGTTCCAAAGCTTAGGAAGGATAGTGTTGTTGTGCACAGAGTAACAACAAAGAGGAGCAAGAGGTCGAGAAACCCTTCGAGGTTTCACAGTTGACAAAGCTCAGGAGGGACAACGTTCCTAGAACACAGGCAAGATTCAAGGGAATTGAGCTCGCAAGGGAAGCGAAGGTCGAGTCCTTTGAAACTTCGAAAAATATTCCAAGGGGAAGGGATAAGCTCTAAATCTTAGAAGGGAGCATAACTGTCATTAGATCAGCTGGAGAGGAAGAGATCTGGGTCATCAAATCTAGTGCAAAGTGATGATAGTCATCGGATCCGGAGGAAGGCACACAGAGTTTAACCTCTGGGAGGTAGCAAATGAGAGGATCCATATGGACGGTGGATACACTTCATGGAGGAAGTGTTGAAGTTGCGAGAGTCATTGGATCTTGCAGAGCGGCGAGGGGTTTAAGGTTGAGTATCTTTCGATACTCTGAAGCTCAGGAAGGATAGCGACCATCGGATCTGGGTCAACGACAGCCGTTGATCTCATTCAAGAAATTGCGAATTCAGGGATCGTGAACTTGGAGCACCGACCAAATTCTTGGTCACTCCAAGTCTCAAATCATGAAAGAGATTAACAAGGGTAGAATCATAAGGTGGAGTGCTTCCAGGAAGAAGTGTCGAAAACCCATGAGTCGTCGAATCCAGCCAACTGCGAGGAGGATAACGCTAAGAGTCATTTATCACTTGAAGTCTCAGGGGAGGTATTGAACTGTCGATCTCATGGAAGATCGAACCATTGATTCCTTTCATTGGGAAATCGGAAAATCGGAAGAAAAGAAGGGGAAACTGTCTTTCGAAACCCCGAAACGTGAATTGTCGATTCACTAGGAATTGACCGGGACCATCGAACCTGGAAAGCTATGGAACTTTGATCTGAGGCAACTGGGGTTCGGGAGTTCGGACCTTGGGAGAAAGGAGGAGAGTTAGTCCTCGAAGTTCATGAAGGGTAAAGTCATGTAGCGCTCGAAAGTTGGGCCCCAGGTCATAGCTAGAGGTCACGCCGGTGGAAGTTAAAGGAAGAGCTAGCACGCGCTAGACTCTTGTTTCGAATTTTGGGGATAGAGAGAGAGTCGAGGGTGACTCATATCGAAACACCCGATACGCAAAATCCTGAAATTCCTTTTGGATAGGTGCGTGGTCATAGCGGGTGGCCATGTGGGAGAAACTTGTGCCGTTGCTAGTTCTCGCGGGTGAGTTTTCGCGCGAGGCCTGTGGAATTGTTTTTTGGAGGTTCTAGTAAGGACCCAAAGAGCTGCTCCAGCTCTGAGAGTTGAGGACCCATTGAATGGGAGGTCATCAAACCCCACTGAGGTGGGGAAAAACTATGTCAAAAATGCTCAAGGAAGGAATAACTATGCATAGTTATTACAGTGGAGAGCACAAGAAGATTCAGGAATCCTGGAAGAATTGAATAGTTCTAGGATCCGTAAGAAAAAGTTTTATAGGGAGAAAGAAGTTGCTGCAATTTGTGGCAGCAAGTGTGTTTTGGCTCGTTGGGTCAACCAGAAGAAAGAATGCTTGCATGTTGCAGGTGTTGTTAGTAATTTTGTTGCCTCATGAAGGAAGCAACAGAGAGCTGAAGAGCTAGTTATAAATCTGATAAAAGAAGCTTGAAAGATTCTACTGCTATCAGATATTCAGGTAGTATAATTTTTAATGGCAGTCATGTAGGTATGAGTTTTTATCACTAGTTTTTCATAACTGTTGAAAGGAAATTATGGTAAGAATTTCCTCAGCCAGAGCTATGTGATTAAATCACATGATTATATTATTTGAATGCATACCACCGGATGTGGTAAAGGTTGTAGGCATGTGTTAATTCAAAGCTTTTTATCTTTTGAATGCACACATTGACATAGTAGAATGTCAAGTTAATTTGGTTATGGGGTAATAACCAAAGAATTAAAAGATAAGAACTGGTTACAAGCCAGGTAGTCACAAGAATGGAGACTACATAAAATTTTATGTTCAGAAAATTGAAATAATGAACTTACTGTTGTTAATTTTGGACATGCATATGCATAGAATGATGAGTCATTCAATTGGTCAAGTTGTTTGGTAATTGTGATTGAATTGCCAGGTGCAGAAATTCTAATATTATTTCATAAGATGTTGTACATATTGAATTATGATATACACAAAATACCGACAATTTGTTGAAAGTATGCAAGATGAAGTCTTGCAGGAAAATTGTAGGCAGTTTTGTGCCTGTGGAAAAATCACAGGGATGACTTCATTCATAATGTGGCAACAGCCAAGATGAATCATGAAATAGGACGTTATGTTTTGGGAATAAAAGTTGAATTTCCATTCGAATTAATTGGAATTCCTAAATGAATTCTTGTATGTTCTCTCATGATAACTGCATGTGGTTGATGCAAATGAGATGATGATGATAAAAGTTAAAATGTTGGCTACAAAGAGTATCTTAGGAAGATGTTGCTTGGAAACCTTTGAGGGCAGTTGGAACTCCTGGAGCCACGGTGCTCTAAGACTTCCGGTCCGGCCTATTTCAAATCCCAAGGAAGGGAGGTGTAGCACCGATAGACTGTGCTTATAAAGGTGTATACTCTCGGGTGGGACAGGCATGTGGGGAATGAGAGACCATTGGTTGGAGTACTGCCAAGGTTTGAATGGTTGGAGTGATATTGAGGTCTGGTACCTTGGCCTAGACCATGTGGATAAGGATTGTTGACCATGGCTATCTTGGGAAGCCATTGCCCGATGGATTCATAGCTCTGCTCCGGGGTGGGAGGTCTCTCAATCAAAAGACAAGTACAATTCTCTATTTATTGTATGTTGTGTATGTTGTATACAGTTTTAATGTTATTGAATTTGTTTGTATATACATACATATACATTGCATATATGGTTGCATTACTACATCCATGACTGTACCTAAGGTGTCTCATATTTCATTACTTAAGAAATATATATACCTGATGCTAATCATGTAATCGATTGGAATATGATTCAGGTGGAACCAGAAAGTGTCCTGCAAGTGCATCTTGTGCACATATTGGACAGGAAAATAAAACAGCTCCGGAATCGAGCTATTGAGCTTGTAAGGGTCTAGTGGACCTGGTACGGTATTGAGGACATGACATGGGAGCATGAGAACGTTGTACAAGCGTAATACCCGCATATTTTTTAAGATTTTGGAAATCTTGTTGATGTTGTGTGAAAGTTGCACTGAGGACAGTGCAAAAATAAGGGAGGGGGATTGTAATGTCCCCAAGGTCGAGCCCTGATGTAAATCTTGCATTATGAATTGTAAGTATGTTTTATAGGCTGGTGAGCCAAGTTTATATAAGCTGGGGGCTTATGTGATTATTAGGCCAAGGAGCCTAGGTATTGAAGGCCAAGATCCTGCTTTTGTATATGTAATCATGCAGAGCATTAATAAAAATATAAACACCACCGCGTGCAGGCCGACATGATGAATGAGTGATGGGGGACTAAACATCCACAGAGTGGGCAAGGGATTAGGGGATGGAAGGTGGGAAAAAGGGGCTAAGTGTTGAGCCTAGGGGCTTAAGTCTTGGGAATAATATTTTAATATTATTCCAAAAGATATGTGCATTATATGGTTTAACCTAAGTCCTTTTGGAAGGACATGTCATTTCCAAATGGTGGGAGGAACGCATGCAGACGCATGGGGGACAAGTGTCAACCCTGGTGCATGCAATAAAAGGCTGAGACAGGCCCTGTTGGGGGGTTCCTCTTCCATTCCACCCTGGACTTTCCTGAGCGTGAACCATGTGACCTCTGCAAGAGACCCTCATGCAATTTTGAAACGAGGGAAAATCCTTTGTTTGTTCTGAAGAGCCAGTACACCTTTGTTCGAAGTCGTGGAGTCTGTGTCAACCCCTATGGGAATTGTTGGTCACGCAATCCTAAAACCATAGCTGTGAGACTATGTTGTAATGGCAGTGAAAACTGCTAAATCACGCTATGATAGGGGTTTCTCCTTCATTGGACCCGATCTGTTGAACAGTATGTCTGGCCCGACCTCTGTAAGAGTATACCCCATACACCCTTTGAACCAAGAGTCGCAGTGTTGATTCGGGGAGAGCCTGTGTCAAATTTGAAAAGTCTATGCATCCTTTGTCTAACAGAGCGAGCCTGTGCGTGGAGTCCCTGTCCCGAAGCCGTGACCGTGAGACCATCCTGTGATTGTTGAACCAATTTGGGAAAGCCTGTGTCTATTTTCCCCGTGGTTTGTTGTGGCCATGCAGTACTGGACTGTGTGTGGCTTGTTGGCCAGTGGTACAACACTCTCTCCAGGTGAGAGAGGTGATTGAGGATTGGAAGAATAGGTTTTCAGGCTTGTGAGCAACTCTCTCCAGGTGAGAGAGTTTGCTGGGAAGTGGTTTCTTCCAGAGAGTGTCCAGCACCAGCTTCGGGCTCGGAGACTTCCTGATCTGGCCTATTATCGAGACCTAGAGAGGGAGGTGTAGCACCGATGGACTGTGATTGTGAAGGTGTATACTCCCAGGCGGAATAGGCATGTGGGGAATGAGAGTCTGGAAGTAGTGGGCGTAAGATGGTATCCTGGGAAGAATCCTTCCAGTCTTTCTGTGTTTTTTTCCCTGTAACCTCAGTCTAGCCTAGGATTCCTTACCTTGGGGTGGAGCTTAGTCCCAGCTCGGGGGTGACCCACTGCTGAGTTGATGAGCAGTGTGGTCTAAGGTTGGGAGGTTCATGGAAGGCCTGCACTTGGTTGGTGGAACTACCACTGTTTCAAAGATAAGTACCAGATGATGCTTTAATTATGTTTTTGTATCTCTGTGTATTATAATTATCATGTATTATGTTGTGCATTTGGATTAATGTTATTTCCATGGATTATTTATGTTAGTAATAATTCTTATGCTTACTCTGAGCTTAAATGTGTTTCTTTGATTAAACACATGTTGTTTTTATAAGGCCTGTATGAGTTGTTTTCCGCAAGGTAGTGCCTGCCTGGCCCTGGAAGGGGGTGAAGAGCGCTACAGTTTGGTAACAGAAAGACTGTTACAGTTGGTATCATAAGTGATAAAGCTATGCAGAAAGGTGAGCTACAATTTGGTATCAAAGCGATTAATCCTTGGTAACAGAAAAAGTAGCGTTACAACTTGGTATCAGAGCGATTAAGCCTTGGTAATAGAAAAAGTAGCATTACAAAAGGAGTCATGCAAGTAGTGTTGGACAACTGAGAGGGGGGGTGAATCAATTGTTACCGTGCTTAAACAATTATGCTTCTTTTAAAATATTTACAAGGCACTCAATGATGATCACAATAATGCAGGGAAATAAGCAATGGCACATTCAGCATCAGTCACATATATGAGAAACACAGAGATAGATATTTCCCAAGGAAACCCATACAGGGTAAAAACCTCTTCTTCTTTATATGATAAGTTTTATTTACAATCTATACATTATCATACATATGAGCACCAACTCATTGTGAGGCTACAGCCTCTGTTTTGAAAGATGCAACTTGTTGAGATCTCTAGCACCCACTAGAAGGAAGCACCAACTCCTTGGTTTCTCTAGCACCAACTAGAAGGAAGCACCAACTCCCTGGTTTCTCTAGCACCAACTCCCTATGTTCAATCCCCCACTTGAACCTCTGAGGACACCAGTCCTCCCTAGCACCTCCCAACCACCCCGGATTATCAATATGAAATATTGAACCCTATTACAGTGATATAGTGTTCTATAACAGCTTACCAGTCTCATCATTGTTCTGCAAGATTTTGCTACTCAGACTTCCTCACTGTCTTCCAGCATGCATCCGATGCCCATTCTGTTCTTCTAATTTTTATGCTCTGTGCGCCATGTCCATTCACTGCACAGTTCTTCTTCTATTCTATTCAGCTACTGCACTCTGCTCCTTCATGCATGAATCACCTTCAACAACAACATCCACAGCAACTCCAGCAGCAATAACAACCGCATCTCTTCTCTGTACCATGTACTTCTATCTTCTGTACAACTTGTGCATGGAATATTATCCATTCCTCTACATGCTCACACCGCGCCAATTTCCTCCACAACTCGAGTGCTCTGTCTGATCATCATCGTGACTCTTCAGCTTCTCTGGTTGTTTTTCCACTCGTTCAGCATCACTGTATGTTATGATGAGATTCCTCAGCCTCTCTGGCAGTTGAGACTCTTCGTCTTCTCTGTGACAGTCGAGCTCACCTTCTCTGTTCCAGTTACAGGCTTCAATGCTCTTCCATCTGTCAATCACCTGTATTAATAATCCTCAATCCACTGGAAGATGCCTTGAGACTCTTCATCTTCTTTGGCGATCACACTCAGTCCTCTTCGAGTCCTCTGGAAGAGATCGTCATTTGTTTTAGTTGTTACACCGAGAAGTGCAAAAGTAGCCCTTCGATCTTGTTCATCTTCACCTGAACCGTTGGATTAAGAATAAAGAATCGTGTGCTTGTTTCAGCATTTCGGGATCCCTGTGGTGAAGCTTAGCACCTCTGGCTTCTTCCTCCATCTTCCATCGATGTGCCCAATGGCTGTGACCACGCGCTTATGCATAAAGCGCTTTCACAATTTCCCATTTCATGAATCTGGAGATGAGGCATCTCGACTCTCCAAGTCGCGATCCCTGAAACCCTGAAATGGAGCTTATCTAAACTGACTCCTTCCCTTCTCGTGACCACCGGTAGTGACCATAGGCTGTGCCAAAAGGCGCTTCATATTTTGTGAGTTTCCACACCATGCTCAGTTGACTCCAAGTCAGTGAAATTCCAATCACTTGCCACTTGTCCTATGATTTGACGGTTCAAATCTGATCTTGATTCAACAGCTCAGATCATATCGCAATTTCGGCATTCTTGTGGTTATGTTTCTTGCCTCTCCAAGTCACGATTCGCGAAACTCCAAAATGGAGTCGGATCAACGGTCCAGATCACACCTTGATCTGACGGTTGTGATTAAATCGTGATTTCGCATATCGTTGTTCCTAAGATGGAGGTTCTCGTCACTCCAAGTTGTGATAGGTGAAGCTCTGAGATGGAGCTCAGATCAACAGTCCACGTTCTTGGTGATCCGACGGTCCTGATCTTTTTGCGATCTCGTATCTCATTGTTCCTTAGATGGAGGCTCTAGTCACTCCAAGTCGTGATAGGCGAAACTCCGAGATGGAGCTCAGATCGATGATCCACATTCTAGGTGATCTGACGGTCCTGATCTTTTTGCGATCTTGCATCTCGTTGTTCCTTAGATGGAGGCTCTCATCACTCCAAGTCGCGATAGAAAAAACTCTGAGATGGAGTCGGATCAATGGTCCATATCAAACCTCGATCTGACGGCTGAGATTGTTTCGCGATTTCGCATATCGCGAAATCGAGAGGTTAGGGAACCCCATTCCTTTGACTTTCCAATCAGCGACATGACGATCTTTCGCCACGTGTCCTATGGATCAACGGTCCACAACTGTCCCCGATGGATGGCCAGGATTCCTTCACAGTTTTGGGGAGTTGGATGACTCTTGGACTTATCCGCCTTGCAGCTTCACCATATCTAACAGCTATTGAGCCTTCGTAGATACCCCAGTTCCTACGGCCCAGATCTTCTCGTGATTTCGCCACTTCACGATTTCGTCCACCTTCGCAATTTCACTGCTTCATGATTTCGTCCACCTTTTGATTTCATCACTTCGTGATTTCGCCACTTCGGTGGTGAAGTGTTTCAACACTTCAACTCCCGGTATCCGAAATTCTAAAATGGAGTTCACTCTTCCATTATCACTGCGCTGCTGATCATGTTGATCTTTGCCATCGTTTTTCTTGCCATCAATGACAATCTTACTCCCAACTGTAAACCTTCCAACAAGTAGCAGTATGGTAAGAGGTGTTGTACCACCATTTAGCTAGGGGTAACCACTGAGCCCATTGATTTTGTCTATCGGATGCAAAACACCGCAAATATATTTTCAAACACTTTTTGACAATTTCAGTTTGGCCATCAATCTAGGGATGATAGGTGGTGTTGAGATGCAATTGGTTTCCCTATAGCTTGAACGATTCTTGCCAAAAATTACTGGTGAAAGTTGGATCTTTGTCAAAGACAATTAAATTAGGCATGCCATTAAGTTTGAATATATTATCCAAGAAAAATTGATCCATTGTGGATGCAGTGAATGGGTGTTGAAGAGAACAGAAATGATCATATTTGGAAAGACGTTCGACTACCACCATGATGACTGACTTATTTCCTTATTTAGGTAAGCCAACAATGATCCATAGAAATATCCTTCCAAATAGCGGGTGGAATCAAAAGTGGTTGGAGTGTGTCTGGGGCTTTGAATTTTTCTCTCTTGTTGTGTTGACAAACATCACATTCGGCCATAAATGTGTGGACATCATGTTTCAGACCATCCTAGAAAAAAAGAACGGTTGACCCTTTCATAGGTTTTAGTAAATCTTGAATGCCCAGTTGTGGGTGAAGCATGAAGCTCAGGAAACATTGTGGATTTAAGCTGCGATTGTTTTCTTAAATATATATGGCCTTTGTAGTGAAGCTCTTCATTGTGCCAAGAGTACCATGGAGAAGCTGGAGAATGGTGTTGCAATTGGTGGATCAGTTGAGAGAGTTTTGGGTCTTGTAGCCATTTCTAGCGAACATCTTGGAGCCAATCTGAGACAGTGAATGAGAGGGAAAAGAGGGACCCTTCTTCTTCATACTTCCTGGAAAGAGAATCAACAACACATTTTATTTTCCCTTATTGTAAATTATCTCATAATCATATCCAAATAGCTTGGTCACCCATTTTTGTTGCTCCAGGGGTGAAATTCATTGTTCCATAAAATACTTGAGGCTCTAATGATCATTTTTAATTTGTAAGTGTTTACCTATGAGATAAGGATGCCAGAGATCCACGACATGCAGAATAGCCAACTTTTCATTTTCATAGATTGATTGTAACAAATGTCTCTCCAAAATTTGTTTGCTAGTGAAGGCTAATGGCCTACCATATTGCATGAGGATTGCCCTAATTCCTTTCCCTGAAGCATCACTTTCTAGGACAAAAGTCTTTGTGAAGTTAGGATGGGCCAGGATGGGAGTCATGCACATAGCCTCCTTCAAGGCATGGAAGGATTAATCAATGATTGGATTCCAAGTGAAAGCATTCTTTTTAAGGAGAGTAGTGAGAGGTACGGAAAATTTTCCATAATTCTGAAGAAAAAAAAACTTACGATAATACCCTATTAAGCCCAGAAAACCACACAAGCTCTTGAGAGTTTTAGGGTGAGTCCTATCCTTCGTAGCTTCAATTTTCTTAGGATCACCCGTACACCATCCTTTCCAACAATATGACCTAGTTACTCCACTTTAGAGGCTCTAAAGGAACATTTAGAATATTTTAGGAAAATTTTGTGCTGAGACAGTAGATGGAGAACTTGATCCACATGGACAAGATGGGCTTCCCAAGTTTTACTATAGATGAGAATATCATCAAAGAAAACTAAGAAAAATTGACGAAGGAATGGATGGAATACATGATTCATTAGATTTTGGAAGGTCGAGGGAGAATTACACAAACCAAATGGCATGACCATGAACTCATAGTGACCCTCATGAGTTATAAAGGCAGTCTTGGGAATGTATTCCTCTTTCATATGTGTCTGGTGGTAACCAGAATGAAGATCAAGTTTAGTAAAGTGCTAAGCACCACTCAACTCATCCAACAGGTCATCAATGAAAGGAATGAGAAATTTGTCTTTGATGGTGAGTCTGTTGAAGGCACGAAAGTCAGAGAACATGCAGCAAGTGCCTTCTTTCTTGAGTACCATGACCACAGGAGAGGAATAGGGGTTGGTACTAGGATGGATAACACTTGCTTCAAGCAATTCTTGAAAAAAATTCTCAATTTCATTCTTCTGGGCAAAGGGATGATGATAATGACGAACATTGGGAGGGAGTACTAGAGGAATGGAATGATCATGAACACCACGAGAAGGGGGAAGTCCATGGGGAGTGGAAAAAATGGCTTGGTTTTTGGAGAGGATAGATTGGAGGTTAGGATGCATAAAGGGTGTCTCTACTGCTTGAATGGAATGGAGTTGGGAAATAATTCTCAAATGACCTTTTTTTAGGAGCTTTTCCATTTTGTGGAAACTGATGATCTGAAGGGATCATGTTGTGATGCCTTGGAACTTATATTTTTATCCCTCCTGTTGGAATTTAATGGTTAATTCCTTAAAATCCATTAGGATGGGTCCCAGAGTGTGTAACCATTCATCACCGAGCACAATGTCACAACCACCCATGTCGATAGAAAACATATGAGATTTCAGGTGGTACTTACTAATTTGTAGGTGCGCATTTTCAGAATGCTCGCCAAATTTCATGGAACCACCATTGGCAATCATTATTTGAAAATTGTTGACAACACGAATATAGAAATTGATTTCTTAGGCAATGAAATGATGAATAAAAGTATGGGTGTTTCCACTGTCAATGAGGATGATGACCTTCCTATGCTTAATGTAGCCAATAAGATTAAGGGTTTGGGGAGTAGAGAATCCAATAAGGGCATGCATCGAAATCAGTGGTTCAACTTTTGGTGGATCAGAGGGTCGAGTAGGAGCATCGGTTGGGGGTAGGTCTTCCACTAGGGAAACTTCAACCTCCTCATTGGCAACATCCTCTGAAATGGCCATACAAAAATTTGTTCCTTACACTTTTTCCCCAAAAAATATTTTTCATCACAATTATATCAAAGACCCTTGAGTGGGCATTCAGCCATTTTTTCCTGAGTTAATTTATGGATCTTGAGAGGAGTGTCAAGAGGGGTAGGATTGGTGGGTCGACTGCGAGGAATAAAGGAGGGTTTTTGTTTCTGGATGGAGATAATATATTGGGCTTTCTTGGCTCATTGAATGTATTCCAACCAAGTTTGAGGGAGAGCCATTAGGACCTGGGCACGTATTTCATCCTTGAGGACACTAATAAAGCATTTCCTGAAGAAGGCATATGACATTCCCTCCGTTCATAAATCCAAGTGCTCAAAGGCAGATATAAAGTCTTCCACTGTGCTATATTGTTTCAACTTGGGCAAAAGGCCTAGATAGTGGGTCGTAGTGTCAAAACGTTCATAAATCTCTACAAAAAACTGTGTCTAAGTAACATACCCTTGGCATGTCTTTTATACGCCATTTCCAGCATTAAGGATCTAGATAGAGGACACCATAACGAATTTTTTCCAACTAATCAGTAATGCCATGTGAGGGTAAATAATGTTCCATTTGAGTGACCCAGCCTATGGGATATGAGCCATCAAACTTGTTAACCTCAACCCTAAGAAGACGGGGGTCACAATGAAGGAAGTTGGAATGAAAGGCCCTATTATGGGAAGACTCCTCACCCTCATAGTGTGAATGTTATTTAGAGGAGGGAGAGTCATGGGACTGTTTTAACCATTGATTGAGAGCAGTGGTGAGGGAGGCCAATTCACCCTCAACTTCTGTGAATTTTCCCATAACTTTTCCCTCGAAGGTTGCCAATTTGGAATTGGTGGAAGCAGTTTCAGAAGTCACTGTCTGGATGTTCTCTAAGTGTTGGTTGGATTTGGATTGCAGGTGAAGGTGTTATTAGTTATGGGTGGTGGTCATTCGGGAATGAGGGGTGTCGGGGAGGGGAAGTGGTTCCATGGAAAAAGGACGGAGAAATGATATATATCTTAGGGAACCAACTAAATAGGCTCGATCGTACCCTTAGTCATACTACTCGATTACCAAGGTACTAGAGAGTATCTTCCTGAGTGTTGTTCTTTGTGCCACTATAGCAGTCAAGCGATCGATTGGATGATCTAGAGTTGGTTTCAGAAGACCTAGGGGACTCTTGATATACCTATCGGTACGTGGGAGTGATGGTCCTGTATAAAAAAATTCTGATGCGATACTACTCAAGGGGTGCTAACAAGGGTTATAGAGGTTTCCAAAAAGGTGAAATGTTTGTTTCTAGGCAACCCCATGAAACCATCTATATTTCTTACATGTAGTCTTCCCAACCACAATTTTACCCACTAAGTGATAGATATTTGTGCTTTAAATATGTTGAAAGTACACATCTCTACCCTAGAAAACAAATCCCCACAATTTATGCAAAGGAAAGTGCTATGATACCACTTGTTAGGTACCAGATCTATTATATTAAGCAAAAAATAGAAATACTACAGAAATACCAACGGAACAATAAAATGTAGAGAACCACAACCAAAAATAATTCCTTTATTGATAGGAAGCAATGTTCACTTGCCTATTCGAGGAGGCATTGTAACATCCTTCTCTATCGAGCACACTTTTATTACTTATTCTTTGAGGACACTTGCGTGCAAGTGATCTGGTTATGGTACATTGTGATTTCGTTCCGATTACGGATTATACATGATGGTGATGATGTGTTGTGACTTATTTTTATTTGATGTATATGTATTGGCAAATGTTATTGATGAGTTTTCCTGAGTGTGCAAGACACATGACGGGTTATGGATGTTGATGGCATCACTGGACTTCCTTGGACTCTGGATTGAGTCAGAGAGTGAATTGTATTGTGATTGACTATTTCATTTTATGCACTTGTGACATATGATTAATTACAGTATGATTTATGTATATGGATTATTGACATGAGTTTTATTAGTGGATGCAGGCTTGATGATGCTTGCTAATCCGACTCACATAAGGAGTAGAGGGGCCATCCACAGAAACCAGACATTGAGTGAGAGGTGTGGTAGCATCCCTGACATGGCCTACTAGCATTATCATCGTGGTATGAACTGTACGTTAACGATTACCTAGTTCGATAGGTCCACGATGTCGTGAGGGTAGGCTGAGACAGTCGCTCATGAAGATTCTAAGGAGTGTGCAATAAGGCGAAGCCCTTATTCCTTAGAAGCCCTTAGTCTCTCACAAGGTCGATCGAGTGGAGTGTTGACTCCAAGGGTCAGACAAATTTCCAAAACCAGTCAAAGTCGAGTGGCACCCTTGGAGCATGGAGGTGCGTCTTGAAGGGCACGTCGCGTAATTAAAAACTTGAGTCAATAAATCTAGGTGGCCTAGAAAACATTGAAATGATTAGACTTGTTGAAATAAAATAATTAATTAAAACCATAAATTATTAATTATAAATCCTAATAAAAGTCTAAGCCTAAGTCTAAAACTAAGTCTAAGTCTAAATTTAATTAAAGGACTAAATGAATTATGACATAAGTTAAAATATTGGATAATATAATCAAACTCTAGGAAAAAGGGGAATAAAATCTAAAGATAGGATAGAATGCACATGTGTGCATGAAAATAATAAAAATGAATTTTTAAAATAGAAACAAATAAAATATGAGAGAATAGGTGTACACATAGAATGGTATCTAGAATCAAGCTACCACTAGTCTAACTAGAAGAAGACTCTTAATCCAACTCTAACTAAGATCTAGCTATGAGGCACTCATTTAATGAGAATTTGGGGAACAAAGGGACAACTAAGAGTGAAAATAGGAACACATTGGAGAATGTGAGGGAAAATGGATTTTTAATTAAATTAAAAATGGTATTTACTTGTGCAACTTGGGGAGAGTGTGACAAGTGTGTGGGTGAATATTACTAATTAAATTAATTAAAAAGATAATTAATTGTGAATGAGGACACGTGTCATTTGGGATATTTCTATAAAACAAATGGTGTAGAAAGGAAATGGATCTCACTTTTTCTTGGTAAGGTTATGTTGCCAAAATGGTTTTGACTATGTTTTACTTGTGAGAGTTGGGATACCAAGCTTGAGAGAGAGTGGAAGCTCTACCTTGCGAGGCAAGTCTTGGAGCTATTGTTTGTTGGTTCTTGTGTGTGGCCCCTTTACGGCTCGGGGGGATAAGGGGGAAGAAAAGTACCCCTAGCGTTGGTTGGGAGGTACCGGTGAAGTTTCGGAGATTAGAAAGCAGGAGAAAGAAAGGAGCTCAAGTCTTTGAAGGACAACGTCAACTCTCTGTCCTCCATTGTTACGGTATTTTATTGAATGTTATGTTAGCAAGAGTACATTATAATTTTAAATTTTTGTATGGTCAATGTAAAATCATGTGGTATTTTTGTATCAATTGGTCAAGTGCATCAAAGAAGAATGTGTAATTTTTGATGGTGGAATTTTCCATTGATCATTGTCCTTTAATTGCAACCTCAGTAAAAATTTTAAAGATCTCTTGATCGCAGTCATTTCAATTTATATGCAGAGTTTCATTTTTATTCATTGTAAAATTTAATTCGAAAGTGAATTGTAAACAACACACTCTCATGATGAATTGTATTGCATCGGACCTTTTATATGGTCGTGCACTTGAGTTGATAATACACAGACTCGAATGTTGTTCTTGTTGGCAATGAACAAAGGGGGCGATACCTCTGTTCTTGTAAATTAATTAAAACTCAACCCAGACCTGAATTATTCTATTATTTCCAAAAGATTGAACGAATAGATTAACGAAATTTACCAAATCGTTGCTAATGGAATGAAACCCAGATATTGATTCCTTAATCGCTACCAATCATTTATGAGTATGTTAGTTTAAATGATTACTTCCTGAGTTTAGAAATTCGTTGTGATCTTTCAAAATTTTATTGACAGTCCAAATTTTGAATCTGTATAGTCATTTCAGAATTGTTATCATTACTAGAATTGAACTATAAAGAAAATCACAGCGATGTCGGTATGCCCTGTAATGGGATTGACATCATAACAAATTTCATTGTAAGACTAGAGTTGGGAATTGGATTGACTCACTACGAAAATGTTTGAAAGCATAACATTTCAATTCAACCATTGTATTTTGCATTGATTGTAATTCCGTTGTGATAGTCTCTTAAGAAGTTTGCATGCTAAACAATTTGATAGGGTTGTGGTTCTATTTAAGAAGGATCCTGAAGGGATTCGGGACGTTCGTTGTTAATATTTGGATTATTTGTATAATAAATTGTTGGATTATGTTGTTAATGCTTTTGCAACCTTTAAATTATGAATAAGTGTGGGCATTGTTATTAAATTTCAAGTCGGATTTTTAGAATTTGTATAGTTTCTCTCAAGCTACTTGCTTTTGAATTTTTAACAATTAGAATCACGTCGAGACTAATCTGCAGACTTGAGTTAATACTTTGACAGTTATTGCATGTGCAGTCGAAGCGTTGGTTTGGAACTTGCTCGATCTTCAATGCTTAATGATTTTTAAATAGCAAACCATATGTAAGGATTTCTTGGGTCAATGGTATTCTAAAACTGGTAGTCTGAATATTGAACGTTGTAAAGATTGACAGTGATTGATTATGCAAATCAATTCTTGAATTTTGTTTTTATCTTAGTAATTATCATCATGTTCTTATAGCAAGATTGATAGTTAAAGATCACCTTGTTTATGGCACTTAACTACAATTTAACTGTGTTGTAATCGTGGGCGTAGTGTATAAGTTGCACATAATTAATACTATAGTGTTTGGGTCATTGTCATCTATTGGAATCTAGAATTGATTGTGTTTACTTTGTTACAATCTTTGAATTTGTATACTGGTAAACTACATGTGTACCAAATTAAATTAAGAATTTAAATGATTGTGGTATATGGATAACCAAGAGTGAGATAACTCTTATAATCCGAACTAGTTTTGGTATGGAATAAATTGTTAAAGTGATCAGGGGATCAAATTTTGCTCAATTTTGAAAGTGCTCAGAATGCGACGAAAATAGTTCCATTGTGTCCGTCTCGTTTTCCTGATTCCGGCGGTATATTTATTTTCGCAAATGGAGTCTGTATGGAGGAGATATTGCGATTTGGCCGCCAAGTCAAACAGGTAAAAATTTAGGATGTTGATTGTACCTGTCCGTACAGTCTGTACGGCCACGTGGAGGGTCGTACCATCATGATGATGTGGCAGTTGGCTGAAGTGGTGCATTTCGATTGGTTGTTCGTTGGCATATACAGTGTGGACACGTGTCTCGTTGGCAGCAAATAATGTGAGGACACGTGGCCCAATGCTTGGGTGCCACGTGTCTCTCATTGGTTGGCTTATAATGTCTATGCAAAATTAATCGAGGCCACGGGGTTTGACCCCCAGACCTCCCCACGGCATATAAACTTTACAAACTATGCTAGCCAATGTTCCCGCCAATGAACCTTGTTATATGTTCCATTGTATTTACATTTAAAGTGGTTGGTCGTATTATATGGTCGGGGGGTGGGTCGGGGCCCAGCCCCGACCCATCGTATATTTCATATAAACATTGCATATGGTGTATTGTGCGGGATTTTAAATCGCATAACTTATATGTTATGGTTTTCCATTGTAATAAAACGCGCGGGAATATATATATGTATGCGGTGTATTATATTGTGGGCACGGGTTTTAACCTTTGGTTATATGTATATGCCCATGGCTCGGAGCGCGCGGTTTAATCCGTTGCACGGTTTTCAAACGGACCAACGACTTTTATGCCCAGCCTATGGTCGCGTGGGTTATATGACCAAGAGCCGAGGCGGTTAGGGCTGGAGGCGCCTTAACCGTCCTACGGTTCGCACCGTTGGCGCAGTTGCGCTCGGTGCTAAGTTTTTCCGCTTTAAAGAGCGTGTGTGCTAGGTTTGAAGCACAAGAGTACATTTTGTAGAACCAAAGACAGCAAGAGGAAGAAGGAAGCTTCAAGGAGGCATATCTTTCTCATTTTTCTACCATTTCAGGTGCCGAAAGAGCCCAGACAGGGGTTTTGGGACGCTGCGGAGCCATTGAAGCAGTTAGTTTGTTGATTTGAGCACTGTAAGACATGTTTTTAAGCACTTTGAGAAATTTAATATAAAAGATCCATTTGGAGGCTGGACCAGGAGATGTAGCCCGGAGTGGGGTGAACTCCTTTATCAAGTTGTTGTGTTTATGTCTGAT